>CAWUFW010001282.1:350000-355000 GCA_963921515.1 Calotriton arnoldi | reverse complement strand
AGTTGATTCCTTTGTGTTCTACTGCAGCTTCCCAGAGTGTTCTAAAGAACAACTAGAGTGCTAACAGCCTTACTTATGACAAAAGTATGGCACACCTGAAGCCATCTTGATTGGAATAAACTGGTAACACTTAAAACATTTAATTTAAAAAGGAACAAAATGATGGGGTTCATTTTGTCATAGAAATTATGGTTAGTGCTGTAGAAAGAAAAATTAGGACATATTTCAAGTGTGATCTCAAATATCTTCCTGTTATATTTCAACAGGGGCAGCCTGCCAGTTGATGCCTTTGTGTTCTACTGCAGCTTCCCAGAGTGTTCTAAAGAACAACTAGAGCGCTAACAGCCTTACTTATAACAAAAGTATGGCACACCTGAAGCCATCTTGATTGGAATAAACCGGTAACACTTAAAACATTTAATTTAAAAAGGAACAAAATGAGGGGTTCTTTTTGAAAATAGAAATTATGGTTAGTGCTGCAGAAAGAAAAATTAGGGCATGTTTTAAGTGAGATCTCAAATCCTCTTCTATTTCATTAGAAAATTCTGACATGCAGACTGAAACAATCACTTTCAATACCAGCAGCAGACTACCAGTTAACTCCCTGGTGAGCAGTAGCTTTACTCCAGTGATCTAATGAGCAACTAGAGTGCTAACATTCTGAATTTATGGCAGATGTGAGACACATCTGAATGCCTTCTTGATGGAATCAAAGTAAAAAACTGAAAGCATTTCCTACTGAGGAGACTGCAGTAAATGAAGAAATTAGGAAACTTCATAACAAAGAAGTCTTCCAAGATGGCCACCAGTGAAAAAGAGCCCAAATGTAGCACACATATTACCCAGATGTAGCCCACATATAGTCCAATGACAAAAGTGTGCAAAACACTTTTTATTTTTAGTTTTTTGCAGTTTTATGTAGTGCAGACTGGTCAGGTATTGGAGCATTGCATCTTAAAACATGACCCCCCTACACTACAAAAATACCACTGCACTACCTTAAACCCTAAAACACTACCCCCAGCACGACCCCCTACACTACCCAAACACCACTGCACTACCCTAAAACATGACCCCCTACACTACACAAACACCACTGCACTACCCTAAACCCTAAAACACTACCCCCAGTACGACCCCCTACACTACACAAGCACCACTGCACTACCCTAAACCCTAAAACACTACCCCCAGCATGACCCCCTACACTACACAAACACCACTGCACTACCCTAAACCCTAAAACACTACCCCCAGCACGACCCCCTACACTACCCAAACACCACTGCACTAACCTAAATCCTAAAACACTACCCCCAGCACGACCCCCTACACTACCCAAACACCACTGCACTACCCTAAAACATGACCCCCTACACTACACAAACACCACTGCACTACCCTAAACCCTAAAACACTACCCCCAGCACGACCGCCTACACTGCCCGAACACCACTGCACTGCCCTAAACCCTGAAACACCAGCCCCTGCATGACCCCCTACACTGCCCGAACACCACTGCACTGCCCTAAACCCTGAAACATCACCCCCAGCACAACCCCCTACACTGCCTGAGCACCATTGCTCTGCTCTAAACCCTGAAACACTAGCCCCAGCACGACCCCCTACACTGCCCGAACACCACTACACTGCCCTAAACCCTGAAACACCACCCCCAGCATGACCCCCTACACTGCCCGAACACGACTGCACTGCTCTAAACCCTGAAACACCAGCCCCAGCAAGACCCCTACACTGCCCGAACACCACTGCATTGCCCTAGACTCTGAAACACCAGCCCCAGCAAGACCCCCTACACTGCCCGAACACCACTGCACTGCCCTAAACCCTGAAACATCACCCCCAGCACAACCCCCTACACTGCCTGAGCACCATTGCTCTGCCCTAAACCCTGAAACACCACCCCCAGCACGACCCCCTACACTGCCCTAACACCACTGCACTGCACTAAACCCTGAAACACCACCCCCTGCACGACCCCCTACACTGCCAAAACACCACTGCACTGCCCTAAACCCTGAAACACCACCCCCAGCACGACCCCCTACACTGCCCTAACACCACTGCACTGCCCTAAACCCTGAAACATCACCCCCAGCACAACCCCCTACACTGCCTGAGCACCATTGCTCTGCCCTAAACCCTGAAACACTAGCCCCAGCACGACCCCCTACACTGCCCGAACACCACTACACTGCCCTAAACCCTGAAACACCACCCCCAGCATGACCCCCTACACTGCCCGAACATGACTGCACTGCTCTAAACCCTGAAACACCAGCCCCAGCACGACCCCCTACACTGCCCGAACACCACTGCACTGCCCTAAACCCTGAAACACCAGCCCCAGCACGACCCCCTACACTGCCCGAACACCACTGCACTACCCTAAACCCTGAAACACCAGCCCCAGCACGACCCCCTACACTGCCCGAACACCACTGCACTGCCCTAAACCCTGAAACACCACCCCCTGCACCACCCCCTACACTGCCCGAACACCACTGCACTGCCCTAAACCCTGAAACACCACCCCCTGCACTGCCCCCTACACTGCCCGAACACCACTGCACTGCCCTAAACCCTGAAACACCACCCCCAGCATGACCCCCTTTACTGCTCGAACACCACTGCACTGCCCCAAACCCTGAAACACCACCCCCAGCATGACCCCCTACACTGCCCGAACACCACTGCCCTAAACCCTGAAACACCACCCCTGCACGACCCGCTACACTGCCCGAACACCACTGCACTGCCCTAAACCCTGAAACACCACCCCCTGCACGACCCCCTACACTGCCCGAACACGACTGCACTGCCCTAAACCCTGAAACACCACCCCCAGCACGACCCCCTACACTGCCCGAACACCACTGCACTGCCCTAAACCCTAAAACACCACCCCCAGCACGACCCCCTACACTGCCCGAACACCACTACACTGCCCTAAACCCTAGAACACTACCCCCAGCATGACCCCCTACACTACCCGAACACCACTGCACTACCCTAAACCCTAAAATACTCCCCCAGCACGACCCCCTACACTACCCGAACACGACTGCACTGCCCTAAACCCTAAAACACTCCCCCAGCATGACCCCTACACTACCCGAACACCACTGCACTGCCCTAAACCCTAAAACACTCCCCCCAGCACGACCCCCTACACTACCTAAACACCACTGCACTGCCCTAAACCCTAAAACACTACCCCTGCATGACCCCCTACACTACCCAAATACCAATGCACTACCCTAATCCCTAAAACACTACCCCCCGCACAACCCCCTACACTACCCAAAGACCACTGCACTACCCTAAACCCTAAAACACGACCTCCTACACTACACAAACACCACTGCACTACCCTAAACCCTAAAAAACTACCCCCATCACGAACCCCTACACTACCCAAACACCACTGCACTACCCTAAACCATAAAACACTACCCCCAGCAGTACCCCTACGCTACCCAAACACCACTGCACTACCCTAAACCCTAAAACACTACCCCCAGCAGTACCCCCTACACTACCCAAACACCATTGCACTACCCTAAACCCTAAAACACTACCCCCAGCAGTATCCCCTACACTACCCAAACACCACTGCACTACCCTAAACCCTAAAACCCTAAAACACTAACCCCAGCACGACCCCCTACACTACCCAAACACCACTGTACTACCCTAAACCCTAAAACACTCCCCCAGCACGACTCCCTACACTACCCAAACACCACTGCACTACCCTAAACCCTAAATCTACCCCCAGCATGACCCCCTACACTACACAAACACCACTGCACTACCCTAAACCCTAAAACACTACCCCAGCACGACCCTCTTCACTACCTAAACACAACTGCACAATTTGTTACAGGCATTGCAACGCAGGCCTGTGGTGCTTACTGGAAGTACCTGGTGGGCTAGTTGGGCCCCAGGGACTCTCAGGATTCAAGGTGACCTAATCCCCCAACTTAAAACGCGCCACGGGGCGCGTTTGCACAGTGGTGAAAGGAGGGGCGGGGCCTCAGGTGACATGTGCGCAAACACGCCCTGTGGTGCGTTTTAAGTTGGGGAGTTAATTCCCTTTGAATCCTGGGGGCCAACTAGCCCACCAGGTACCTTCAGTAAGCACAACAGAGTTGCGTTGCAGAGAGGTGAAAAAAGGTGCGTGGCCTCGGAACGCCTCTCTGCAACTCAGCTCTGTGGTCCTAACTGTAGGTACCTGGGGGGCTAGTTGGGCCCCAGGGACCCTCAGGATTCAAGGGGACTTAATCCCGCAACTTAAAACGCGCCACGGGGCGCGTTTGCACACATGTCACCTCAGGCCCCCTCCCTTCACCACTGTGCAAACGCGCACTGGCTCTGGTTAGTCAGAGTCAGTTACCACCAGTACCCGTCTGAAAAAGTTGTGGGCACAGGATGATTTTGCAACAAGGCCTCTTTCTGCTCCTCTGTTGGTTCTTTCTGCACATCTTTTGCTTCTTTCTGTGCGTTTTTTCTTCTTTCTTCACATGTCCTACCTCTGTTGGCATAGTTAGAAACTAGCATTTAAAAAACCTTTGAAATTCACTTAAAAAATCATAGGTTTCAGGCACGTTATAGTTAGAAATTAGCATTTAAAAAGCCTTTGAAATTCACTGAAAAAACCATAGGTTTCAGGCACGTTATAGTTAGAATTTAGCATTTAAAAAACCTTTGAAATTCACTGAAAAAACCATAGGTTTCAGGCACGTTATAGTTAGAAATTAGCATTTAAAAAACCTTTGAAATTCACTGAAAAAACCATAGGTTTCAGACAAGTTATAGTTAGAAATTAGCATTTAAAAAACCTTTGAAATTCACTGAAAAAACCATAGGTTTTAGGGACAGTTATAGTTAGTTGGACATTGCACTCGTACAAAACCCGTGAAATTCCCCTGTTATAGTTAGTTCAGCTAACTATAACTCGCGCCCCCGCAATGCAC
>CAWUFW010001282.1:320000-332500 GCA_963921515.1 Calotriton arnoldi | reverse complement strand
CAGTGTGATTAATTATTTGCATGACTGACTAGGTGTGTGAGTACCTCTATGGATGAGTGGCGGTGTGTGAGTGTCTATATAGGTGTATGAGTGCATATGATAGTCCTGTACTGAGTGACCATAAGTATTAGTGACTGTACGGATGAGTGAGTGGATGTGTGTGTAAACCTAAGAATCAGTGAGTGGGTATGTAGTTATTGGTGTTGGAGTGTCTATGGTTTTGAGAATAGCAGTCTGTAATTTAGAGTGGGTGTATCAAAGGTTATATTAGGGTGTGAGAAGATGCATCAAATTATCACATGGATGATGTCATCAGTGATGTCATTTGAGATGTCATCAGTGATGTCACTGACCATGTCATGAGTGATGTAATATGTGACGTCATCAGCAGTGCATTGCGGGGGCGCGAGTTATAGTTAGCTGAACTAACTATAACGAGGGAATTTCTCTGGTTTTGTACGAGTGAAATGTCCAACTAACTATAACTTTCCCTAAAACCTATGGTTTTTTCAGTGAATTTCTAAGGTTTTTTAAATGCTAATTTCTAACTATAACGTGCCTGAAACCTATGGTTTTTTCAGTGAATTTCAAAGGTTTTTTAAATGCTAATTTCTAACTATAACGTGCCTGAAACCTATGGTTTTTTAAGTGAATTTCAAAGGTTTTTTAAATGCTAGTTTCTAACTATGCCTACAGAGGTAGGACATGTGAAGAAAGAAGAAAAAACGCACAGAAAGAAGCAAAAGAAATGCAGAAAGAAGCAACAGAAGTCCACAAAGACGAAGAAAAGTGCAGGAAGAAGCAAGACATGTGCAGAAAGAACCAACAGAGGAGCAGAAAGAGGCCTTGTTGCAAAATCATCCTGTGCCCACAACTTTTTCAGACGGGTACTGGTGGTAACTGACTCTGAGTAACTAGGCCTAGAGCCAGTGCTATGCTAAAAGACACTTAGAATACAGTGAAAACACCTACATACACTAGGGAACACTATGTACCCCTGTGATTTGCATGACCTCCTCTGTAAGGCCCTAGTACATAATAGGGCAGGGGGATTAAAACTACCTCTTAAAACTCGCCACGGGGCGCGTTTGCACAGTGGTGAAGGGAGGGGGGGGCCTGAGGTGACATGTGTGCAAACACGCCCTGTGGCCGTTTTAAGTTGGGAGATTAAGTCCCCTTGAATCCTGAGGGTCCCTGGGGTCCAACTAGCCCACTAGGTACCTCCAGTAAGCGCCACAGAGCCCCGGGGGGTGGCGGTCCCCGGGGCTGCGGGGGTCCCCCTGGGCCCCCGCAATTTTATTTCTGCAGGCCTGTCCCACCTGTCCCACCTGGGGGCTTCAATGCAACGAAGCGCGGGAGCACGCGCTTCGTTTTAAAAAAAAAAAATTCGGCCGGATTCGCGCACCCAGCGCGAATTCGGCCGATTTAAAAAAAAAAAATGCTTTTTTGGGCCCTGGGGGTCCTTGTGGGACCCCCTGAGCAGGCCTAGGGGGTCAGGGTGTTTCTACCCTGCCCCCTTTTCTTGTTTTTCGCGTTTGTTTTTCTCTTTTCTTGTGACTCGGTTCTACCGAGTCACAAGATGGCTGCCAACACTTCCTGGTTTGGAGTGTTGACAGCCAATTCGAATAAAGCTCGTGGTCGGGAGGGTCCGCGGATCCACCGCGCCTCTAAATATCGAAACTTTTATTTTTTGATTTTCTCAGCAACTACTGAACGGATTTACACTATTTAAAAAAAAGGGCTCTTTCTGAACCAAGGGCTACCTGTTTGCCAAATTTGGTGTAATTCCGTTCAGCAGTTTGAGCTGTAGCCGTGTCTAAAGTTTCCTATGGGAAATTGATTTTCCGACCTCTGTTTTTTTAATTTCTCAGGAACTACTGAACGGATTTACACCATTTAACAACAAGCATTGGCATAGCCAATAGGTCTCGCTTTTGGGACCTTATAAGTGTTTAGCCATGCAACAGTTGATGTTGTTGCACCAAGGATATTGTGCTGCATAACTAAATACTTATAAGGTCCCAAAAGCGAGACCTATTGGCTATGCCAATGCTGGTTTGGCATTTGCATTTGCAGTCTAGTGACAGTAATACTTTCCAAATGATGGTGACTCGGACTGCAGGATAAGTTATTTAGCACAGTGGAAAACAGCACAGATATGCAAGTAAAGAATTTGTTTGGTTACAACAGATTGATAAATAGTGCTGTTTTCAACTTAACCTCTATTTCTAAATTCAACACAAGCATTTTGGTTGCACTCATAACCTTTTAAAAGTGCACATTTAGCGTTATATAATAGTACTCTTAGTTACCATGAAATGCAGGGAAATCACAGCTACAACATCACATTTCAACTTCCAGTGAAAGTGGAGATGTCAACCAGCTTGCTTGATATGCATTCAATAGATTGACAATAAGTTGCAAGGTATCACATGAATTATAGGATTCAAATCAGGCCTTGAAACAGTGTGCTTATCCCCGGAAGAATATTTTGACTGACGAACCATAGGTCAGTGGAATATGAAATGTTACGTGCTGGAGTAAAAATTCTATTGAAAGGTATCGTAAAAAAAAAGTAGAATAAGTAATGTACAAAGATCACTCGACATCTCAGTGTGAAACAACTGCAGACGTTCAAACTTACATGGAGCTTCGCAACCCCCACTGAGCATGCACCTGTTACAGTGATAACGTGATAAGTGATAACGAAAATAAATTCTCAGGTGAAGCGCAATGGGCAGAAGACTGGCCAAAATAGGCAAGGATTCAGTACATCAAGCCATGAACAGTTCATGCTGCAAAGCTGTTATGGACTGTCTAATGTTATTACAGTGTGCCCACTGATTTACCACAAAATGCGAAATCTCTAGGCACAATAAGACACATCTGTCGCTACTGGCTTGTGGCATTGCTTCATGCAAGATCGCTTGGGCCGCGTCCTCAAACACTACAGCAACTCTTAACAGACTAGTCGCTAGATTAGAGAAACCTGTGGAACAGGACAAGAAACATCCAAGTACCCATCACTCTCCCATGGCTCGTACGCCTCCGTATGCAAAAGCCTTTTTCCCTTCAGCGTGCTAGTAACTTTATCTACCCCCAAATACTGGGTCACTGTACGACAACAACAAGATTCGTTTTGTTTGTTTGTTTGTTTTTCTAACGAGCAAACTAATTGTTTCCAAGGTATTACACTTCACTCTGAACGAGCAGATTTCTGTCATTTCCCTTAGTTTCTTCTATATACGTGTTTGTATTTTTTGCATGGTATGACTGACGTTAAAAGTTTATTTATTGCTAAGTTTTCATCGTTTTAGTGTAATCTTAAACACGTCTGCACCAACAGGCATAATAAAATCACCCGAGTTTACAAAGAAACCAAGCGTGAATGTGTATTCTGGCAATACCAATGCATACTTACAACATTCAGACTCCATTTGCTTTAAACAATACTATCCAACGCATCTAACCCTACTAACTCAAACTCATCCTCACTCAACTGGTGCAAGGATGTTACACTTTCCAATCATTTATTCAAATTATGTATTTTTTTAAAGTATTTGAAACAATTGTACGCCCCCGAGCCTTACCAAATTGAGCGCATGATCTTCGCTCCACCCACTGCCCCGGTATACCTCCCGCAAATCTTCCGGATCCGAACAAACATGAACAAATTATTTCCTTTTAAAAAGTGAAGAACACATTTTCCAAGACAATCTGGCAAGACCTTGCATTCCGTTCACTGGAAACTTAAAAAACAGCGATATCCAGAGCCCTTAAACTGCAACTTTCCTTGTCTGCTACCGGTTATGTACAATGAAATTGCATCATCATTTTTGCAGCTACGTGAACTACAAAGAGAAAGGGATGGAGGGGGTGGAGAACGGACAAAAGGGTAATTACAATATACAGGTGGGACAAATACTCAAAATGTGGGGTGGACACAGACAGTCAGGTGGTATGAGCGTGAGAAGGGCTGAGGCAGTTTGCAACACGATGGAAGTGCACATAGCAGCTTCAGTAAGCAGTGGAAGAACTGATGGAGGCAGCAAAGAACGGTTGAACTGATAGACAGAGGAACGGGTAGGGATATGCGCTTCTGGATAATGATAAAGAAAATGTAGATGGACGGGGGGTGTGTGTGCAGGCAAAGATCAATACACGGTTAACTGGCTTTGCGAGCAGATGGCACAGTGAGTGGTATGAACAGAGAGTATGCGGGATGGGTTCACAGCCAATGCGTCTATGAAAAGTGGGACTCTCACCGGGACAGGAGATACAACTTCTGCTCCAGCATGCCCTCCAGCCGCTGGGCCTGCTTGGACATCCAGTGCTCCACACCTCTTCGTCTGTAGCAGCCCTCCAGCATGAGCCTGAAGTCGGCTACGAAGTCGCCCAGGTCCTGATAGCGCCCCTGACGGAAGCCCTCCTCCATGGCCAGCAGTCCTGGTTCCTCCTCCATCTCCCCTGTAGAAAGGCCGCTACCAGGGGCCGGTTCTTCTCCAGCAAGAAGTCCCTCAAGATACACATCCCCTGGCGCAGCTCGGGCTCAGAGCCTGCTCCCAGCCCGGCGCCTCGGACCCCGTCTCCTCCTCCTCCATGGGCCCCGTCGCGGCGCCGACGGGGGTTTAGGGCCGCCCGGACTCCTAGCTCGCGGGGCTTGCTAATTACCCGATATCCGCCTCAGGCTCCGGTACTAAGGGAAGGGGGTGGGG
Source organism: Calotriton arnoldi (assembly GCA_963921515.1). Taxonomy (NCBI): domain Eukaryota; kingdom Metazoa; phylum Chordata; class Amphibia; order Caudata; family Salamandridae; genus Calotriton; species Calotriton arnoldi. Next base: position 327,785 of record CAWUFW010001282.1, on the reverse strand, counting down.
TAAAATCAATGGGGACAGGTAGGGGGCAGCGACAGGGCACGCATGCGCCGATGGCTCGTCCCGGCACCGCTCACCTCGGCGGCCCCACAGTGGCTCTGCCAGTCCGTTCTCTATGTTTACAGCCACCGAGTGAAGGAGACGCTTGGGGAGAAAGTGAGAAGACAGAATTCGGACAAACAGAATGAACACAAAGGAGAGGGCTAAGCGAGGATGTGTAAAGCTACTACGCGGCTACATGACAGACAACGCTTGCCATACGACGACAGCCTCGCCACAAAAGTAAAACTAGAACCCTTGATCCAGCCAAAGTACCCTAACCTTTTCTGCTTTACTATTCTTAAGTACTTAAGAATAATGCGCATCTTTCTCTCCAGAAGAAAAAGCTAATGAAATTTGCGTTTGTTTTGCTAAACCACTGGCGTCTATCAGGAATAGTAAAAGAAAAATCGTTTTTGACATTGAATATCATAAATACAGATTTTTTTGCTTCTTCTGCCTAAACACTCGCTCACGGTGAGGCAGAAACCGCACAGCTTTAACATGGCCGCTATATTCACTTTGTTGAACACAGAGTATTTTCCACGGTGTGCTTATTGCCAGCTGAACAAGCATTTGAAGGCACGCGCGGGGAGGAGGGGGGGCGACGCGAGTGGTGCGTGCGCCTCGCGCTGAAAGTTAATAAAAAAAATTAAAAAAAATGAAGCTGATAGCCGCGCGGCCGTGAAAGTGACAAGGCCGCGCGAAAGTGAAAGGAAAATGAAGCTGACGAGGAGGGAGGAGGGGGTAGGGGAGGGTATTCACGCGCTGTAGAAAGCCAGATGGCAGCTGTGCACGTCGCGCGCGCTTGTGCGCTTCCGAGCAGCAGGCGTGACCACACGCTCGTGCACCATGGCCTTTTGCTTGCGGGTAACCGCACGGAAAAGGCCATGACGCACGAGCGTCTGGTCAGCTTTGAAAAGCCCCTAACTTAAAGTCTGGCAGAGGAGCGCTTGCGCGCTACTCGAGGCTCGACCTAAAAAGGGCTCTTTCTGAACCAAGGGCTACCTTTTTGCCAAATTTGGTGTAATTCCGTTCAGCAGTTCGAGCTGTAGCCGTGTCTAAAGTTTCCTATGGAAAATAACATGGAGAAAACACGTCTTGGGACCCCCCTTTTTTCTCGGCCCCCGCTTGCCGAATCACCCCGAAACTTTCAAGACAGGAGCTGACCGGAGCGGGCTACAATTTTTGAAAATTTTGCGAAGATTCGTGAACCGGGGCCAAACATATTGAGGTCCTAACTATAACTATCTACTGGCAACCGCCAGTAGATAATATATATATATTCACTGAAAAAAACACAGGTTTCAGGGACGTTATAGTTAGTTGGACATTTCAGTCGTACAAAACCAGAGAAATTCGGCCGTTGAGGTAACTATAACTCGCGCCCCCGCAATGCACTGCTGATGTCGTCACATATCACATCACTCATGACCTGGTCAGTGACATCACTGATGACATCATCCAGTGACTGAGTGTTTCTAAAAAGTTTAAATATGTTTTATATATATATATATATTCATGTGATCAAGGCCGCAGGTCGGCGGCCGAAACGCGTTATGTGGACCATTCTTGGCTTGAAATAAACTCCTGATTTCACCTGCTGCTGTGGTCTGTGCCCTTATGTTCCTTGCTGGTTGCAGTTACTACGGGACTTTGTGCTGAATATATATATATATATATACCAAGGTGTATTGAAGGTTGAGTGGGTGTATGAGTGTCTGTATGGATGATTTAATAGGTGCGTGACTGACTGTATAAGTGATTAAACGTGTTTTACTGAATGCATGGGTTAGTGACTAAACTGTGTGAATGTCTGTATCAGTCTGTCAGTTGGTGTGTAAGCGGCTGCATGGGTTGGTGAGTAGCTACACGAGTGTCTATATGGGTTATTGATTGATTGTCTGAGTATCTGTATGGGTGCCTGAGTGTCTGTATGGGTGGGTGGGGGGGTATGTGACTTTGTGCATAGATGTGTGAGTGGGTGATTCACTGAGTGTATGGGTTCAAGAGTGCATCTGTGAAGGGCTGTATGGGTGGGTGAGTGTGTGTATGGGTGTGTTGGTGAGTGTTTAGATGTCTCAGTGGTACATGTGTGAATAACTACATATGTGACAGGCAGTATATGTGAGTGTTGGACTATATAATGACTATATGTGAGGGTGAGTGATTGTGAGAGTGGCTGTATGGATGAGTGTGTGCTTGTGTCAGTGATTGTATAAGAGAGTAAGTATGTGTTAGTATCTGTATGAATAAGTGAGGTGGTGTGTGAATAATTGTGTATGTGAGTAAATGTGAGTGTGATTGATTCTTTACATGACTGACTATGTGTGTGAGTAACTCTATGGGTGAGTGGCGGTGTGTGAGTGTCTGTATAGGTGTATGAGTGCATATGATAGTGCTGTATTGATGAGTGACTGCATGTATGAGTGACTGTATGGGTGAATGAGTAGATGTGTGTGTAGACCTAGGAATCAGTGAGTGGGTATGTAGTAACTGGTATTGGTGTGTCTTTGGTTTCGAAAATGGTAGTTTGTATTTTAGAGTTGGTGTATCAAAGTTTATATTAGGGTGTGAGGAGGTGCATCAGATTATCACGTGGATGATGTCATCAGGGATGTCGTCAGTGATGTCATTTGAAATGTCATCAGTGATGTCACTGACCATGTCATGAGTGATGTAATATGTGACGTCATCAGCAGTACATTGCGGGGGCGCAAGTTATAGTTACCTCAACTAACTATAACGGCTGAATTTCTCTGGTTTTGTACGACTGAAATGTCCAACTAACTATAACGTCCCTGAAACCTGTGGTTTTTTCAGTGAATTTCTAAGGTTTTTTAAATGCTAATTTCTAACTATGCCTACATAGGTAGGACATATGCAGAAAGAGGAAGAAAGGCGCAGAAAGAAGCAAGAGAAATGCAGAAAGAGGCAACAGAAGTCCAGAAAGACGAAGAAAGGTGCAGAAAGAAGCAAGAGATATGCAGAAAGAACCAACAGAGGTGCACAAAGAGGCCTTGTTGCAAAGTCATCCTGTGCCCCCAACTTTTTGCTGACTGGTACTGGTGGTAACTGACTGACTAACCAGGCCCGGAGCCAGTGCTATGCTGAAAGACACTTAGAATACAGTGAAAACACCTACATACACTAGGGTACACTATGGGTTGGGGTACCCCTGTGATTGGCATGACCTCCCCTGTTCGGCCCTAGTACATAATAGGGCAGGGGGATTAAAACTACCTCTAAGTCAGAGGTGCAGAAAGACGCAAGAGCAGTGCAGAAAGAACCAACAGATGTGCAGAAAGAACCAACAGAGGTGCAGAAAGAGGCAAGAGGGGTACAGAAAGAAGCAAGAAAAGTACAGAAAGAAGCAAAAGAGGTGCAGAAAGAGGCAAGAGAACTGCCGAAAAAGGCAAGAGAGGTGCAGGAAGAGGCAGGAGAGGTGCACAAAGAGGCAAAAGGGGTACAGAAAGAGGCAAGAGGGGTCCAGAAAGAAGCAAGAGAAGCGCAGAAAGAAGCAACAGAGGTGCTTAAAGAGGCAAGAGGGGTGCAGAAAGAGGCAAGAGAAGTGCAGAAAGAAGCAACAGAGGTGCCGAAAGAGGCAAGAGAGGTGCAGAAACAGGCAAGAAAGGTACAGAAAGAGGGAACAGGGATGCGGTAAGAGGGATACAGAAATTTGCAAGAGAGGTGCAGAAAGAAGCATGAGCAGTGCAGAAAGAAGCTGGAGAAGTGCAGAAAGAAGCAAGAGAGGTGGAGAAACAGGGAAGAAGGTGCAGAAAGAGGCAGGAGGGGTACAGAAATTTGCAAAAGAGGTGCAGAAAGACGCAAGAGCAGTGCAGAAAACTAACAGAGGTGCAAAAAGAGGCAGGAGGGGTGCAGAAAAAGGTAGGAGAGATGCACAAATTGGCAAGAGAGGTACAGAAAGAGGCAGGAGGGGTGCAGAAAGAAGGAAGAGAAGTGCAGAAAGAAGCAACAGAGGTGCTGAAAGAGGCGCGAAGGGTGCAGAAAGAGGCAAGAGAAGTGCAGAAAGAAGCAAGTGAGGTGCAGAAAGAGGCAACAGAGGTGCAGAAAGAGGCAACAGAGGTGCAGAAAGACGCAAGAGAAGTGCAGAAAGAGGCAAGAGAATTGCTGAAAGAAGCAACAGAGGTGTGGAAAGAAGCAAGAGAAGTGCAGAAAGAGGCAAGTGAGGTGCACAAAGAGGCAAGAGAGGTGCAGAAAATGGCAAGAAAACAGCAGAAAGAGGCAAGAGGGATGCAAAAAAGGGAAGAAGGGTGCAAAAAGAAGCAAGAGAAGTGCAGAAAGAAGCAAGAGAGGTGCAGAAAGAGGGAAGACGAGTGCAGAAAGACAACAGTGGTGCAGAAAGACAACAGGGGTGCAGAAAGAGACAACAGGGGTGCAGAAAGAGACAACAGGGGTGCAGAAAGAAGCAAAAGAGGTGCAGAAATAGGCAATAGAAGTGCAGAAAGAGACAAGTGAGGTGCAGAAGGAGGCAAGAGAACTGCAGAAAGAGGCAAGAGAGTTACAGGAAAAGGGGTGCAGAAAGAGGGAACAGGTGTGCAGACAGAGGCAAGAGAGGTGCAGAAAGAGAGAAGAGGGATACAGAAAGAGGCAAGAGGGATGCAGAAATTTGCAAAAGAGGTGCAGAAAGAAGCAAGAGCAGTGCAGACAGAACCAACAGAGGTGCAGAAAGAGGCAAGAGGGGGTGCAGAAAGAGGTAGGAGAGGTGCACAAAGAGGCAAGAGGGGTACACAAAGAGGCAAGAGGGGTACACAAAGAGGCAAGAGGGGTGCAGAAAGAAGGAAGAGAAGTGCAGAAAGAAGCAACAGAGGTGCTGAAAGAGACAAGAAGGGTGCAGAAAGAGGCAAGAGAAGTGCAGAAAGAAGCAAGAGAGGTGCAGAAAGAGGGGAGACGAGTGCAGAAAGACAACAGGGGTGCAGAAAGACAACGGGTGCAGAAAGAAGCAAGAGAGGTGCAGAAAGAGGCAATAGAAGTGCAGAAAGAGGCAAGTGAGGTGCAGAAGGAGGCAAGAGAACTGCAGAAAGAGGCATGAGTTGCAGAAACAGGCAAAAGGGGTGCAGAAAGGGGGAACAGTATGTGCAGACAGAGGCAAGAGGTGCAGAAAGAGGGAAGAGGGGTACAGAAAGAGGCAAGAGGGATGCAAAAAAGGGAAGAAGGGTGCAAAAAGAAGCAAGAGAAGTGCAGAAAGAAGCAAGAGAGGTGCAGAAAGAGGGAAGACGAGTGCAGAAAGACAACAGGGGTGCAGAAAGACAACGGGTGCAGAAAGACAACGGGTGCAGAAAGAACGGGTGCAGAAAGAGACAACAGGGGTGCAGAAAGAAGCAAAAGAGGTGCAGAAATAGGCAATAGAAGTGCAGAAAGAGGCAAGTGAGGTGCAGAAGGAGGCAAGAGAACTGCAGAAAGAGGCAAGAGAGATGCAGAAACAGGAAAAGGGGTGCAGAAAGAGGGAACAGGTGTGCAGACAGAGGCAAGAGAGGTGCAGAAAGAGAGAAGAGGGATACAGAAAGAGGCAAGAGGGATGCAGAAATCTGCAAAAGAGGTGCAGAAAGAAGCAAGAGCAGTGCAGACAGAACCAACAGAGGTGCAGAAAGAGGCAAGAGGGGTGCAGAAAGAGGTAGGAGAGGTGCACAAAGAGGCAAGAGGGGTACACAAAGAGGCAAGAGGGGTACACAAAGAAGGAAGAGAAGTGCAGAAAGAAGCAACAGAGGTGCTGAAAGAGACAAGAAGGGTGCAGAAAGAGGCAAGAGAAGAGCAGAAAGAAGCAAGAGAGGTGCAGAAAGAGGGGAGACGAGTGCAGAAAGAGACAACAGGGGTGCAGAAAGAAGCAAGAGAGGTGCAGAAAGAGGCAAGTGAGGTGCAGAAAGAGGCAAGTGAGGTGCAGAAGGAGGCAAGAGAACTGCAGAAAGAGGCATGAGTTGCAGAAACAGGCAAAAGGGGTGCAGAAAGAGGGAACAGTATGTGCAGACAGAGGCAAGAGGTGCAGAAAGATGGAAGAGGGGTACAGAAAGAGGCAAGACGGATGCAGAAATTTACAAAAGAGGTGCATAAAGAAGCAAGAGGTGCAGAAAGAACCAACAGAGGTGCAAAAAGAGGCAAGAGAGGTGCAGAAATAAGTAGGAGAGGTGCACAAAGAGGCAAGACAAGTATAGAAAGAAGCAGGAGGGGTGCAGAAAGAAGGAAGAGAAGTGCAGAAAGAAGCAACAGAGGTGCTGAAAGAGGCGTGAAGGGTGCAGAAAGAGCAAGAGAAGTACAGAAAGAAGCAACAGAGGTACAGAAAGAGGCAAGAGAGGTGCAGAAACAGGTAGTACAGGTGCAGATAGGGAATAAGGGTGCAAAATGAGGCAAGAGGGGTGCCGAAAGAGGGAAGAGGGGTGCAGAAAGAGGGAAGAGGGGTGCAGGAAGAGGGGTGCAGAAAGAGGCAAGAGGGGTGCAGAAAGAGGCAAGAGGGGTGCAGAAAGAAGCAAGTGCGCTGGAGAACGAGGCAACAGAGGTGCAGAAAGACGCAAGAGAAGTGCAGAAAGAAGCGAGAGGTGCAGAAAGAGGGAAGAGGGGTACAGAAAGAGGCAAGAGGGGTGCAGAAAGAAGGAAGAGAAGTGCAGAAAGAAGCAACAGAGGTACTGAAAGAGACCAGAATGGTGCAGAAAGAGGCAAGAGAAGTGCAGAAAGAGGCAAGAGAGGTGCAGAAAGAAGAGAGTGAGTTTCAGAAAGAGGCAAGAGAAGAGCAGAAAGTGGCAAGTGAGGTGCAGAAAGAGGCAAGAGATATATAGAAAGAGGCAAGATAAGTGTAGAAAGAGGCAAGAGAAGTGCAGAAAGAGGCAAGAGAAGTGCAGAAAGAGGCAAGAGAGGTGCAGAAAGAGGCAAGAGAGGTACAGAAAGAGGCTCGAGAAGTGCAGAAAGAGGCAAGAGAAGTGCAGAAAGAGGCAATAGAGGTGCAGAAGGAAGAGAGTGAGGTGCAGAAAGAGGCAAGTGAGGTGCAGAAAGAGGCAAGAGAGGTGCAGAAAGAGGCAAGAGAGGTACAGAAAGAGGCAAGGGAACTGCAGAAACAGGCAAGAGAAATACACAAAGAGGCAAGAGAGGAGCAGAAAGAGATAAGTGAGGAGCAGAAAGAAGCAAGAGAAGTGCAGAAAGAGGCAAGTGAGGTGCAGAAAGAGGCAAGTGAGGTGCAGAAAGAGGCAAGTGAGGTGCAGAAAGAGGCAAGAGAGGTGCAGAAAGAGCCAAGAGATCTGCAGAAAAAAGCAACAGTGGTGCTGAAAGAGGCAAGTGAGGTGCAGAAACGGGCAAGAGAAGTGCACAAAAAAGACAAGTGAAGTGCAGAAAGAAGACAGTGAAGTGCAGAAAGAAGACAGTGAAGTGCAGAAAGAAGACAGTGAAGTGCAGAAAGAAGACAGTGAGGTGCAGAAAGAAGACAGTGAGGTGCAGAAAGAAGACAGTGAGGTGCAGAAAGAAGACAGTGAGGTGCAGAAAGAAGACAGTGAGGTTCAGAAAGAAGACAGTGAGGTGCGAAAGAAGACAGTGAGGTGCAGAAAGAAGACAGTGAGGTGCAGAAAGAAGACAGTGAGGTGCAGAAAGAAGACAGTGAGGTGCAGAAAGAGGAAGAAAGGTGCAGAAAGAAGCAAGAGAAATGCAGAAAGAGACAAGAGGCACAGAAAGAAGAGAGGTTTGTGCACCATTAGTACCAGTTTAACACCCACATTTTGCAATAAGTAACACGTGACCATTCCAGCTTTG
>CAWUFW010001282.1:0-312500 GCA_963921515.1 Calotriton arnoldi | reverse complement strand
ACACATACAGTAATACAGGGAAAATACTACAAATGGACACCACACCAGTTTAGGAAAAAAATGAGTAATTTTTATCTAAAGTAAACCAAACAATACCAAAACGACAAAAATCCACTATACATATACGAAGATACCCTCAAAAATAGGTTACTCACACAAATAAAGCTTGTAGCAACAAATAACTTCACCTGGAGCTATTACGACATCGGACAGATGAAAATCCAAAGTACGGCGCCAACCGCGAGGTGCGCGGCATCGAGCGCGGAGTCACAAACCCTCAAAGAACAGTACCTTGGCAAACAATGAAAGCCAAGATAGTGCACGGCGTCGGGGAGGTGATGCTTCGTTGGTGTCGGTTTCCTTACGAGCACAGGGGAGCTGATGCGTCGGTTCCTTACGACCCCAGGGGAGGTGAGGCCTCGGTTCATTACTGCGCTGCAGGGGAAGTGAGGCCTTGGTTCCTTACTGTTGTCGGGGAGGTGAGGAGTCGGTTCCTTACTGTTGCCGGGAGGTGATTTCACGGTGGCGGCGAGGTGTCAGTTCCTTACGACGGTGCGGTGTCGATGGGTTCAGGAAGTCACCCACATCCAGTATCGGCTCCGCGAAGATGAAGCGTCGGCAAGGTCGGGGCTGCGGTGCGAGTCGGGCGGTGCATTGTGAGCATCCCGAACCGTGCCCTTGGCTCCGATGCAGGCAGCGGCCTCGGTGACAGCGTCTGAGTCGATACGGTGCGGCGACGGCAGGTGTCGGGGCTGCGGTGCAAGTCAGGGCGGTGCGTCGTGCTCTTCACAAGCGTTTTTCACGGCTTCGTTGCAGGTCGCGGTGTCGCTGGCCGGCATTGGTGTTGTAATTTTCCTCTGTGGTAGCTGAAACAGTAGTTCCAGATGCAGGAGGACAGAGGAAATTAAGTCTTTGTGTCCCTGAGACTTCAGAACAGGAGGCAAGATCTACACCAAGCCCTTGGAGATCTTATTCAAGCAGGATACACAGCACACAGAAAAGTCTTGGTCCTCTCCTTGGCAGAAACAGCCACTGCAGGTCAACCCCAGACAGCACACAGCAAAGGGGCAGTACTTCTCCTTCAGTTTTCCCAGCTCTTCTCCTTGGCAGAGGGTCCTCTTGAGTCTAGAAATATTCTAAAGTTCTGAGGTCTGGGCCCCAATATTTATACAGTATTTTCCTTTGTCCTCCGGTGGCAGAGAGGCTCTGTGCTCAGTCAAAACCAGTTCTGTCCTCTCTGGTCCAGCTTCCCGGCAGGTGGAGGAGACAGCATTGTGTAAGGCAGACCAGGCCTATTCAGGTGCAAGGAAATCTCCTCCCCATACTCTAAATGCAGCCCAGGTCTATTCAGCCCAGCCCTGACTCATCCAGGAAAGGCAGGACACACCTCACCCCCTCCCCCCCCAGTGCCTGTCTGAAGAGAATGCACATCCCCAGCTCCTGTCACTCCAAGGCCTGACAGTCAATTCACAAACCAGCAGAGGCACACAGGATGGCTAAGCAAGAAAATACCCACTTTCTAAAAGTGGTATTTTCAAACACACAATATAAAAATAATCTTTACTAAAAGGTGCATTTTTATATTCTGAGTTCAGGCATACTACACTCAAGCTTCCTATCTTGTCCCAATGGGAAGTTATACTTATAAGATGTTATAAATAAACTCCCATTCTATCCTATGGGACAGATAGCCTTTCAATAGTGAAAAACGAAATAAACTGTATTTCACTATCAGGACATGTCCCACACATTAGTACATGTCCTACTTTTCACATACACTGCACCCTGCCCACAGGGGTACCTTGGGCCTACTTTAGGGGTGGTTCACATGTAATAAAAGGGAAGTTTAGGGCCTGGCAAGTGCGTGCATTTGCCAGGTCGACATGGAAGTAGAGACTGCACGCAGACACTGCAGTGGCAGGCCTGAGACCCCTTTGATAGGCTGCTTGTGTGGGTGGCACAATCAGTGCTGCAGGCCCACTAGCAGCATTTGACTTACAGGCCCTGGGAACATACAGTGCACTGTACTAGGGACTTAGTATTAAGTCAAACAAGCCAATCATGGAAACAACAATCCATATTCACAATTTACAGAGGGAGCACTTGCACTTTGGCACTGAATAGTAGTGGCAAACTGCCCAAAGCATCTAAACAGGCAAAAACGAAATCCAGCACACAGCAAAAGTACAGGAGGCAGAGGCAAAAAGACGGGAGAACCACACCAAGGATGCCAGGTCTAACACACGCTGACTAGAGAACCAGAGTTAAACCCTCTTACATGAGTAGAAGAATTTAATTACAGACTAGATTCAGGTTTGGATGGATCAGAAGACAATCTATTTTGAAAACAAGCAAGTTGGGAAAAAAAGGTGCAACCACCCAAGGCATAACTAATAGTGTCAGTAGAAGGGACAAGGGCAGGCCTTTTATTCCACCAGCCATGTCCTCGGTGGACTGGAGGCCGATTTTGAAAGTCCAGGGCCACTCCTGGTGCCTCTGTCACTTTCCCCAGAAGATTAATTGCAGCAGGCACGGGAAGGCTTCAAGAAAGAAAGCGAGGGAGGGGAAAGGTAGAGAGAAAGCAATCAGAGAGGGAGAAGAAAGAGGGAGAGACAGAGAGATAATGGATGGAAAGAAAGAGGGACCGCAAAGAGAAGAAAGGAGCGGGCTGGTTTAAGCATTTTTGCCAGGGCAACTTTTGGTTTTCGAGTCCAGCTGGGCAATAGAGAGGGGTGAGCCAATAACCTCTCAGTGCTTAATTTGAGCCAGTCCTCAGCAACGGCACGTATGACAGTCTGCCACATGGCGACAATGATTGTCTAATTTAGATATTAGCACAACAGCAGCTGTTTATTAATTCAATATACATTAAAAATGACAAATATCTGCCACCCAAGCCATTGTTATAGTGCTCGGTAGCCTGGAATAATATATGTCACACTTGTACGAGTGTGATTGTTAGTAGTTGAGTTGGTACTGTCATTGGCAGCACTGACAAGGGCAATGGGTGGTGGAAACTGTAGTGGACTCTAGCCAAGGGCCATGGCATTTTTTTAAATTTATTTTGTTTACACAAATTGAACATTGCTACTGCTGGACTCAAATGTGGTCCCCTGGGGCCTCAAACAGTTGCAGAGGACGAACCAAATGAAGCAAGGTGTGCAGTGCCATTATAAAATGGATGTAGCACATTTCCTCAAATTTGGATAGAGGACACCGTAACAACGTCCAAGTGTCCACCAAGTGGCGACATTGGCCCCAGGAGCACAACAAAAAGTGCCACTGAGGTTTTCCGTTACTCAGTAGAGACGCATCATCTTGTAGAAGGCGCTACTTCTATTCATTGTGCTGTACTTTCCTGTTCTAAGGGTACAGCAAAAAGGAAAAAATTGATCCAGAAGCCCGTTCTTCATTAATACTTTCATGTTCTGCATGTACCTTTTTTTCAGGAACTGCTAGGAGTCAGGGGAAGACAGCATTAGGTGGAAACAATCTATCACGTTGGCTATTTACTCAACCCCTTCGGCATCTGCGGAAAATTGGCTGCTGAAAGTGAGGATAAATTGCAATTCGCTCCTCATGTCATCTTGCCATACTGCAGTTCAGGAAAAAAAGAGAGCTTCCACAGCTAGGACTGAAGCAACCTCTTGGTGAAAGGTTTTATGGTTCTAAGTTGTCCTAGATGGAAGAAGGCATTCACTGCTGTTCTTTTTATGTGTAGGGAGAGGTGTATTTTCTTGTTCAAAATGATGCAGAGTGATTTTGCACTGGAATTGATACTGGGGCACATGGCAGCCATATGAAGATCGATTTGTTCTTCACAGTTTGGGTTGCTGAAACCAAGGCAAATGCAAACCTTGCTTTTTATGTTTTGTTTTTAATCAATCACAAGTGAACAAAAAGCACGCAACTAAAACACAGTTTGATTGGCGCTCAAACTAGTAAAAAGCTCTTCTCTCATGTTTAGCTAAATCTGACCAGTGTGCAACAGAAACCAGCTACATCTGAAAATGTTCAAGAAAGAAGAAATTTGCCATGTTTAAAAACAAAAAAACACAACAACATTTAGAGGTACTATTCCTGTGAACCAAGTCCCACTTTTTAGTAGGAGTTCAGAGATTAAAGACAGACATTTGGATTACACTGATCGCTCTTATCAAACATTAGCAGTCACCCAAAGAGGCTACTTTTAGTCTCATACTTGGATGCCCAGGGCCGACTGAGGCAGGGGGCGGACAATTGCTCGACCCGTGCCCCTCAATGTCCTTCCGGTACCCTTAAGGTCTTGAGCTGGAATATTGCGGGGATCAGAGACAGACTAGTGGATGAGGAGTGTACTGCTCTTCTGTGTCTCTCGGGCATTATATGTTTACAAGAGACGTGGTACAGCGGGGGTTCACTTATTTTAGATGGTTACGCATTGTTTGTGTCACCCGCCATCCACTCCCCTCATGGCAGAGCCACGGGAGGCCTAGTTACTTTAACATTAATTAAATTGAGCTTAAGGTGCAAATTGGAGAGGGTTGTTTTATCTTCACATTTTATCTTGGGTGCTCCTGACTTTTTCAAACCAGCTTAGGGTTTGAGTTGTTCATGTTTACCACTGTATTTCAGCCCAGGCGGAGTATGCTGTTGCAAGCTAACTGGGACAGTTTCTCAGTAACTTTGCTGCCAGCTCTCCTAGTTTCACAGCACTTTTACTGATGGGAGATTTTAATCTACACCCCTGCGTATACTGCTTTTTGTATGGGGAGTCAGCTTAAGATGCTGACCTAGGGGCCATGTATTAGGCACATCTGAAACACACATCACAAGGGGACATGTTTAATACCTTGTTTTTAGAACATACCCTTGGGATCTTCCCAATAAGGGGGACATTAATAGTGTTGCGCAAACCCCAACATTTAAAGGGGCAGGTTCTAGCTCAATCATTGATGACATCTTTGTCTCTAAATGCCTTTTTACCTCTTTATCGACTTCAAAGTAGTCTGGCATACTCAGAGCGACCACAACCCTCTCTTGGCTACTTTCAAGTGGTCACAGACTTTGGGTGGCCCCAATGGCTTATTTCAGGAACCGGCTACACCCATAGCACAGAGGAGAAGACTCAAATGGGCAAAGGTGGTCCAGCTGATTTTTTCCACTCCCTCATATCCTCTTGTCACTCAGATGTATGTACTTGTTTGGATGAAGGGACCTCTGCGTCTACCATCCTGAAGGCTTTCTCCAATATTGCAGAGAGCATTAAGACTGATCTCACTCTCCCCATTGTCGCTCCTGTGGTAGCACCCTGTAGGTGGTTTGACAAGCTTGTTCTCAGGCCCACAGTGCACTCATGGGATCTTTGCAGAGGCAGCCTCGCAATCGGGAGGATGTGAGGAGGGCCAGGGCCAGCTATCGTAGGGCGAGCTTAGAGGGGAAGAAGATGCTAAACAGGAAGCTATGGCACAAGTTGTTGGGGCTTGCGCTCTACGGGACTGTGTGGAGTTTTGAACCATCCCCTTTTCTCCCCCAGACCAAGGGAGCAGGCAGGCCCTGACCATCACCTCCCAGGCTTGGTTACATCACTTCTAGGCCATTTATGACCTTGAGTCTGGTGAAGTCCTGTTGCCTGAAGATTGGGAGGTAACTGATCCCTGTTTCCAGTGGGAGAAAGTTAGGAAAGCTACCATGTCCCTCCCTGATGACAAGGCCCCAGGCCCAGATGTTATTCCAGGGGATCTGTTTAAATCTGAGGTTGATCTCTGGGCCTCTATATTGAACCAGCACTTTAATGCGGCCATTAGTCGTTCGCTCTTCCCTATCTGGAAACAATCGATCATTGTCCTGATCTTCAAGAAGGGGAATAGGGCTGACCCCGCCTGTTACCGTCTCATTTCCCTGGTGGCCAGTGAGGTTAAAGTGTTAGGGAGGGTCTTGCTGGATCGCCTTAGCACCTAGGCTAAAGATAAGAATGTATTGTTAGAAATACAATATGAGTTCGGGGTGGGGCACTGTTGATCAGACCCTGAACCTGTACATGTTAATTGTGAAGTACACCAGGGCAAAGGAGGGGGGCGGTTCATTTGGCCTTTATGGACCTAAGCTCGACATTTGACAAAGTTAATAGAGCTAAGCTCTGGGCCGTGCTTGGGTTCATGAGAGTTGAACTGGTCTGATCTCTTTCTTGCGCAGTCTTCATGAGGACCTAACTACTTCTGTAAGATACAGGGTGAATGGGGAATGCAGCCAGCCCTTCAAGAGAGGGGTTTGCCAGGGGTGTATCCTGGCCCCTTTTCTCTTCACTCTCTATATTAATAGTCTGGAACGGGCTCTATTGGACCATGGGGTGGCTGTACCGAGCGTGGGCAGTCGTCTGCATGTTCTTTTGTAGATGGACGCCACTGTTCAAATGTCACGCATGGCCATGGGTCTACAGCCCCTTCTAGACCTTTTTGTAATCTTTATGGATGGGCTTGACCATACCAACAAGTACGCTAAGTACCATGTAATGGTAGTGGGCCCTAGAAACACTAACTCTAAAAGCTTTTCAATAAAGGGTAAACCCATCTTTATAGTTGATCATTTTTTGCACCTAGAGATCCTATGGGATTCCAAGCTTACTTGGCAACCCTTGCGTAATAAAAACAACATTAGGTTTAAATCAGCAATTAGTGGGGTTAGTGTGTTGTCTAGGCACATAGGTCACACACATGTGGAGATCATGCTTAAAGTATTCAGGGCTAAGTGTATTACGGTGGCTTGCTACGGGTGCAACATTTGGGATTTTGTGTCATCTTCCTAATTACAGGTCATTGAAAACTCCTTTCTGAATGGTCTTTTCAGAGTTCCCCAGAGAACACCTTCTGAGATGGTTCATGAGGAAGCTGGGCTGGGGTATATTTCTGACCTTATTGGGTTACGTCCCTTTCTTCTTTGGCTGTCCATTTGGTTAAAGGAGGACCTGAACCTTAACAGACTTATCATTTGAGACTGTCTGGCTTTGGATTGTATGTCGCTAATTCCATGGCACTCAGACGAACCTTAACCTCTCTGGTTCGCCCTGAGCTCTTTGTTGAACAGGAGAGCATTTTGAGGGAGGACATTTCTAGGAAAAAACAGGCGTTTCTCCCTAGGGCAACAGCGGAGCGAGAGTCCACAGCACTTCACAAGCGCTCTATGCGTCATTTTATCATGGTTAAAACTGCCCCTGGGATGGAACCCTATTTGACATTGGAGATGTCCAATTTCCATCACAGGTTGTTAACCTATTTTAGATTTAATCTGTTTTATCAACTGTTGCTGCC
The DNA here is from genome assembly GCA_963921515.1 of Calotriton arnoldi. Taxonomy (NCBI): domain Eukaryota; kingdom Metazoa; phylum Chordata; class Amphibia; order Caudata; family Salamandridae; genus Calotriton; species Calotriton arnoldi. The sequence continues at coordinate 305,214 of CAWUFW010001282.1, read as the reverse complement.
TAAAGAGACTTAGGCTAAAGTTTCGGACGTACAGGCAATGTTCTTGCAATGATGCTTCCATTCCTGATACCTTTCACATGGTCACATTATGCCCAAAACGTATAGTCTTAGTCATAAGTATATATTCGTCCGCTTCTTTTGCATTTGAATTTCAGCCAAATGAGACCAGTCTTCTTGTTTCTGTAATTGTTAAAGCCTCCCACAATTTGTTTTTTCATGACTCGCTTTTTATTTGGGATCCTGCATGGGCATTGAACTTTTACACTGTGTTTAAAGTTGGCACCAATGTGACTTTTATGATGCTTTTGAGATTTTTGTTAGAGACGTGTTTTGTAACCTGCCCATTGCAAATTGTAATGGCTGTGTTATAGACCTTTTTATATTTCTTCATTTGTACAGGTTTTTATATTGTGTATACTTTAGTGATTTTCTTGAAAAATCGAATAAAGTTTCCACTACTAGTCTCATACTTGCTCATAAATCACTGGTAGTTAAACTGCTAATCTGCTCTGCATTGAGTATGATATGTATCAATCACCGTATATGCTGTAAGATGCAAAAGTTAATAAAAAGATTTGTTAAAAAAACAAATAAAACAAAAAATCGCTGGTAGTTGATGCCTTAGTTAAGATTAGTTATGATTAGTGTAATATCCCCTTAACTTGGCTTCCACAAACTTCATAGGATAGTCATGCAAAACATATCAGCAAGTCCATTACTCTGTGGTTAGAATGTTTCCTGAAGAGACTACCATCTCTTTCAAGATTGTCTGTTTAGCACAACAATTCTGTATAGGACAGATCCCACAGTCTTCAGAAAAACATATTTTTTATATATCTCAGTCAGAGCTTTGTGCTCATTTGGGTGATCCCAAATTAATTTTATCTCACAGTCCAAGAGTGACATATCTGAAACCTGCTCCATCTTTATCTCAGGCTTCAAAGAGCTCAAACTGGCCTTTTCAACTGAGCTAGGGTCAACTTCTTTCTCGATAGGTCATATCTGTGCCTCTTCCTGGGGCTCTCAGCAAGATCAGCCAAGCGCATAGAGATGTAGCACATCATTTAGGGTTATATGGTTTTACTTTCAATCCTACGCAATAGGCTCATAGCTTAATAAATCATGGGGCAGAAACTGATCAACTTTAGTGGTACGACAGTGAGATAAATAAAAGCAGTAAAAACAGCGAACTTCATTAAAATTCAGCATTATTGGCAAATCCTTCCATGACATTTGTTTCCAGGTTTGTATGCCACTATTTCAATTATGAGGCATCATAATTCACAAAATGACTAATAATTAAATCATGTGCAACACTGCCACATTGAAGGGGTTTCGACAATGTAGCTCATAAGATACAGGTTTGCTTGCTAGCTGCCTGTTAGTAGTTTATGGATGAGAAGCTCGAGGGGCGTGGCCAAGCAGGTGACCAAGATGGCCGCACAGCATTGAAGCTTCGCCAAGCATAGCCCACAATATTCACCTATTGAACAACCCACCCCTGAATTATGGGCACATCACTCCTGTCGGGTCTTGTCTGCCTCTGCTGAGGTCGAAATTCTCGGGGCTGCAGCTGGCTACGGCCTCAGTCCTGCTTTCCCTCAGCATACTGCACACCGCGGCCTGACGTGGCCTTCGGAGGCCCCGCGGGGACAAGGCCAACAGACGAGCCTGAGGGCGGGGCTGCGGCGTGTCTGGTGCCTGCGGCCGGGGAGTGCATGGGGGGGGGGGGGCTGCCGGATGGAACCCCATTTGCTCCAAAGGCCCAGGTTGGGTCCTGCCTGCGTCGAGGCAGACTGAGGCACTGCATGCGCACACTCTGCCTGCTGCGCAGACGGATCCCGGTGCTCGGCCAGCGTCTGGGCTGCTCCAGGCCTGCCATGCTGTCGGAGCTTCCTGCCAGGCCCGACTGACGCAGCAGCCCACCGGAGTCATTTCGGGCCCTCGGGGTAAGACTGGTGCCTGTCGCCCATTGGGCGGCAGCCCTCCATAGAGGCAAGGACCTGCCTTGTTTGCGCGTGTGGGAGCTCTGAACAGGCCGCAGCTCGCTGCACTACTGTGCTGCAGTGTGACCTCCTGCTCCCCTCCCTATGCCTCCAACAGCTGGATCTAGCTGCCATCACTAGTTGGCCCCGCCACTGCTGGGACCTGGGAACAGACTTGCCTCTCTCTTGCCTGCTTGGCAGCTTGAGTTATGTCCCTGGCTACCTCGCGAGTGCGAGCAGGGGTGCCTGACTATGTGCCTCTGGAGCTGGGGCACCCTCCTCTCATCTCCCGACTGCTGACAACTTATTACCCCTGGTGATGTAGACTGACCCTGTGAATTTCTGCATTATTATACTCAGTTTTGCGGAGTGATCCCTATTACATTGTCTGCACCATATTTCCAAGCTGTTTTTGGATACTCTGCCTTTTACCGAGCCTGACATCATTCAGTGTCATTGATTAGTGTTCCTCCTCCTGCCACCTCGGCAGCTGTTGCCTAGGTATTTCCCACTGCATACTTCTGCTTGGCTGCTTTTCTACACGCTACCCACTACTACAGCTGGTTCCAGCGCTCCCTCCTTGGCAGTAACACCATACATACTGCAATGGGACAAGGAAACCACAGGCAGAAACAACTTACTTTCGAACCAGCTATGACCCCGCGCCGTCAACACTCATCCTCTGATTCCACTAGTGCCTCAGAACATACATTGGCTGACGCTCCATCAGATAGCACATCCGCAATTATGGCTGAACTTCGAGCTGGCTTTAAGTCTATTGACACCCTCACACAACATTGCGAGGCCATGTCTGAACGGCTCGATCGTCGTAATGTGAGGCTCGGTGGTGCAGAGCGCAGAATCTCAGAGATCGAGGATGGCAATGTGGACACAAAGAAGCGCCTTGAGCAAGTGGAGTGTATACTCAAGACTTCTGCAAGCCTAGAACGAGGACTTGAAGGCGAGATCTCATCGTAATAATATTTGTATAACTGGCAAATCGGAATCCACCAACAAGGGGCGAATGGATGTCTTTGTGGAACACCTCTTAGCAGAGCTTTTTGACAGGAAGTCCTTCACTGATAGTTTTGTGGTCGAAAGAGCGCACCAAACACTTGGTCCCCGGACTGTCCCTTGGGTGCCGCCCCGACAGATTAGCGCCAGGCTCCTCAGTTTTAGAGATCGTGACACCGCACTGCGAATGACTCGAGACAAGGGTTCGCTGCAATATCAGGGATCTACAAATTGCTATATACCGACTAAACTCCTTTGCTTCAAGAGGCCCGTAGCAAATTTACTGATGTTAAACGTACTCTCCAAAAGATGAGGCTAAAATATAGGATGATCTATCCTGCACATCTCCGGTTGGAACTTGATGGCCGACACCACATTTTTAACTCCCCTGGGGATGCTGAAAGCTTCTGCAAGAAGCACCCTCTGGTGAATCCCCATCCAGCGCTGGTCCTGGTGCTGCGGCTTCTGCTGACCTTGCGCCCGCTTCATCTGGGACACACTCAGCGTAGCCTGCCCTTTGCGAGCTGATGATTTATGAATATGGTCAGCTGTCTCTTGTTGCCTGTTATGTAGTTCCTTCGCTGGCCCATGCCGTTTGATTATGCAGTGCATTGTATTGTGCCATGTTATCTCTTCTCATATTGATCACTTGTTCAATGACTTTTGCTGATTTACACTTAATGTTCCTTCCGGGCTTTGCTTATCCGGACGTTGTCACCCCCCTATGGGTGTACACCACTGTTTGTACTTTTGCTTTCGTTTAGGGCTATTTGGGTTACCCAGCATTTGTTTCAGCTGAAGTGTGTGGGGGTATCATTGTTTTTTGTCTGTACTACTTCTTGTTGAAGCCGTGCTATTGCCTTGGTACACACTAGGTTCACTGTTACAAACTTTATTCATATGTAATACTGTTTTTAAACATTATGCCCTAAGCCACTAGTAGAGACACAGTGTTCTCAATCTCCTGCATGACATGGAATATTAGAGGTTTGAACAATCCCCGAAAGGGAAACAGGTTCTCTCTTATTCACGCCACCACGGGGTCCAGGTGGCCTTCCTTCAGGAGACGCACTTGGCTCCCGGACAGGACTGTGGGTATGCATCCTCCTGGGGTATGCATCGCTATTTCTCTCACTGCAGTTTCTATACACGTGGGGTGTGCATCTTGGTACACAGCAGTGTCGCCTTTCAGTTGATGCGGACTGCCTCGGACCCCGCTGGTCGATACTTGTTTGAATGGGAGAGTTGGCGGGTCGAACAGTGTTACTAGTCAACGTCTATGCACCAAACACTGACTCCCCGGATTTCTTTGCAGATTTATCTTCCCATATCAGCCAATACCAGACTGACTATATTATATTGGGCGGCGACCTAAACCTTACTCGGCAACCAGAGCTTGATTCCACTGGCTCTACAGCTATTTCCAAACCTCATTCTTTACAGGCCTTCACTGACCTTCTTGATACATTTCATTTCACAGATGCATGGCGGCATAAATTCCGAGACAGCGAGAGTATACTTTCTACTCTGCCCCGCACAACGTGTGGACTTGCATTGATTATTGGTACATGTCCCAAGGCGCTCTTCTATGGTTACACACTGTTGTACACTTCCCCTGCACGCTGTCGGATCATGCTCCTGTGATACTCACATTACACATACCTGTACAGGTTCCTGTGGTCCGACAATGTCGATTTCCTTTTAACGCAGTATACAACACGGTCTTTCGCTCTGAAGTTTGAGAGTCTATTATTGAATTTTTTTCCATTAACATTGGTTCTGTCCAAAGCCCCTCTACTCTGTGGGAAGCCTTCAAGGCCTATGTAAGAGAAGTGTGTATATCGAAGCATGCAGGGGTGCTTCGTAGTATCCGTGCAGACCTTGCTAAGATAGAAGACAAGCTCTGGGCACTAGACTCTGACAGGGTGTTTTACACGCCCATCAGCTCCACAATAGATCCAAAATTAATGCACACGTTCCACTACCTCACCCAACGTGAGGTCGCCTTCCTGGGAAAGTACGCTAGAGCGAGTCGGTATGGTGAGGGTGAACACCCTGGACGAACACTAGCTCGCCTGCTTCGTCACCCTTACCATGTCACATACATTACTGACTTGCGGCAACCGGATGGCACTGATATCACTCATGACGTTTCCATTCTGGTAGATTTTACTGATTATTATAAGGCACTTTACACATCTCGCCCGGGTGCTGGTGAAGAGGCACTGACCAACTATGTGTCTGAAATCGCCATGGTGTGGCTCGAAGTCTCACAGGCCATTGAGGACTTGAGCGGATACACGACACCCAGCTCAGATGGGTTCACTGGCGACTTTTACAAAGCCTATAAACCACTTCTGGTCCCTCATTTATTAGATACGTATGCTGAATCTCTTGAACATGATTCTCTCCCCCTGACGCTGCGGGAAGCTGTCATTACAGTCCTACTTAAGCCCAACAAGCATCCTTTCTACTGCTCCTCGTACCGTCTATTATCCCTTATAAATTTCAACACTAAAATACTAGGCAAGGTTTTAGCTACCCGCCTTTCTCTATTAATGGATCATATAATTTCCTCCACTTCAATCAAGCTTCTCACTTTATTCGTAGTGATCAACCAAATATCCCCCACCGTTTCCTCGGTAGTTGCACTATTAAATGCTGAAAAGGCATTTGATTCACTCGAATGGCCCTTCCTCCATGCCACACTGACAAAACTGTCATTATAAATTAATGGGATAACCCAACCAGCCATAGGACCTGGGTAGCATAAAGTACATGTAACAATGTGGTCCTACTAGCTTTCATTTAGACAGGAAATGCAATTTTACTTTGCAATGATGGAGTGCGAAAAATACAAGGAACAAAACACACTTAGGACTGTTTCAAAACATAAAACAAATTTATATATTTTTTCAAAGTCATTTATAACGTATATACTATTCATGAATATTCTCTTAATCACGGTTGCTCCAAAGAAAGTGCAAGAAGAAGTGCACTTAGAAGTGCTCATGTGAAAAGTGATCAGAAAAGTAGATAAATAATGGTAATTTACATAAAAAATAATTTGTTGTTTACACCAATGGCTGTGGCAAACTCATCTTAGCCAAAATCAGTAGCCTGTCTGAAAGCAATTAAATATCAGTAATCCTTATTTCGAGTGGGTGGTAGTTGAATCCTAACACACCCCTCAAGGCTTAGAAAATTATTGTCCATGTTTCGACCCTACTGCTGCATTAGGAGAGTTTGGCCCTAGCACGCGGGTCTTCATCAGGACAGTAAAAATGGGATAGGGCAACCTAAAGCGGCGCAGCCGCACCGTTGGTAGATGTGGGTGTTCAACCTAGATACACCCCCTTTCCAGCCATTTTCTAAGCCTGTATTGAATACATTAATCCCCGTGAGGGGTGTGTTAGGATTCAACTACCACCCAATCAAAATAAGGATAACTGATATTTGATTGCTTTCAGACAGGCTACTGATTTTGGCTAAGATGAGTTTGCCACAGCCATTGGTGTAAACAACAAATTATTTTTTTTATGTAAATTACCCTTATTTATCTACTTTTCTTTCTTTTCTGATCACTTTTCACATGAGCACTTCTAAGTACACTTCTTCTTGCACTCTCTTTGGAGCAACCGTGATTAAGAGAATATTCATGAATAGTGTTTACGTTATAAATTACTTTGAAAAAATATATATATATTTGTTTTATGTTTTGAAACAGTCCCAAGTGTGTTTTATTCCTTGTATTTTTCGCACGCCGTCACTGCAAAGTAATATTGCATTTCCTGTCTAAATGAATGCTAGTGGGACCACATTGTTACATGTACTACACTGACAAAACTGGGCATGCCTAACGGCTTAAGCAAACTAATTTGTGTGCTACACCAAGACCCATTGGCCCGGCTGCACCTCAATGGTACACTCACTGAACCCTTCTCTTTAAGGCGTGGTACCTGACAGGGTTGCCCACTTTCTCCCCTCTTATTTATAATCGCCATGGACCCTTTAGTCCGCCATCTGCAGGAAAAACATCTCCATAGGGGCCTTAGATTTCCACACGGGACACTATTAGCTTCCCTTTATGCGGACATAATGTTGTTCGTCCGTGACCCCGCAGTCAATTTACCTCCACTTATGCAGGATTTTCTCTGGTCTGCATATTAACGGAGTAAGTCCGAGTTATTCCCACTCACGCATGCCACCGTGCCTTGTGACCTTGATTTTCGCCTACAGTGGTGCACGGATTCCGCCAGGTATTTGGGCATTCATATCCACAGGGAGCACTCAGAAGTTATCTGCCTCAACTATGGGCCTGCTTTAGCAAAACTTGAAACACAGGTGGAAAAGTGGATTAGACTCCCATTGGGCATGGCTGGGCGTATATCAATCATTAAAATGGTTGTGTTGCCTCGCTTTCTTTATCTTTTTTTAAATATTCCCATTGCCCTCACTAACAGCATTTTCACCTGTCTGCGTGGGTTGCTCATTCGACTTATATGGGACGGCTCCCGGCCTCACATCCGGTGGGAAGTCCTCACACTCCCCTATGACCGCTGCAGATTTGGAGTCCCGGACCTCCAACTTTATTTCTACTTAGCCCAAGCGCATTATGCTTATTACTGGTATCACCCATATGCTCGGTTACCATTCCTTATACCGGAAAGAGCACAACTACCACATCTTCCACTTGCTACCATATTGCCCCACGGACTCCCCAGAAACCCCAATACAATACAGATGCTTGCAACTACTAGTTGGGCATGGTTTAAACTTTTACACTATCTTGGTGGGGATGCTCTCTATTCCCCGCAGATCCCACTCAAACAACCCTCTGCTCCCACTCACTTGTGAGAAACTAGTAGAGCGCACTCAGTGCCCACGAACCGCGGGCGACCTGTTTATAGATGTGTGCTCAAGCCTAGCTCCATGATGGCCAAGGAAGGACAATCGTCGCCTATCAATAGATTCACATTCCATCAAATGCACAGCACATTACGGGCTGTGCTGCCTGCTTACCAGACTGAACCCAAAGATTTCCCGCCACTTACATCAATGATCGTGTCCCCAGACAATAGTCATTTGGTCTCTAAACTATATCATATTTCCTTGCAATCAAAGCCTGTTGGAGCAGAGAGAGCCAGGGATGCGTGGGAACGTGACTTGGGTACTCCTATTTCAGACAAGATTTGGTATTACTGCTGTATGCAAACCAAACTCGTTTCAGGTAATCACCGGCATAAGATATTACATTATAAATATCTACACAGAGTTTACACTACCTCTGACGTGCTGGCAAAATTTTGACCCTATTAAATCCCATAGGTGCCCGAAATGTCATGCAGACTTCTCCCACTTGACATGGACTTGTGTGATGATAGCATCCTTTGGAAGGACATTTTTCTACTCTGTCTCTTATGATCGAGTGACCACTTTCTCCTGACCCTCTTATGGCTTTAGTGGGGTATGTTAAGCCATTACCACTGGGACTACCTTGTTATACTGCTATTGCACTAATTTTAGCTAAACGACAAACTTCCAAGCCTAAAGATATTTGGAAGCCACTGTGGAATTATTTGTTGCCTATGGTTGATTCTACAAATGATGAAACAGATTGACTAAATGTTTTTTTTGCCACTTGTAATATTGGTCATTCCTTTGTATCGTTGTATGGTGCCTATGTTTTTTATTGCTTATTTTGAGGCATGACATGTCTTTTACAATCTCCTCTTCATCTATGTCTCTTGTTTATCGTACGCATCCTTTTCTGTCTTTGGGTAACCTGCTGTACCACATATGCGAACATTATTTTTTACAACTCCGGTAATTGGCTTCACTGTATGTACTTGTTGAAAAATGATAAATAAAATAAAAAATTGATGAGAAGCTCAGTCATGAACATCATACAGACCTTCTGGTCTTGAATGATGCCACCTCCTAGACACTGTAGGAGCGAACACTGCTCAACTGCAAACACAGAGTGGCAGCCGGTTGGGGAGCATTTACATATACATATATACACACACACGCACACAATCACACACTAAGCCACCCATCCCCCCCGTTGGGTCTGCAACATGGCCAAATACTAAGGGCCTTATTTAGATCTCGGCGGACGGGTTACTCCATCACAACGGTGACGGATATCTCGTCCGCCGAAAAATAAATCCCATAGGATATAAAGGGATTGATATTTCGGCGGACGGGATATCCGTCACCGTTGTGACGGAGTAACGCGTCCGCCCAGATCTAATTCAGGTCCTAATTGCCAGTTAGATGTTGTGTTTCAGGAAATGTGCTGTCTAGCCAACTGTATGGATGAACAAATAGGTGGGAAAGAAGAACAGTAGTAGCAGTAAAAACTGCTCGAGTGTAGTACTGCAGAAAAGAGAGTGAAAGTGAGCAAGACATGTGCGAGAGAGGCCCAAGAGAACAGGACTGGAGACAGACCGGTGCCTCACTTGTTGTGAGGGATGGGTCTGATGTGTATATATGAATGTGTGTGTGTGCAGGTCTGTGAGAGCCTGTGTGTGTGCGAGACTGTGTATATGTGTGAGATTGTATGTATGTGTGAGAGTGTGTGTGTGTGTGTGTGTGTGTGAGAGAGAGAGTGTGTGTGAGAGAGAGTGTGTGTGAGAGAGAGAGTGTGTGTGTGAGAGTGTGTGTGTGTGTGTGTGTGTGAGAGAGAGAGAGAGAGTGTGAGTGCGTGTGGCTTGGTATATGTCACTGGTACAGTGCTGCCTCATGGTGGGCAACCCCTGAGATTTGGGGCCACCATTCGTATCTGGTGGGCCCCAGGAATAACATACTGTGAGCACCATTGGCCTCACTGTGGCCACCCTAGGAAAATAATGGTCATATTGTGGTATGGTGTCCAACCCCGCATGATGATGGCATTGGGAAAAGGGTGATATTTTGGCAAAACAGTGATATTTTGTGAAATATGGAATTTCAGTCACAATCTTTGGCATGTGATGATGCATGACATTTGAGGAATAACCTGTCATCGTGTGGAAGTTGTATATATGAGTTTGTGATGAAAATGACAAACTGATGTTCTAGGGATAAATGTATTCCTAGTAAAATGTTTTTTTGAGGCATTTTTTAATAATTATACGCTTTTTGGAGGGCAGGGATTGAGATTGTGAGTCATGGACACATATTTCTGATGTAGATTCCTTCGTGACAAAGGGTGCTTGCTGCTACGTCGGCTATTTCTCTACTCACATGACAGAATTTCATATTGATAGAGCTTGTTATGATCCACTAATTTGGTCATTACTGGTTATCTTTCATTGGGTGGTGACTATTGAGATCTTGTCTGATGTGTTCACTATAGTGACTGTGCACATAACCTTTAGTAACTCAGGGCAATTTTCATTATTCAGAAGGAGCTTTCATCATTTATTTATTATTATTTATTTACAAAGCTTGTAGAGCGCACAGCTACCCAGAAAGGGTCTCCCGGCGCTAAGGCAGACAGTAAACAGAAATGCCAAAACGAACAGGAGACATAGCAACATGCCAGGTGACAAGAACTCAGTCAGGGCAATTGAAGAGCATGGTCTTCAGGTTCTTGCGGAAAGTAAGTAACGAGTTACAGTTCCCGAGAGCTACAGGAAGAGAGTTCCAAAGTTTCGGGCCTAAATAGGAGAAGGAACTGCCCTTAATGCGCGCTCGACGAAACCTAGGCGTGGTAAACAGTGCGAGGTTGGCTGATCTCAGCGATAGGGTGGGGACATATGGAGACACCAAACCTTGGATGTAAGAAGGGGCGAGTCCGTGTCTGGCTCGAAACATGTAGCATAAGGCCTTGAATTTAATATGTTTGTCAACCTTAAGCCAATGTAGTTTGTGGAGCAAGGGAGAGACGGAAGCATATCTAGGCAGCCAGAAAAGAAGGTGGGGAGCCCCGTTCTGAATGATCTGCAAGCGATGGATCAAGGATTTATCAGCGCCCAGATATAGTACATTCCCATAGTCCAATCTGGACGTTACCAGGGCCTGTAGCACTGTTCTCCGGGCACTTAGAGGAATCAGCCAGAGGATTTTCTTGAGCCATTTAAGAATGGAAAAGCAAGAGGCTGTGAGCTTGGAGACCTGCGGCTTAAGGGAAAGTTCTCATCAATGATGAAGCCGAGATTCTTAACCTTATTAACTGGCATGGGTAAGGGCCCCAGTGTGACGGGACAGTGGTTAACTCCCCAAAGTTCGAGATTATTTCCCAGAATCAGGACTTCGGTTTTATTGCCATTAAGCTTTAGGGCGTTTCTGTTCATCATAGAAAAGGTTGCACAATCTTGCCATACTAAAGATGGCCACACAGTATCTTGACAAGATGATTTGTCAATTTATTTTGATGCTTAGTGCTAAGTCCTGAAATACTGTCAAACTTGTTTCTTTGAAGACAATTTTCACATAACTCAAACCAATGTTTAAACAAATATATGCAATGTATATGCATTGTTTCAAAGTAAACTACTGCTTAAAAGTATATTAAAATAACATTTATGTTTACCTGCTTGGTCCTGCGCTGAGAATCTGGTGATAGATTGTTATATGTATAATGAGCTTGTGTTATGCCACAAAACAGAACCGCAACGACGCCTACAAATGAAATTCAAAATTCATTAGCAATAAGTCACCTGTAACAAATGGAAACATTTTTTTTTTCCTCACTAAATATATGTGCCCCGTATTTCTTAATGCCACATCACCCATCTCACCCTGCTCATTATTTAATCTGATTATAAATAAAGCTCCTAATTTTTTATTTTATTTTTTCAGATTTTTCCACATAAATACAAACATAAAACTATGAATTTTGCAGGACGTATTTATTCTTAAATGTGGGCGGAAAAAATAGGCAGTCAATTGAGTGAGTCTAAATGCTATTGAAATGACAGCCAGGAAGCCAGGACAATATCAGTGTCTCAGTGCTTGTCTATATTTATGTTACTTTACAGATTTTATTTCCCTTTTAGCATAACTATCGGAGAAGGATCCATAAAATATCAAAAACATATTTGGTTTGCAAGGCTCTAAAAAGGAAGTCTATAAAAGGAAAGAAGTAAAACAAACTTTAAAAGGCATCCCATAGTATGCACCTTCAGCAAGTTATCGGCTACTCAAAAAAGGTGTTCCTACCAGAGTCCCAAAAGATTTGGCAGATTAACTGCACTAGATCCCCAGGCAGCGAAAACTAGCACCTGGCCAATTTTGAGTCCTTAAGAAAAGAATCCACCTGGTGCTGGTTCCTGTACAAAACTGATCATACCTGGTGAGCTTAAGGACATCTTTTTATGAGGCACTGCTTCTACCGACCACGAGGTTGGTTGTAAAAGATCCTAGCGAAAAAAAAGAGCTTCTTATCAAAATAAGTGGGACTAGAGGCTTACTGAGGGCCTAATTCACAGAGCTGTTATTAGCAAGAATGCTAGACTCTGGCTTAGTTGTGACTTCTCATGAATTTCCAGAAGAAAGAGAAGTATATTCAAGGATAAGAGCTTTTTGAATGTGCCTCAAAATAACATGAAAACAAAGTCATGTCAAATTTCAAACTGTAATCTGAAACAATAGTCCCCAATTTAGCAGCGCGTGTCCAGTGTGCAAGTGTTTTCTGTGCTGCTTAGACTGTTGCCTCCTCTGTATCAATGACCTTCAAGAGAAAACCATAAACCATCATCTCCTTTCCATCAAGATGACGAGGAAGTGCTAAAAAAATCCACGCCAGACAATGATGTGATCCAGATAAACTGATTAGGGACCCACACTCTGAGCTTGCAATTAACACCCACTCTATTCATGCAAAATATGCAATGGGAGGGATTCCTTATCGTTCCCAATACCCTCCACCTACAAGCACTTGTCTGAAACTCACAGACATCTCACATTAAATTTCTCAGATGTGGAAGCTCATAACTATATCAAGCAATGGAAATAGATAAATCATTATCTTGCTAAACCTTCCAAATTGTGTATTCATTGCAAGGGGTCGTCACCTTCTCACAGCAGCATACTGAAGTGCCAGTTGAGCAGTGCAAGAAGGCAGAGAATAAATCTCAGTCTGCATCCAAAATTAACCGCAGGCTGACAGCAAAATAACATTCTGATTTCTAAATAAAATATTGGGAGACTCAGGCAAACTATACATTTGAATTGTGACAGGTAGTTGACCTTTATGTATATAGGCTGGGTCTGCCAGTGTCAGAAGCAGTGCCCATTGGGTACAGAGAACAGCATGAGGTTTAGACATAGGTTAATCTTTGGATATGGTCTTGGGTGGGGTAAACTTAATAACGACATAGAACCCCTAATAAAGGGCATCATTTCCCTTGGGACGGACAACCATGAACATAAGAGGTTTTTAGCTTCAACAGTAATGATATTTCTGTATTGGCAATTTGCAATGTCTATTCACAGTGGGCTCATACAAATATGAGTTGTGCACAGCATAAGTACTAGCTTTAAAAATACTGTACTACTGATTGTAAGTATGTAGGTGATACAACAATACTGAAACTTTAAACTTTAAATTACCTCTAAACTTAATTTCAAATGCAATACATATGAACACCTACCTGTAAAACCGCAAGCCTCAGCCAGCAGAAAGGTGCTCCAGGACATCAAGAAGAATAGACCTGTCTCGAGTAATGGAAACTCATGTAGTTTTGTAAACTTTGTGACGTGATTGATTGTTAAGGTTCATAGCTTACCATTAATCTGGCCCCATTTATTACCTCCCAAATACTTTGCAATAACTGTTTATTCTGAACAATGAATACATGAAGCAACAAATTTAGTATTAAAACATGTGTGCATTTTGCGAAATGTATTAAAAGGATATTAAAGCAGTAACTACGCCTGTAGTTGCTCCCATCGCAAAGGATCCGCTGAATATGCCCAGGAATATCCCAATAGATTTAAACATTGCGGATACGTCCAGTGACTGACTATTTTCTCCTGCTGGCTGGTATGCCATGATTGATCTGAAGATAAAAATGGCATAATGTCTATTAGGATTAGCTAAAAGCACTGAACACCTAATCAATCAATCAAAAAAAAAAGCATTATAAAAAAGGGTACGTTTTATTAAATGATTTATATTCCCAAGTCTACACATAAGTTTCAACCCACACCATTTTGAATGCGCCATCCAATCTCAAAGTGTTTCAAGTCAAACCAAGGCCCTGGACACAGACACAAAACTATCAAACACAAAAAAAATATTGTTCATTAACATATGCATAACTTTGATTTAAACTGGGGGTATTCAACATAGGTCCAGGCTGGCAGACCTTAATTCCAGTATTACACTGACTATGTACATGAGCTCCATTCTATGTCACGGTTTGCAAAATTATCAGATATCCTGAAATTCTGGAACAGATCTGGCCCACTTGATCTGCACTGGCCAACCCTAATTCAAGTAAACATTTTTCAGAGTCAGAAAGGATGTAAGAGGGACTCAATGTTTGATATGTTTGTGTATGCTGCAGAATTAGCCACTGGCCAATTGGGAATCTTGTCTTACGGCGAATGCGTTGTCAGGTCCAAGGCTCTGCCTAATTGATGTCTCTTCTTACTTATATCACCTCTTTGATCTATATGGAAATTTGCAGAGACTGGGATTACTAAGTACAACACAGTTTATATGTGACAACCATCATTGACTAGTGAATTTGTATGCTATTGGAAACGCACTGCTTAGTGTTCAGTTTGAATCACAGTACCGTATTACATCTTCCATGTCTTAATTTTAACTTCAGTTCATCAATTACTCAATCCATTAAACATTTGTATTTTGTAGTGTGGCATTTTATTTACAAACACAGTTTCTAAACCTTTATAATCTCTCCAACATACATATACATTTTGTCAAGGGATCTGAGCATGAAACACTTTAGAGGAAGTGTGTACGCTCAGGGTTATTCACATATCAGCAATATATGCTAAAGCTAAATCACTGTCCCTATAAATTGTATTGTGGACTCAAAATTAGCATTCTACAGGAACATAGAGCTACCCTGTATTCCTATGGTGAACCTAGGTAATGTGTATATAAAAATCAATAGTCGTCTAAGACTTTTTATCCATTCATCAAGCAATGATTCAGAAGGCCTCTGACTGAGAGTGTGTGTGCGCGCGTGCGTCTGTCTGGCAATGATTCAAAGGGACTATGACCGTATGTCTGTTTTCATAAAAGAAATCCATTTAAATGTTACGTACGGTTTAACAACCAGAAAACCACCCCAAAAAAAAAAATCACTGAAATTCGACATTGCAGTGTGCAAGCCATCATAACTGACAGCCCCGCTGTACTCACCGCATCCCTTTGCCATAGGCATGTGAAAAGATTGGTCTATAGCAAGCAAAACATAGCAGGGGTGACAGTTATCAGGTATGTTGTGCACTGTCAAGGGGTTAGGGTATGCTAATCCTGCCCACATATAACTTATTTGATTTTTTTATTCTGAAGACAGAGAGGCCCATATCCTGTAAAGGTGACCGCAATAGACATTTCACTGTTGCCGCCATTTTTTAATATTGAACTATTCAATTTTAACTCTTAGCTGACCACCCACCCATACTTGACATGCTGAACCATAGCCAGTTTTGCAAAGGGTGTACAAAATTTCATGCACATTAGTCAAACGGTGCCAAAGGTTTTCAGCAATTCAAAAAATGAATTTTTACTGGTGAGTGCGGGAGAATCATGACAACAGAGTTCGGTAGTGGTCAGTACTCAATATGGTAGGTTCAGATTATTCTGCCAAATGTAAACCATACTAGAAGAATTCTGACACTGGAACTGGAGAAATCCATTCATAATATGATATGCTGATGTTTGGTGACAAAAATAGTTGTTTTTATAAAAAAATGAAAAGGAGTTACTTAGAAACAAACATGGCGTAAAAGCTTTTATTTAGTGAATAGTAGCTTGCTTGCCAAAAAAGACAAGTCAGTGGTAAGGTACACAATAGGCCTGATCTATTAGGTGTTTGTGAATCTCAAATTACTCGCAAATGTAAAACAGGTAATGGGATGTGTAAAATCAGGTATCCAGAACAATCACAAAGCAGCACAGCATTCAGTATTTCTGTTGCAAATCTCCATTACAGGAGCGATCAACTAGTGATTCACAAATACTGATATGAAAAGTCATGTCCAGGGGGCGCTAGAGGGCGCGCTGCGGAATGGCTGCACGTTAGTGTTGCTCCGCGGGTCGGGGACATAATTCAACAATAAACTAGCGTATTTGGCGACTTTTGGCAAGCGCAAAGCACAAAATGTTGCACCGGAACTTCTACCCGACGAGATACTGACGTTGTGTGTGCAGAACATCGTACCATTGCTGAGAAAATTGACTTTAGAGGTGAGCCATATCGGACGTTCAGGCCGAAACAAAATGGCGGTGGCGAGCGCTGTGTAGCCGGCGAAAGTGAAGCTAAGCTACAACCATCGAGCCTGACATCTATCGGATCCACGGCGGACCTGTCGAGTGATTCCTCGCTCTGCTCCTTGGTGGAATGCGGGTGTGCTATTAACACTTGTCCCGCTGGAGAGCACTTTGCAGCCCCACACTGTATTGGGCGGCGACTGCGGAAAATGGACGGCAGAACATGGAGGCTAATCCGTTGAAGTGCCGCGTCTGGTGAAAGAGCCCCGAAGCGTCCAGAAATCGGGAAGCGGTCTCACCGAGGCAAAACTAACTGGACGGAGTGCCCTGGTTTGACTCGGCTGGAGCGACGACTATATTACTCAGGCAAGTGCTGCGCAGAGGTTAATGGGCAGATCACGGCACTCCCGACTATAAAATAGCACATTGCTGCCGTTGTGTACAACGCGCCTATGGATGCGGGCGGAACATTAGCACACACGCTGCCTACAACAAATCTGTAATAAGCTGCAAAACCCTATGTAAACGGACTAAACGCGCCCCAGAGGATAGCGCTACAAGACAACGTTAATAAATATCCCGCATGTGGATAAGTAATACACGCCCGGCTGCTCCCGCTCACAACCATCACATGTGGAACTCATGATTGTACCCAAGTACTAACACACAAATATTCTAATTGCTGACGCCTGAAACTCGTGTATTGCACATTCCCCGTGTTTCATCACTGCAAACACCTCACCAAAGTGTAACGCTGCGAAGTAGGAAGATCGTGCCCAATATTAAGACGGAAGCTTATACTGCGCAGCACAAACTACGAATTGGGAAAGAGCAAAGCCGCTACAGGCAAGCGAAACAAACTTCCAACAGTGGCGTAATAGGGTGTGGAGGCAGGCTAGAAAGACACATCACAACTGCAGTGCTTGTTTCTGGTC
Source organism: Calotriton arnoldi (assembly GCA_963921515.1). Classification (NCBI taxonomy): domain Eukaryota; kingdom Metazoa; phylum Chordata; class Amphibia; order Caudata; family Salamandridae; genus Calotriton; species Calotriton arnoldi. Next base: position 287,878 of record CAWUFW010001282.1, on the reverse strand, counting down.
AATCTCATTAACGAAACTTGCACCAAGGCAGCTAAAAGGATATACAGCGCTCGGACAGACGAGAACGCACGTACCACTCTCTGCCGCTTCCACGAGATTGCTAGTGTCATGGGTAAGACAGACAAACAAAACCGAAACTCTCCTTTGATTCCCGCTGCACGCCTAAAGTAAGAACGGCGCACTCTGACACGAACTAGACTCGGAACAAGCTAAAAACTCCGCTATGGAAGTTGCCCTACAAGTCATACAACAAAGTCTACAAGCCATAGATGGCAAGATTGACGCACTCACCCAGAGAGTAGACAATATGGCTGCCAAGCTCGACAAACAAGGCGAAAGACTAGATGTAGCAGAATTGCGTATCTCTGCAGTCGAGGACGAATCCAATACAACGACTCGAAAATGCACAGAGATAGAAAAGATCCTAGAAGTCATTAAAAACAAAAATGAAGACTTAGAAGCGAGATCTCGCCGGAATAACGTACGCATCATGGGAATTCCGGAGAGCACAAATACAGGGAGATTAGAAACGTACGTGGACGATATGCTACGAGATATCTTTGGAGCAGAAAGCTTCTCCCCCCATGCTCATCATTGAACGTGCTCACAGGTCACTAGCGCCTGCGCCACCCCCAGGTGTCCCACCGAGACCCATCATCTCCTGTGTCCTCAACTACAGGGATCGGGAAGCGATATTACGCTTGGCGAGGGAGAAACAGCAAATCACTTACCAGGGCAACAACGTGTCGTTTTACCCAGATTTTACGATGACAGTGCAGGCGGCACGTAAAGACTTTACATCTGTGAAAAAAAAGCTGCGAGATATGGGCATTGAATATGCGATGCTATACCCGGCAAGACTGCGTATAACCCACGGAGGACGCACGAAAATATTACCAATACCACAGGCAGCACAAGACTTCATCAAAAAGACACTCATCAAACGCAAAACACAGGACCGTGCAAACACCGATCCGGATTCGGATTGAAGAAGCCAAAACCTGTGGTAATGAATAAGACATACTCTGTAACCAAGGATACACTCAATTACTATATATGCTCACCTATGACTATACCTAGATATGTTTCTTATCAGCTAATAGGTGCACGATACAACTGTGGACTATATGGTACACGAACATTGAGACTTGTTGCGCACGTATATGCGCAAACCCGACATAAAACCTTGTATAATTGAAGGTACACTATATGGTGGTGAACTGATGTATATTGATTCCGTGACTATATAGATGATAACAAGTAGCCATGTGATATGACAGAAATGTACCGTCATGGATCGTATATAATGAACGAAGTATTCAAGGCCATATGAACACTGATCCGGAATCGGACTGAACTGACCGATGTTGGTGGTAATGTATATGGCACGCTCTGTATCCACAGATACACTCAGTGACTATATCTGCTTCCGTATGGATATATTTCGATCTATACTTGGTAAACTAGTGAGTGCAAAATATAAATGCGGACTAGCAAGTGCATGAACATTGGAACTTTGCATGCGCACATAGGTGTAAACCCGATACGGAACTTTGTATAATTGACGATCCCACATATAGAGATGAGCAGATGTGTATTGCTTATGTAACTAGATAGGCATGTACAACTCGTTAGGTGATATAATGATAAGATGTACTTGGAAGACGTATGTACTATGTGAAGTATTCAGATTGGGGACTGACAAAGAAAAATGGGACAATGGTTCAGAATGTCGCCATGTGCTAATAGTGACCACTTCTCTTTCAGATGTTAAGACAAATCACTCGGGTAATACCCGACTGCATCCGTTTCGGCGGATGTAGATGCGAGCACTTAGCGGTCCCGCCCCCCCCCCCCGAGGGTGCTCCCCGTAACTGTTTGCACAATGTTAAGGTTGTTTTTAAGGGTATGTCTTTGGCATAATTGGGATGCTAAAGTGGGTGGGGGGATTACGGGAATGTTTCTTGTTATATGCAGGCAACCACAGAGTACACTACTGAAATCCATGTCATAAGTAGTCTTCCGTGTACAGACTATATCAAAGAAGGAGAATGGGGACCAGGAGCTGATTGTGGTCCAGTGCCCGTGCTCCACTATCAAGTCGTCAAACCAAAAAGAGGGTCACTGTTCCGTCGGTGTGGGTGCTAGAAAGTCACCCTCTCACCGGTGAGAGAGAGAAGAGAGAGGAAAGGGCGAAAGGATAGACCTAGACCTACATTAATGTATATGGACCAAATGTAGATGATCCTGACTTTAAGGTCATATGGAGGAAATTAAGAGACTTGCCTGAAATGGAGTTGCTGTGGGGCGGAGACTTAAATTTGTTCTTAAATGAAGACCTAGACAGATCGGGGTTAACAAAAGAACCACACAAGCGGGCAGTGAAGGCAGTAATGGATGGTATGACAGAATTTAAAATGTTAGATATCTGGAGACTGCGACATCCTCACCATATGGAAGCCACACATAGCTCTACAGTACACAATAGTTGGTCGCGTATTGACTACTGGCTCGCGACAGAGGGTGCTGCTACGTGGACACGAGACATACAACACTTGCCTAAAACATTGTCGGACCACAAGCCAGTTCTTTTATCTATTGACCTCCCACATTATGTGCCACCACCACACATAAGGCGATTTAACGCCAAAGCGTTATTAGACTCCTCATATAACGACACTGTTAGACAGGCAATTGTGGAGTATTTTCAATTGAATCAGCTCTCGGTTGACGATCCAGGTCTCTTATGGGAGGCTTTTAAGGCCACCATACGTGGAGTTTGTATTAGTACTACTGCAGGCGTACTAAAAGACATCCGCAATCAGCTTACCCAACGGGAAACCAAGCTCAGAGCCCTAGAACAGGAATATGAACGCACCCAAAACGTGGCTATACTTGGTGACATAAGGCAAGTAATGTCTGAATACCAGGAATTTGCTGAGGATGAACTTAAGTATATTTCGAAGAGGCACATGGCTCGTACATATGGGGAGGGGGGTAGACCAGGACGTGTATTGGCACACAAAATTTGCAACGGCTACACTGAGCACGCGGTACTTAAAGTCAAGGACAAACATGGCATTCTACGGTATGATACAGAAGGTATATTGGCGGCCTTTATGGACGCATACGGTGACCTATATGCATCACGAGACACCGCTACCTCGCCAGAAATATTAGCATACTTGGAAGATATTGCCATAGCTTGGCTTTCGGATGCTCAAAGGGAGTATCTGTCGCAGGCTGTCACAATCGAAGAAGTTACAGCCGTGGTTAAAACACTACCCAATGGTAAAGTCCCCGGCCCAGACGGATTTACAAGTGAATTTTACAAGGAGTACATTGACTTGCTAGCCCCTCACCTTGTAGAAATGTATGGAGACGCCCACAGTAAACAAAAGCTACCGCCCACACTAAGAGAAGCCATGCTCATTGCCCTCTTGAAACCCGATAAAGACCCAGAAAACTGTGAATCCTACCGGCCCTTATCATTGATTAACACAGACACTAAAATTTTAGCTAAACTAATTGCTAAACACCTGCAACCGCTAATGCCCAATATTATATTGCCGGATCAGTCCGGATTTATACCTCACCGCTCTACTGCTCATAATATTCGTACCCTATTTGCATTGTCACGTCAACTAAACCCGGACCTTCAGGCAGCTGCAGTCTTACTAGATGCAGCTAAAGCGTTCGACTCGGTCGAATGGACTTATCTCTTCACAGTACTACGGAAAATGGGCCTCCCCCCCGATCTTCCTGCAATGGATTACGGTACTTTATACAATGCCTGCAGCGTGAATAAGAGTGAATCAATAAGTATCGGATACGCTAAAAATTACGCGCTGCACAAGACAGGGCTGCCCCCTCTCACCACTCCTGTTTGCAATTGCATTAGAACCACTGGCATGCAAAATTAGACAGTGCCACAAGTCTGCGGCCCTACAATTCCCTCAAACGACCTTTAAATATTTCATTATACGCAGACGACATGGTGTTGTATGTCCATGATCCCATTATTAATCTATCCCCCCTACTACGGGAATATATTAAATTTGGGCGACATTCCGGTCTCCAAATCAACTGGAGTAAATCTACAATTGTTCCCTTAACAGAGATCACACAACCACACCCTGCTGAGTTCCCACTCGACTGGCAGACTGACCCGGTTAAATATCTAGGAGTCTGGTACCACCGTGACCCTGACACAGTTATACGCACAAATTATGGGACGGCCATCAGTAAACTCGAAGCGAAGGTGGAGCGCTGGATCCAGTTGCCGCTTTCCCTAGCAGATGGAATGGCCATTGTTAAGATGGTCATACTACCCAGATTTCTCTCTCTCTTTAATAATATTCCCATACCTCCACCAGCGGCTGTATTCCAAAAGTTGATAACTAGGGTCACTCGCCTTATATGGGCAGGTAAACAAGCACGCATTGAATTGAGCACGCTAACATTACCCTATTCAAAAGGTGGTTTTAAAGTACCAGATTTCCTCCTTTATTATTTATGTGCTCAAGCGCAATATGCGCACTATTGGTATCATCCAATCCGCTACCTGCCACATGCGGCGGTTGAAGATGGAGACGCACACCCAATTCCGCTACGCAGTATACTACCACACCCATGCACTCATGTGCCTAAGCACGAGATAAGGAAAATGCTACTTACCAGTATGCATCTGTTCTTGGCATGTAGAGCTGCAGATCCTCACACTTTGCATTAGATCGCCATCTGGTGTTGGGCTCGGATGCTTGCACTTTGTTGTTGTCTTCGAAGAAGTCTTTTGTAGTCATGTGATAGGTGACTCCTCCTTTGGACAATAGTGCGCATGGGCATCGACTCCATCCTCAGATTGTTTTTCGCCATAATGGGGAGTGATGGAGTTAGTAGAAAAGGATGTCCATGTGTGTATATCTAAATAAGATAGGACTGGAACACATACAGGTCCCGTGGAGGTGGGTGGGCGTGTGAGGATCTGCAGCTCTACATGCCAAGAACAGATGCATACTGGTAAGTAGCATTTTCCGTTAGAGGCATGTGAGCTGCAGAGCTCACACTTTGCATAGACTGTACAGCAGTATCTCCCCTAGCGGTGGTCACCTGTATGTGTTGCAGTAGTTTGAAAAAGTGTTCTAAGGACAGCTTGGCCCACAGAAGCTTGTTGCTTGGCTTGCACATAAACACAATAGTGTTTAGTGAAGGTGTGTGTTGTAGACCATGTGGCTGCCTTACATATGTCTTCTAGGGGAATGTTACCTAAGAATGCCATGGAAGCCCCTAGTTTGCGTGTTGAGTGCGCTCTAGGGGGAATTGATAATGTGCGGTTGGCTTTTTGGTAGCATATTTGGATACATTTAACAATCCACCTTGCAATCCCAGCTTTTGAGATGGGGTTACCCTTATGTGGTGGAGAGAAAGTACAAACAATTGTTTTGTTTTACGAAATGATTTGGTTCTGTCAATGTAATACATTAGGGCTCTTTTGACATCCAGGGTGTGGAGAGCTCTTTCTGCTACAGAATCTGGGTTTTGAAAAAACACGGGTAGTTCTACAGATTGGTTAAGGTGGAAAGGCGAAATGACTTTTGGAAGCAATTTTGGATTTGTCCTGAGAACTATTTTGTTATGATGTATTTGTAAGAAGGGCTCTTGTATAGTTAAAGCCTGGATCTCACTCACTCTCCTGAGAGAGGTGATTGCAATTAGGAACGCGACTTTCCATGTAAGGAATTGAAGTTCACATTTATGCAGGGGTTCAAATGGTGGTCCCATGAGCCTAGTAAGTACTATGTTAAGATTCCACACTGGGGAAGGTGGTAATCTGGGAGGTATGATCCGTTTAAGCCCTTCCATAAAGGCTTTAATGGCTGGGACCCTAAAGAGTGATAAGTGTTGCCTGTTTTGTAGGTAAGCAGCAAGGGCCGCTAGATGCAGACGTATGGATGAGTATGCAACATTACATCTTTGCAAATGTAGTAAGTAGCAAATGATGTTTTGCGTGGAGGCCTGTAATGGCTGGATATTATTGTTAGTGCAGTAAATAGCGAATCTTTTCCATTTTGCTGCATAGCAAGCTCTGGTAGTAGGGCGTCTAGCCTCTTTAATAATGTTCATACAGTCTGCCGGTAGGTTAAGGTAACCGAATTCTAGGACTTCAGGAGCCAGATCGCAAGGTTCAGTTGGGATGGATCTGGGTGCCTTATCTCTCCATGGCTCTGCGTTAGCATTGATGGGGAGAGGTGTAGTTTTTGATATGGGACTACTGATAGTTCTAGCAGTGTGGTGAACCACGGTTGGCGTGCCCATGTGGGAGCTACTAGGATCATTTTTAGAGACTGTTGTCGGAGCTTGCGTACCACAAGTGGAAGCAGTGGTAGTGGTGGAAAAGCGTACGCAAATCTGCCGGACCAGTTCATCCATATCGCATTGCCCTTGGACTGCGGGTGTGGAAACCTGGCGGCGAAGGTTGGGCATTTTGCGTTTTGTTGTGTGGCGAGCAGATCTATGTCTGGCTGGCCCCACATGCGGAAAAACGGTAGAAGAACTTGTGGATGTAGTTCCCATTCGTGAGTCTGTTGTGTCTGTCGTCTTAACAGATCGGCAATCTGATTGTGAACCCCTGGTAGGTGTTCTGCTAGAAGGTATATGTTCTGTGGAATGGCCCACCTCCAAATGTCCTGTGCCAGTTGGGACAGTTGTGGAGAGTGTGTCCCCCCCCTGTTTTTGTATGTAGTACATGGCTGTGATGTTGTCTGTTCAGATCAGGGCAGCCTTGTTTTGTACGTGGAGTTGGAAGGATTTGAGAGCTAGGAATATAGCTAGTAACTCCAGATGATTGATGTGGAGCAGCTTTTGTTAAGTGGTCCACTTGCCTTGTGTTGTATGACCTAACAGGTGTGCACCCCATCCTGTGAGTGATGCGTCCGTTGTCAGTACTATTTGTGGAACAGGCTGTCGGAACGGCCGCCCTTTGGACACATTTTTTGTGTTCCACCACTGCAGAGAGCGATGTGTGCGGCTGTCCACCAACACCAGATCTGTAAGTTGTCCGTGAGCCTGGTTCCATTGGTGCGCTAGACACTCTTGTAGGGGACGCATTTGAAGTTTTGCATGAGGGACGATGAAAATGCAAGATGCCATCATGCCGATTAGTTGCATGAATACTCTGGCTGGGAGAGAGTGCTGTATTTGAAACCTGGTGATGAGGGTTTGTATACTGGCTATCCTGGCTGGGCTGGGATAAGCTAGGGCTGTGGAAGTGTTTATTGTGGCTCCTAGATATTGATGTATATGGGATGGTTGGAGGTGAGACTTGGTGTAGTTTATTGTAAACCCCAAGTTGTGTAGTGTTTGTATAGTTTGATGAGTGTGTTGGACACACTGGTTGAATGATCTGGCTTTGATGAGCCAGTCGTCCAGGTATGGGAAGACGTGTATTTGCTGTCTTCGTAGGTGTGCTGCTACTACTGCAAGGCATTTGGTAAACACTCTTGGAGCAGTGGTGACTCCGAATGGAAGTACTTTGAACTGGTAGTGCTGTCCATCGAGTACGAACCTTAGATACTTCCTGTGAGCAGGATGTATGGGAATGTGGAAGTAGGCGTCCTTGAGGTCTAGTGTGGCAAGGAAGTCCTCTTGTTGTAGTAAGGGAAGCACTTGTTGGAGAGTGATCATGTGAAAATGATCCGAATGTATGTACTGATTGAGGGGTCTGAGGTCTAGAATGGGCCTTAGAGTCCCATCCTTTTTGGGGATTAGGAAATACAGGGAGTAAACCCCTGTGCCCTGGTGTTTTAGAGGGACTGGCTCTATGGCGTGCTTTTGAAGCAGGGAAAGAACTTCTTGCTTTAAAAGCATGAGATGGTCCGCGGACATTGGACGCTGCCTGGGTGGTATGTTTGGGGGCAGCTGTAAGTTCTAGGCAGTAACCATGTTGGATAATTTGTCTCACCCACCTGTCTGTTGTAATGGAGTTCCAGACAGGTAGGAACTGTGCTAGTCGTCCCCCGACAGGAGTGGAATCGTCGGGGGGAAGTCACTGTTTAGGAGTGGGGGAGGTACGGGTGTTGGTACTACCTCGGCCTCTGCCCTTACTGTTGTTGCCTCGGTAACCACCTCTAAAGTATCCCCTATTGGGAGATGTTTGGGTGGTGTTTCTGTAAGAAGAGGAATTGTCTGTGTTGGTGTTCCTAGAGCCTCCTCTGTAGAAGGAGCAGCGAAAGGAGCCACGTTGTTGTGGAGACTGCAATGCTCCCATTGATTTGGCAGTGTCAGTGTCCTTCTTCATATTTTCAAGTGCCGTGTCTACAGCCGGACCAAAGAGTTGGTTCTGATTAAACGGCTGGTTTAAAATGGTGGTTTGAACCTCTGGCTTGAAGCCTGAAATGCGTAACCAGGCATGCCTTCTGATGAGTACGCTGGTGTTAACAGACCTTGCGGCGGTGTCGGCCGCATCAAGGGCACACTTAATGGACGCATTGGAGATTAATTTGCCCTCCTGAATGAGATCATTTGCCTGCGTCTTGTACTGGTCAGGGAGGTGTTGCAATAGGGTTTCTAGCTGGTCGTAGTGGGCCCTATCGTATCTTGCCAGCAGTGCCTGGGTGTTGGCTATGCGCCAATGATTGGTGGCTTGCGCAGCCACTCGTTTGCCAGAGGCATCTAACAATTTTGACTCCTTATCAGGGGGCGGAGCGTCCCCTGAAGTCTGAGAATTAGCCCGTTTACGAGCATTGGAGACGACTAAGGAGTCAAGAGGGAGCTGGCCTTTGATGTAGGCTGGGTCATCAGGGGCAGGTCTATATTTTTTGTCGATCCTAGGGTTAAGAATCCTGGCCCGTACAGGATCTTTAAATATGTCAGGAGCATGTTTGATGACTCCTTTAATCATGGGCAATGTCTGTACAGTTCGTTGAGACTGTTCGAAGGTATCTAAGAGGAAATCTTCCTCTGGTGGGTTGGTGTGTATATGCACCCCATGAAAGACAGCAGCCCTGTGAATAAGTTGCCCAAAACCAATGTTATCATCTGGGGGAGATGGTTTTGTGGGATATGGTGGAGGGCTTGAGAGGTCTGGAAGATCTATGGGATCGTTGTAGCCCCAATCGTCCTGTGGTGGGTCATCTGGGTCTGGGAAAACGTCATCAGGGTCACCACCATCCCCCATGTCGTCCTGATAGTCATGTGGTTGAGATGTTACAGGCTGAGGCGGTGTAACAGGGATGTAGAGAGGAGGGGTGTTAGGTGGAAGGACAGGGGAAGAAGGAGGCATAGGGGAAGTAGCAGAGTCCTTCTTTTTGACAGGGACGGGCTCGTGGCGTGGCACAGTAGAGACATGTCCAGTTTTAGGGTTAATGTAAAGTTTATGTTGTTTAGGATCGATAGGATCTGGTTGAAACAGTTCCTCCTCCTGGAGATTTGGCTTCGGCGCCGACTTTTTCGGTTCCGAGCGCAGTGATGGTTGCTTTGTGTGCTCTTTGGCCTTGGAAGGCGTGGAAGAGTTCTTCGGCTTGGCAATCGGCTCCGACAGCTTTGGCTTAGGGGCTGTGTCGTGGAGCCTTGGTTTCGACGCAGACTTATCCGCATGCTTGGAGGCGGGTTTTGGGACCGAGGTGGATTTCGGAGCCGAGTGTTCCTTTGGCTTCGGCGCCGACGGTGCCGGTGGAACTGATACATGCGGCTTGGTCGGTACCGAGGAACTGGAAGGCTTTAGTCTTTTCTTCGGTGCCGAGCCGGAAGGCGGGGCGTCCAAAGCATGTTTTCGGTCGCGACTGGGGCCAGCAGGCGAAGTCTTGACCGGTGCCTTCTGTTTTGATGGGGGGGTTGGGGCAGGGGCAGGGGCAGTAGTACTCACTCTTTGCCCAGGAGTGATGGAACCGTCTGAGTCCTCTGCCTCCGACACGATGGTTAGGTCTTCGGAATCTTCCTCCGGGACATCGGGGCCCTCGTTGAAGATGTCGACAGGTTCTGGAGCGTCGAAATCGCGTAGAAGGTTTGAAGTATTGAAAAAGAGTAGAAGAAAGTTTCGAACCGGAGTGTCGAAAGTTGCATCCGAACCCGATGGCGGAAAAAAACAATCTGAGGATGGAGTCGATGCCCATGCGCACTATTGTCCAAAGGAGGAGTCACCTATCACATGACTACAAAAGACTTCTTCGAAGACAACAACAAAGTGCAAGCATCCGAGCCCAACACCAGATGGCGATCTAATGCAAAGTGTGAGCTCTGCAGCTCACATGCCTCGAACATACAATACGCACTACAAACATGGCATGGCTGCGAATGGGAAAGCTAGCACATAAATTGCCATTATATGCGCCAGCGATGCCACTGCAACACCATCCAGCTTTATTAGTCACTCAAGAAAGGGTTGGAATGGAGTTACTACAGCGGGTGGGTATTGATAAGATGGAAGATCTATATGAGGATGGCACTTTCATAGAGGCTGACGATCTTACCTATATTAGCAACCAAACACTGCTTTTTAAATTTACATATCATAGGCTGCGAGGTGCCATAAAAAATGTGTATCCTACCTTCCCCAATGAGCTGCCTGTGCTAAAAGCGCTGCAAATGATTATCACTAATCCTCACAACATACACATCGTAACGAAACTATATATACTACTTCAGGAAGACAGAGGGCAACACATATAAATCACTGGAACAGTGGAATAACCTGCTGGAGACACACCTCACTGAAGAAGAATGGTCTATCTGTTGTGCCTTGACCGGTATGCTCACTCCTAATGGTAATCTGCGCATCATACATTATAAATATCTACATCAAACTTATCACACACCTATTAAGCTGCACAAATGCGGGCTCAGGCCTGATGCACGCTGTCAGATGTGGAATGGACAATGCCGGCTTTGTTCACCTAGCGTGGCGGTGCCCTCACATTAGGAATTATTGGGAAGACATTACTAGGACATTGAGTGAGATATTGGGAACCAAAATAGACTGTTCGATTCGAATGTGTCTCTTGGGCCTGGTAACCAATTTGCGATCTGTCGGGCGAAAATTCTGTACGATACCATTATTACTGGTAAAGAGGAGAGTATCAATGTATGGGGGGGGGGGCAAGCACTATTCATGTGGTAAACAATGGCTCCGGGATATGGCATACTGTAGAGATAATTTGAAGACATATGAAGAAGAACTTCCAACTAGATCTAGAACCAGAGACTATTGGATACCTCTGACGGACTACCTTCATTCTCACCAAAATGTACTGACACCTTCTAATGAATAAGACACTGTAATTTGGTTGGAAATAATGCAAAAATAATGTGATGTACTGTACTAACTATCAATGCCATTGATATTACTCGCAATTTTGTATTTCGTGTAGCGAGTGCCATTGAAAGCCTGTATTATTGTTGTAAGGTTATGAAAATATAATAAAATCATTAAAAAACAAATTTAAAAAAAGTCATGTCCATAACATGCACAAATAGCAATACGCCCCCACACCACATTAGACCAAGTGGTACCTAGGTGCAAAAATATAAAGGGAACACCTGTGAGACAATCTATGCCTTCAAAATGACAGCCCTGAATGCCATTTAGCGAATGTATGAAAACTAGGGGAGAACAACAGAGGAGGACGAAGGGTCCCTCTTGCCAATGTGACCAGGCTGTATTAGACAAAAGAAACAGACTTGGATGAACACTCTGAAGATAAACTCTGCAGAAGAGTCTCGGAGGCCAGAATCTGTTTACAAGATGACTAGGTAGTGCAGCACAAGAGGAGTAGTACAAACCAAAGATTCAGAAATTAGTCTAACTTTTATGATGTTAATATTAAGGTAGGCTCTAATTATTCTGCCTAATGTAAACCATACTAGAAGGATTCTGACACCGGAACTGGAGAAATCCATTCTTAACATGAAATGCTGATGTCTGGGGACAAAAATAGTTGTTTTTATACAAATGAAAAGGTGCTAGTTAGCAATAAACATGCTGTAAATGCTTTTAGTTATTGAATAGTATCTTGCTTGCCAAAACTGACAAGTCGGTGGTAAGGTCCACAATGGTCCTGATCTATTAGGTGTTTGTGAATCTCAAATTACTCGAAAATGCAAAAACAGGTAATGGGGATGTTAATATTCTTAAATTGAAAAATCTATTAAACTCATTAACTTTTAGGTGATCAGAAGTGCAACTGCATGACCTAGAAACATGCGGTAAAATTAAAGTAAGTTGTGCCTTTTTGCACTACACATTCAACAAGCAGGGGCCTGCATGTAGTGAAATAATTCAGACGGCAACAACAGTTACGCCCCCCTACACTACGGACACAATGGATTAAGAGCTACTGAGGGAAAGACTGCAGAACATCAGTTTCCAATAACTACGTTTGAAGTGAATCACACCACACAGAAAAAGTACAATTTACAAATGACTTCATTCTTCCACAAATACTAACATAGGTTTATTTCAAAGTTGCAGAATTTACTTACTCCCCATAAAGATGTGTTCTTTTTGTACAAGTGCTCAATGATAATAAACAAACTAGTAAATTACTTATCTATAATGCTCTTTCAGGTGGACACTCTTTCTAACCACAGATTCCTCACTTTGTGAATCTTGCCAGACACCAGACGTGGGTCCTGTGCACACTGTGCAACTGGCACCAAGCTATACCCGGCTGATGAGCCCTAATAAGGGCGAAACTGGTCCTGGGTTGCTTGTGTTCCGGTTCAGGGAAGGCCTGGCAGTTCGTGCTGAACTGTTTCCATTTGAGCATGATTTGCATATGGCTGTGTACAAACTGAGTTGGCATGGTGTGCAAAATATCGATGGACTGGGATCCTGCCCCGAGTAATTACCAGTGGGTGAGATTAATTCAAGCATTCCATCCATCACTTTTGTGTATACTTTAACTTTCTAAAAGTGGTATTTTCAGAATAGTTTCTTAAAATCCGACTTTACAATTAAAAAGGATTTTAAATTATAACTCATGTGAGCAGAAGAAACATTTCTATATCTGTTCTCAAACGGAAATTATCAATGTCCAGTGTTAGTCAATGGGAGAGATAGTCTTTTCACTCTCAGGTCATGTGAAACTTAAAAACACACGCCCTACTTTCTTACATAACATGCACCCTGCCCTATGAGAGTTTATGACCTACCTTAGAGGTGACTTTAAAAAGGAAGGCTTGGCCCAGGTAAAATGTTAATTATGCCAGGGCGAAATGGCAGTTTAAAACTGCTCTACAGGCTGCCGTGGCAAGCCTGAGACATGTTTTACAGTGTTACTTTAGTCGGAATCATAATGTGTGCTGGAGCCTACTTTGTCACATTTAATTTACAGCCCTGGGTACATGTCGTACTATTTACTAAGGACTTATAAGTAAATAGAATGTGGCACTTGGGTGTATACCAATTTTACCATGTTTAAAGGAGAAAGCACAAGCACTTTGCCACTGGTTAGCAGGGGGAGAAGTGCACAAAGACCTAATGCCAACAGAAAAGAGTTCAGCAAAAATAAGGGAGTGAAGGCAAAAAGTCTGGGGGACTACCACGCAAAGGATGTCAGGTCTAGCAGTGAGTTTTCAACTTTTCTTAAACTGGAGCAGCATTGAGTTGGTCCTGATGTAAGCGTGAATATTCTTCCAGATCCTAGGTGCATAGATTGAAAAGGTCTGTTGGCTTGTTTTTTTCTTTTTTACACTTCTTAGTCTGCATCCTGAAAGTATCCTGGCTGCGGGTTTGCCGAGAACTACCAGAGGTGGTGAGCTTGTCTGCAAGATAAGCTGGGATGCTGGTTGTGATGGCTTCGTAAATAATGCAGCTGGTTTTGAAGATGGTGCACGCCAGTAAGGGGAGCCACTGGAGTTCCATCAAGATGGGGCTTATGTGATCATATTTCATCAGGCCTGGGATGAGGCATGCTGCTAAGTCTAGGATGCCCCCAAGGAAAGCGAGTGTGGAGTCTGGAAGGCCATTGTGTAGGGCATTACACCACCATCAAAATTCTTGAGCACAAGGGCTTGAACAGCAGTTCTGAATCGATTTCTCGAAAAAACAGTTTGACTTTCTTTAGAAGAGACAGCTGGTACCAGGCCTTCTTTGTTTTTCGGGCACTTTGTTCCTTGGGAGTGACGTTTGTGTCAAGGGTTAATCCAAGTGCATTAGCAATTAGAGAACATATGAGTTCAAAGCTGTCAAGGTTCCTGTCACTGAGCAAGGTGTTTACTGTATCTTGTTTGTTGTGCTTAGCAAATGACAGTAATTCTGTCTTGGTTGATTTGAGCTTCAGTTAGGCGCTGGACATCCCAGTCTGGATGATGTGCAAGCAGTGTTTGAGGCATTAGATGTCTGAAGCAAAGGAGACTTTTAGGAAGAGCAGCTCCATGTAAAGATTGAAGATGACAGGAGACCGTATGAAACCCTCGGGGGCTCCACAGGTGATAGGGATCTTTTGTATCCTGGAGGTGTCCATATGAACAAACTGGTGTCAGTTGGAAAGGTAGGAGGAGAACCACTGTAGGACATTGTAGGTGAATCTCATTTGAGACTTTAGGGTGCATATTAGGGCGGATGGTAGATTGTGTCGAAGGCAGCTGAGAGGTCCAGCAATATCATGAGGCAGGGGTCATCTTCATCTGTGGTCAAGAGGGCATGGTCTGTGATGTGTAATAAAGCAGACTTGGAAGCCAGACTGGCAGTCATGCAGGAGATGGTTAGAACTGATATGATCTTGGAGATTAACCTAGATTGATTTTCAATTATCATGCCGATGGATGGTAGGCGAGTGATTGGGTGGAAGTTGGCGAGGTCATCATGATCCAGTATAGATTTCTTTAGGAGTGGGAGAATGTGGCTTGTCTTGAGAGCTTGTGGAAAGATGCCCTGACTGAGGGAGACACTGCCAATGGTAAGTAGGGGTAAGAGAGCAAGCCCCAGAGAGATGGTAAGACTCATCTTCATAAGAACCGGATTTGAGGGAGTTGAGTAGGTCAATGAGTTCTGAAAGGGATAGGGCTTTGAAGGCTGACCAGTGCAGAACTCTTTAGGAAGGGTTGAGTGTAACAGATGAAACAGGCTTGGTATTGTCAATATGCTGTTGGATCTTCTGTATATATATATTTTTTTTTTTTAACTTGAGAAGAGGTTGATGGCATTGCATTTTTCTGTGGAATGAGGGATCGGTGGGTCAGTCAGGATATTGATGCAGTGTCTTAAACAGCGTTCAGCTTCTGTTGGTTGCTTCATGGATGGTGTATAGTACTTTGCTTTGGCTGATGTGCTGAGCTGTCTGTGTATTACACAGAGAGGCTTCAGTATCAAGAGGTCCTTGGGAGTTATGATTTTTCTTCCATTTTTTTCCTGTCTTTGGATGGATCATTTATTGTCAGCAAGGTCTTTAGAATACCAGGATGCTTAAGACTTTGGCTTTCACCTCCATTTTGCAATTGGGGGATGCATGTTCACATAACTTTGCAAAAATATGTAAAAGTAATTTAGAAGGGTGTTGTCATTGGTGGTGGACATTGATAGGGTGAAAGATGAGTTCAAGAATTAGGTTGCTCTCGGAGAAGTATTTGATTGATCTGAAGGTGTGGTCCTTTCTTTTGTGTTGACCTTGGTTTGTTAGTAGGATGCTAAGAAGAGAAATATTGATGGCAAAGTGGTCGGTGCAGTCCGAGTGTCTGGGTGGTTTGCAATGAATTGTTGGTGATGTTGGACAAGGTCGATGATGTGGCCTTTGGAGTGTATTGGTTGTCCAACATGCTGTCCCACTATAAAGTGTATAGAAAAGGTTGAAAAGGGTGTCTTGTGTTTTTCAGCTTATGTTGCCTGGGAGGTTGAAGTCATCCAAGAGAGTGTGTGGGCATGTTGGATGGATCTGTCGGATGGAAAGAGTTCTGAAAGCTCATCAATGAAGTCTTTGTTCTCCTTGGGAGGCCTGTAGAGGAGATGGAATATGGGGGTCTGACTTGCAGAAAATGGGAACTGGCATGTCAGCAGCTCCATGGAATTAAGTGATGCTTGCTTGCCTAGGCTGCAGGGCCAGGAAGACTTATGGATGACAGAAAGGCCTCCTCCCTTCTGATGTGCACGATCCACACTATGGACACATAAGAAGTGCGAAGTTGTGGGCGTGTACCACGTTTCTGTGATGAAGAGGGCGTCAATCTTGTGATGGGTGATGAGGACTGCAATGTCTGGTGCGTGGAGTAGAACAAATGGAGTTATTGAGCAAGAGTTGGAATGTTTGTTCTGTCGTTTGAGGGTGTGGGAAGTGTACAAGGTTGGGTCTATGTGTTGTGTGCATGCTATGTGGATGTTTGGGGCGGCTAGGTCTGGGTGGGATTGTGGGGACCAGCAATATGGGGTGCTGGGTTATGTGCATGATTTTATTTTACCTTGTAAGTTTCAAACAGGGGTTCCGGCCACATGGCCCTTCCTCGCATTAACGGGGCCAAATAGGCAATACCCTTGTCTGTGTCCGCTCTTTGCTGGAGATGCCTGGGCAATGGGATGCACTCAAGAGTTGATTAAAGTAGGGAGAAGGCAGGAAGTGATGTCACTTTCTCTGCAAATGTAATATGTGGAATCCACTGACGTCACTTCCTGTACAGATGGATGAAGGAAAATCAAGTAAAGTCACTTCCTACACAGATGGATGATGGGAAATCCAGTGATGTCACTTCCTCAGATGGATGATGGGATGGACTACCCCACATGAAAGAGGAACACGACTTTTAGAAAAAAATAGTGCCTCGGTCTCAGAACACATGAGGAATGTCAGAGCCAAATTAAGGTTCTCTGTGGCACGATAGAGAGCTGTATGAAACATATATAAGAGTCCTATCATAAAACAATTTTTAAAAAAGGATCACAACAAGTGACATAAACAACAAGAACTGATCAGGTAAGATCAGGATTGCCAAAAGAGTGCATAAGTAACCTTTAACTTTGCCCACAGCAAAGCCATGTCGGACCAAAGACAAAATGAACAAAACAACATCCATGATTTTCACCTGCAGAGAATCAACTTGCTTCTTCATGAACCAGGTAACAGATTTGACCCAATAACCCAAATAAACAGATTTTGCTGAAGCGTGGTGCGCTGTCAGAATGACATCCACTAGCTATGATGGAAGATCAAAGGTGTCAATTGGTTTTGCTCAATCGCCAGGCATGGAAGTGTAGATTGTTGAGGTTTGGGTGAAGAACACTGCTACGGTGTTGAGACAGCAGATTTTCCCAACGAGGACGTCAAAGTGGAGGGGTACTCTGGGTCAGCAGTTTGGAGTACCAAACCCTCCTGGCCCAATCACAGCCGCAAGAATCAACTGCGCAGTGACACCTGAACTTCACAACCTGCAGAATCAGTACCAGAGATGGAAATTCAGCTTTAGAGACCTAGAGGAAACTCTTGAGAGCAGAAGGCTGGACACTGGATGTTCTCAGAGATAGCGAATAGGTCTATTGAGGGGAAACTCCTTTGGAGCAAGATGCCTGTGTCACCTCAGAGTGCAAACGCTACTCGTTATTGGCAAGAGGACACTTGCTGAGTTTGTTTGCTCAGATGATGAGGGAGCTCGACAGGTGACTGAGTACTGCTAGCCATTGCTGTAAATTCAAAGTCTCCAGACAGAGAGCATGAGACCCCACTCTGCTTGCTGAAGTACTATATGGCTGTTGAGTTGTCCCACAGTACTTTAATGGAAGGCAGAAGTCCTGGAGGGCTAGTCAGATGGTGAGCAGCACCATCAAAGACCTAAGACCTCTGATCTCCATGTTATCCACTGGAACAAAGGGAGGGGACACTACATGAATAATCATCAGAGTCTGCAATAATGTAGTGGTGGGGTGGCCCAGCACCATAGGTGGAACAAGCTAATCTCAACCTGTGTCGGTGGGGGCCAAAGGAAGGCCCACCTGCTGAAGCCAGACTGGATCTTCCAACCAAATCATGGAGCCCATACGCAAGCCAGATGCATCTGGAACCATCACAAAAAGTTGCAGTTTGGCCTGCTTCAAGGCTGCGATTTGATGCAGAGTTGATCAAGATCAACGAGGCACATCAACTCCAAAAAACAGTATTCGCATCCAAGTCAGAGTTTGTAGCCAGAGTTGGGTTCCTCGAACACTAAGTAAACTCTCACCAAATAGCTTTGTTTGTTACTTTTCTTGTGCTTTTTAGGTTTTGCTTGCGCTGTGCTTGTGATATCTCTTGTAAATAATTTAAAAAAAGCTTAAAACAGGCTTAGAGCCCGCTCATTACTTACCTTTACTTACCATTGGTTGGCTCCAATGTCACTCTCGTTTCCTTGCTTCTCATTGGGCAGCACCACCTCCTTCCACTTTCTCTTCCATTCTTCTGGTTTTCTATGGAGCTTAGACCAGGCACAGTTTCCTGGTTTGCGGCCAGTGTCCTTCCACTGGCCGCCCACTTGCAGAGGTACTTTTTTTTATTTTTACACTAGCACTCCATAAGAGTGCATGCGTTTGCAGACCCTCTTTAGCCCTCTCCGTCCCTCCCCGGAAGACCACCACTTTGTCCATCCCAGAAAGAATCTTCGCCATCAACCTCTGAAACACGCTTGCAGCCGAACACAAACCAAACGGTAGCCTGCAAAACTGAAATGTTCCTTTGGCTGTTATAAAAGAAGTGAGATGTTTAGATACCAAATGAAGTTTAACTTGATGGTATGAACTCCTCAAGTCAAGTTTGGAGAAGTATTTCCCCCTGACACCATCAAGATTAACTCATTAATGTTGGGCAAAGGAAAATTGTCCATCACAACACTCTCATTCAGGCTCCTCAAATCCACACAGAACCTGAAAGATCCATCCGATTTCTTGGTAATAACAACCGGAAACAACCACTCTGCAGCCTCCACCACATCTATCACTCCATCCTCCAACATCTGTTGAATTATCTCCTTGACTTCTGGTCTCACAGCCATGGGTACCTTCCTGGCAAAATGCTTCACAGGCACAGCATTTATTTTTGATCTCATTTGCATAATTTTTAGCCACACCTACCCGATCCGAAAACACCTCTTTATGGCGAGAGTACACTATCTCCAACACATCGTCCTCTATCACCATCACCTGCTTTTGAGCCCTTGGATTCACCATTATGTTACGATGGTACTGATGCGACCACCCTAGGATGGGAGGACCATCCATGGCCACATATACTTTCCCCACAGTCTGTCTCCCCGCAAATTTGATTTGAGCAGTCATAAATCTCATGACACCTATATCTGCTCCTTGATATCCCTTCAGTATGACATCAGATGCCACAAATTTGCTTTTCGACGTACCCTCCTCCTTTCACCACCCTCAACTGCCTCAGTATTCTCTTCCTGCACAACAAGCACTCTGACCTCCGATTTTTCCTCTTCTACAACAGCAATTTTCTTATCTACCACCTTGCAAATTCGCTCCAAGTGACCCTTTATGCCACATTTAAGACAGTCTTTCCCAATGGCAAAGCACAGCTTCGAATCGGCCATGTGATAATTGCTCCCACACCTAAAGCTGTGAGTCGAAGGTCTACCTTGCCCAGGTGCCATACCCCTTGTGTTATTGCTTCTGAAAAAAACACACCTAGCAAATTGGGACTTTCCCTTTACAACATACACTTGTTCACCATCCTCAGACAATAAAGCAACATCAGCAGATTTACTGTCCAAATTAATGTTCTTCAATTCCCGCATGCAATTCTCAGACTCCTCCACCATTTTTGCAATTGCAACAGTATCCTTCAATGTGGGATTCTTTGCAGCCCACAATCTCCCCTGAATTTTTTTGCTGTTACACTGCACAATTAGTTGATCTCTCATCATTTCTTCAGTCATTAACCCAAATTGACATTTTGCAGAAAGTTCCCTTAACCGTGCTACAAAGACATCAATGGACTGACTCTTCAACCCGTGTGGTTGCGTGTAAAAGTTATGGCTGCACATAACCACATTGACTTGTTTAGCAAATCTAATCTGTAAACGTAGAACAGCCTCCTTAAAGACATCCTCTACCTCTTCTCCTTGACTATTTCTGGCTGGTGGTAGATATTTGAATAGGTGCTGGCATTCTTTGCCCAAACACCCCAATAACAACACCTTCTTCCTTATGGCAGAGAATCTAGAACCATCTAAAGCTATCAATTAATTCTCGAAACAATCAATCCAGTCCTCCCACTCAATAGGAGTATCACCTGACATCATTAAAAAAGGTGGAGGCGTAACTATAGATGAGTTGACACTCATTTTTCTCTGTTGTGGACCGGTGTACTAAACAATATAGTATTAATCACTTCCACTTGCAATGAAAAATGCTACAAAAGCAAATAGTCAAACTGTAAAAGTGTGCGCATCACTGACCAGAACGGAACAAGACACTTGAAAAGTGTGCATGTCACGTGAAATTGAATAAGCAGGAACAGTGAGCGTATCACTAACTCACCACCAAGTAGAAGACACGACTAGAAGAGTGTGCGCATCACTGAACAATTCTCCTTTCTTAATTGGACCCAATTTTCTGAATTTGAGCGGCCCACATACGAGGCTTATCGCAACAGCCAACGAATCAAGCAGACCAAGCCACACCTCCAACTCGACGCTGTCTGGAATCCCAAGAACACACCGGAGACCAGCAAAAACACACCTCAAGAAAGGTAGGAGATTAATTTAAAATATGAACTCCTCACACTGAATGCACGGACTTAACCATGGCAGAAATAACCGGCCAGCCACTGTGCACACAGCCGCAGGGAAATTATGTTCGTCTCGTCCCCCTCGCAGCGCGGACAATTAGTACGTGTGTCACTGGCTCACCTCGGCGCTCATCGCACACAGCACCCTTAAATTTTCCTTGCCTGACCTGTAGTCGCTGGGTGGCTTCCTGTTACAGCAGTCCTGCCGCACACCTCAGTTTCATCTGACCTGTAAACGTGGGATGTCTTCCATCCACATAGCCTTGTAAACTACTGTCACCGCTCTCACCTGTCCTCACCACACCGTGGGTTTGTGGCTGGGGTAAACTTTTCTCTTCTCACTCCAGATGCCTGGCATGTTCAACACGAATCTTCGCCAAAAATTGTAATAATCCATGCGGATCTCTTATCTCATAAGTAGTTTATTCATTTAGAGAGAAACCCCACACCACAGTGGTGCCGGGCGCAGCTAGCCATCAACTGTCAACCCCCGAACCCAGAGCCCTGATGACAACACAGAACTCCTGGGCATCATAAAGGAATCTGCAGCTCCAGCCTAGCTGAAGCTGCCTAAGTACACTACAACAGCTAAGTACTTTACAGTTTAAGGTTGCTTGATGTAACGCACCAGCAACATTCGTTGTACAGCCCTTTCGTCTTTTTATGGCCTCGAAATGGCATGTTTGTGTTCATGGCTGATAATGCAGAGTTCGGGCTTAGTCATGGCAACTGTAGAAAACAGCCGTAGACTGGAAGCTCACAACTAGACTCCTTAGTAAAGCAAAGCTAGCAAAAATGTTAACACACAAGCTATTTTCTTCACATAGTTGCACATAAGTTTTGTTTGTTCTAACAAACTTCTCAGCATTTATAAATATCTTATGAGGTCTGGTTTGGCTTGTGGGTAAAACCCATACCCGCCAACTCACCCTCATTTGGAGGGTGTCACCTTCCTAAAAACCAACATTACGCTGTAGATTTGAACAGAGTCACTCTTTTTGCAAGTCTGCGTCTCCCTCCTAAAATATTTTTTTGTTCGTTATATGTTGACTCGTTTTTCTATCACAACTTACATTTCGGTATTACTGCAAAACATTGTCATCTAGCAGCCACGTGGATGATTGCGTAGTGCAGGGTAGGATCTTGTGAACAGGAAGTGAAACCTTGCTGAAAATTGTGCATGTTTATATTTTTTTCACAACACAATCATCCCTACAGAAGGTAGGTAGGTAGAAATGGGAAACAACCATTACAACTCAGTCATTACAACGCACTACCTTTACAACGCAGCGGTTACAACGCAACTGCCTTTACATCGCATGCCATTACAACGCATTCCATTACAATGCATGTCACTACAACACATGCCATTACAACGAATGCCATTACAACGCATTATAAGGTAAGTAATGGGGATTTTTTAGTTTTAGGGTGGGTATGGGTTTTGGGGTACATGGAGAGAGTATTTTTACCCCTACACTAGCCAACACTTACCCTACTGTTGCACTCACTGGAGTGGGAATAGTAATTTTTACCCCTGCACTATCCAACACTTACCCCACTGTTGCCCCAAAAGTATTATGCATTGTAATGGTATGCGTTGTAATGGTATGCGTTGTAATGGTAGTTTCTAAAAATGCGTTGTAATGGCATGCGTTGTAAAATCATGCGTTGTAATGGTAGTTGCGATGTAAAAACTGTGTTGTAAAGGCATGCATTGTAATTGTTTGCGTTGTAACGTCATATATTCGGTAGAAATGTTTCACAAGCGTATTCTTCACCCGGGACCAAGTGGCTGGCTTGTTCACTTGCCACACAGACTTTTAAGGAAGTTCGGATGACCCAGCAGATTGAATTCTGGAAGGTTTGGTGGTAGCATTCATAACAGTAGAGCAGAGGCTAGCAGGGTTGTTACGGTAACCTACACTCTGAGAACCCCCTATCATATCTTAAAAAGCTAAATGTATTATTTACATTTTTCAGTGCCTCTACTGAACAAGTCACGATGCCATGTTACAAGGCAGGCTGGCCCGGTTCTGTTCACTTCCATTATATCAACTGTTTTGTGGCGTGGCAGTCTAGCTAAAATGGCACTGTACTTTGTTTAGGCAATTCTGAGCATACCCGTTGCTTCTGCTTGTTGAAGAGGCTGATATTTTGTTGTTTACTTATTACCTTGATGCTCAGGAAACCCGGAATGGGTAGCGAATTCCATCTCTTTTGATAACAATTAATGTTATTGCTGTGGATTTAGCACTCAATCGGAGTGACTTATTTCAGCTTTAACATGGACACTTGTGCCGCTCCGTGACCGCTCCTCCATTGCGTACCAACCCCTGCGTTCTGCGCTGGGTCACGTTAATAACATGGTAATAAAGCCAAAGGGAAATATGACTTTACTGATAGGAAATAAGATTGGGCTACTGCATGATGGAATGAGAATATATGTGCATACTTGCCTTCCCGTTGACTCTCAAATGTGAATCAAGTCTGATTGTTAAAAGAGAGATCCCATTAAAGCGAATAGAGAATAAACAGTTTCTGATTAGCGTGACACCACTGAAGTCCATAGACACATTTTGTTTATCACGAGGCACGTGTTGTTTCGGTTTTACCATTGGTAAAAATGCATGTTTTACATTTTCAATGCTTTCCCAAGCAAATTCTTCCAGGATACACCTGGAGAATTTTGTGTGGGAAAAAAAATTGGTGCTCAGTGCAATATGTGCATAACTTGAAATCAGAAATCCTTTTCAAACACCATTTGGGATTGATATTAGATGTACTGCCGGACATAAGAGACCACACCAGTAAATGGAAAATCAACAGTACATTTATATTATTAGGTGGTGCAGGAATTTTTTAATATGGTTTTCCTTCCACTCTGCTGAATCTATAGACGTTGAAAAAGTGCAGGTGTTGTGGGTCGGCAATGATCCTTATAGCTCCAATACAGTCATTTGTGTCTTCCTGATAACTACATGCAGATTCTGAGGAAAGTGAAACAACTGTTTACCAGGTTCCTCTATGCTATGAAATGGAAGAGGTTTAAGTTTGGTGTAACTGACATTACTGCAACCCTTAGGGCGGAGGAAGCTTTTCTGTCATACCTGCTTTATTTGGCAAAAATGGAGCTTGAATATGGTTTCAAGGTCATGTGTAGGCTGTGTCAAAATACTAAAATGCTACGTTTCAAATACCTTTTTAAAAGATCCAATTCATAGACATTTCTTGGAGGAGCCGTGCCATAGAGTTATTTTTTCTTTACTTTAAGCCATTTTGCATCTTCAGTCTTCACTTCAGTGGCAGACACATTGTTCACAAAGGAAGCTGCAACTTCTATCATAGAAGTATTTGCAGCCTGTAACTGCTCCAGAGCCACCCGTGCACTAACTACTGCTTGAAAAATCCAAATTGGAGTGCACCATCGCCATCTACAGGTTGATTGTGTGATGACACAACATGGGTGACCGATTGGACTGAGTCTGCTATGCCTAGGCCTACCCACCTCTGTCAATAAAAATACTATCGCTGCAAATGATTTCACTACCTGTCTGAATGCATTCCTCCACAAACTGTAACACATCTTTTCCATGTTAACATCCTCTGGAAAACACGTTCACGCTTTCATTTCTTGATTGTGCACCTTCAGCAAAAAGAGTTAAAGGCCCCAAAAAGCTTCGGTAACAGGGGTCCACTCTGACTCTCACAGGGTTGTGATACTTACTGCCTACTCCCCAAATATGAAACCTATTCTAGTCTGTGGCCCCAGCGGTTTTTGCAGAATGGAGGAATTGAGGATGTCATAGGTGCTGTGATTCCAACTGATGCAGGGGTGATGTCTGAAGTGTCACAGTGTCTCTAACCTCACATTAGGCAGGTGAGACAGGGAGACATTGTATAGTGAATAGTCAGAGGTGTGGTTGATGGTGCTGTCCGTGAGCATGGCAGTCTGTGAGTATCTGTACCTTCAGCTGTCATACGATTCCTTTTTTTGCTGGTGCAACCATGTGTGTGAACCTTGGTACCAGCACTAAGTGTGCACCCCAGTCAGGCCCCCTGAGAAGCAAGAATTGCGCAACCATAATCTGCATCGAGCAGCGCCTCGCCATCTAGCACAGTGAACCTACGACAGCCTGCGACTTCGAGTCATCAGCTGCAACCGTGCCTCTCCACCTGTGATCAGAGTGAGGGTGAAAGAAAGCGAGAGAGAAAGACTGCTGCAAAGTACAGCCAGTATCAGGGCAGCCCACTTTCTAAGTGACGCAATCTGAATCCGGTGTCTGTTCGCCCCTCTCGCCAATCCAGGAGAATGAGTAAGACTGAACCGTGAACCTAAGGGTTAATCAACATCAGGCCTGATAAACGTATGTGGGGTTTAAATCATACCTGATGCTGCCTCCCCTGTAGTGCAATGGGAGCATTATGAATACATGCTCTCTATCTCCACAGCTGTTGTTGGAAGTTGGTTAGGGGCAGATCTTGTAAACAGGCATGGTGTGGTTACTTCAGAGAAGAGGCCTTACCTGAGCAGGATGCATGCTCCATGTGCTGGTTCAGCTGTCGACCGAAACCTACTAGGAGTGTTTGCCTTTGTCTAACAATTATCTCAAAAACAACTACAATTTTAGCAATTATGCACTAGGCTTCTTTAGTAACAATCATAAGCAAACTAGGAGGAACACAATGAGCATGCCGGTCAATCAACTTCAATCCTACTAAGTGCTCATCAAAGGCTACGGTTAGGGTATACAGAATCCAGCTGAATGTTTGTCAGGAGTAGGAATGGGACAGTAACAGGCAGGGGGAGAGAACATTAATTTGTGAGAGTTACACTAAACGTTAACCAAAATGTCCAGGCAGAAAGTGACAATCAACAACCCAGTGTGGTGGAGCCACCACAACCTTCGCAAGCATGAAGACTGCACAAGAGACCGGTATGGAGGCTTTATCATACCAGAAGCATTAAACAATTTCATCAAGAGCAGGAGTCAGAACTCTAGACCAGCGGTAAACAATGGTGGAGCAAGAGCACGGCAGCCATATTACAGGACAGGGCCAATGCATAACAGAGCAAAACCAAAGGGGATGATGGACGGAGTGTTGAACATTGCAAGCACTCACCCCCAGTCAACTGATCTGGGTTTAATCCATCATCATTCTTTAGCTCATTCCGCCACCCCAGTTCAGACATGGCCATATGCAAATCAGTCTGACCCTGTGCCTCATGGGAACAGTCCAGCCCGAACTGCCAAGCCATGTCTTCCCTGGACCGGAAACAAGCATCCTGGGACCGGTTTCTGGCTAATCAGCCGTCATCAGCCAGGCTAGCTTGAATCCAGTGGCAAAGTGAGCAAGGGACCCACGTCTGGGCATACCCTGCCAACTTAGGGCGAACAAAGCAAAACCAAAGAGGATGATGGACGGAGTGTTGAACATTGCAAGCACTCACCCCCAGTCAACTGATCTGGGTTTAATCCATCATCATTCTTTAGCTCACTCCGCCACCCCAGTTCAGACATGGCCATATGCAAATCAGTCTGACCCTGTGCCTCATGGGAACAGTCCAGCCCGAACTGCCAAGCCAGGTCTTCCCTGGACCGGAAACAAGCATACTGGGACCGGTTTCTGCCTAATCAGCCGTCATCAGCCAGGCTAGCTTGAATCCAGTGGCAAAGTGAGCAAGGGACCCACATCTGGGCATACCCTGCCAACTTAGGGCGAACAAAGCAAAACCAAAGGACATGATGGACGGAGTGTTGAACATTGCAAGCACTCACCCCCAGTCAACTGATCTGGGTTTAATCCATCATCATTCTTTAGCTCACTCCGCCACCCCAGTTCAGACATGGCCATATGCAAATCAGTCTGACCCTGTGCCTCATGGGAACAGTCCAGCCCGAACTGCCAAGCCATGTCTTCCCTGGACCGGAAACAAGCATCCTGGGACCGGTTTCTGGCTAATCAGCCGTCATCAGCCAGGCTAGCTTGAATCCAGTGGCAAAGTGAGCAAGGGACCCCCGTCTGGGCATACCCTGCCAACTTAGGGCGAACAAAGCAAAACCAAAGGGGATGATGGACGGAGTGTTGAACATTGCAAGCACTCACCCCCAGTCAACTGATCTGGGTTTAATCCATCATCATTCTTTAGCTCACTCCACCACCCCAGTTCAGACATGGCCATATGCAAATCAGTCTGACCCTGTGCCTCATGGGAACAGTCCAGCCCGAAACCGTTCCTAGGATGCTTGTTTCCAGTCCAGGGAGGACCTGGCCTGGCAGTTCGGGCTGGACTGTTCCCATTGGGCGCAGGGTCAAGACTGATTTGCATATGGCTGGGTCCAAACTGGAATGGCGAGCAAAAAAACGATGGATTTAGGCCCAGATCTCTGTACTGGGGTGAATGTACGACATTGTTCTGCATTCTGTCCATCAATTGTTGTTTTTGCATTTGTCACCCCGAGTGGGACGGGTATGCCCAGACGTGGGTCCCGTGCTCTCCATGCCACTGGAGTCAAGCTATCCTGGCTGATGAGGGCTGAAAGCCCGAAACCGGTCCTAGGATGCTTGTTTCCAGTCCAGGAGGACCTGGCCTGGCAGTTCGGGCTGGACTGTTCCCATTGGGCGCAGGGTCAAGACTGATTTGCATATGGCTAGGTCCAAACTGGAATGGCATGGTGAGCAAAAAACGATGGATTTAGGCCCAGATCTCTGTACTGGGGTGAATGTACGACATTGTTCTGCATTCTGTCCATCAATTGTTGTTTTTGCATTTGTCACCCCAGTGGGGCGGGTATGCCCAGACGTGGGTCCCGTGCTCTCCATGCCACTGAGTCAAGCTATCCTGGCTGATGAGGGCTGAAAGCCCGAAACCGGTCCTAGGATGCTTGTTTCCAGTCCAGGGAGGACCTGGCCTGGCAGTTCGGGCTGGACTGTTCCCATTGGGCGCAGGGTCAAGACTGATTTGCATATGGCTGGGTCCAAACTGGAATGGCATGGTGAGCAAAAACGATGGATTTAGGCCCAGATCTCTGTACTGGGGTGAATGTACGACATTGTTCTGCATTCTGTCCATCAATTGTTGTTTTTGCATTTGTCACCCCGAGTGGGACGGGTATGCCCAGACGTGGGTCCCGTGCTCTCCATGCCACTGGAGTCAAGCTATCCTGGCTGATGAGGGCTGAAAGCCCGAAACCGGTCCTAGGATGCTGGTTTCCAGTCCAGGGAGGACCTGGCCTGGCAGTTCGGGCTGGACTGTTCCCATTGGGCGCAGGGTCAAGACTGATTTGCATATGGCTAGGTCCAAACTGGAATGGCATGGTGAGCAAAAAAACAATGGATTTAGGCCCAGATCTCTGTACTGGGGTGAATGTACGACATTGTTCTGCATTCTGTCCATCAATTGTTGTTTTTCCAATGCATAACAGGCCTGCCCAGCGGCCACATCAGTGCACTCCAGCATGGTTAATTGCAGACTCAACAGATTCTTAACTCTGCGTCAGCTCTCAAACGGAGAAGAACATTGGGGGATCAATGAGGGCAGGCCTTCAACCTTATCGGTCTCCAAGGACGTATTTTAGGGCAAAATTCCTGTTTACAAAAGGTGTGAGACCTGTTTTAATTGCCACATTTTAATACTGTGACGCAATGTGCAATGATTTTAAGTAATTATGCAATAAACATTCATTCTCCAAGGAGGGTGCCAGCCTCTCACCAACTCTGGTCAGAATCAAACGCCAACTTTCATGTAATGCCAAAGTACTCAAATTCACCCTCACCCCCGTCCTTACCCTTATTGAACACGTTGGCAAGAAAATCATGGCAGCATGGTACCAGCTTTCTCTACTATAGAAAGTGAAATCATTCCCCTAGAAAGCGACTTGAGAACTACTGTTCAAGCCCTCATATTCTTGCATCTGGGTGGTGGCAATGCCCAGTTGCATGGCCTCCAAGACTCTCCACATCCCAATTTTAAGAGCACCCTATACACCCAGTTAAAGGCCTGAAAAAATAAGTCAATTTCACCTCCAACCTGACAGTAAACCAATGGCTCTCCTTGCCTTCTGGCACCATCTTCGAAATCAGCGTTATCATCTACGATACCACCAGGAACGTCATCCCTTCTTATCTTGCTTACAAGCTCCCCATCTCTGCTAGCACTTGGTACACAACAGCCAGGACACCAACAAAGTCGAAACAAGTGTAAAAATGAAAAAACAAGGCAATAAGCTTTCCCATTTATGAGTCCAGTACCAGGAACTACATCCTTGTATCCATCAGGTCCACTCAAGCCCCGCTTCAATTTAGAAAAAAGCTGAAGAAAACACTTTAAAAGCACAACCTCAAGAAAACGTAACAGCCTGCCTCCACTTTTAGAGCCCAGCTTTCCCTCCAATCACTCATTGGCTGTATCTTTGCCTTTGACATTCTACAGCGCTTCAATGCCTTTTGGCAAGGTTCAAGCTACTCAAATACCACATACATATAAACCAATGGAGATAGACGCCAAGTGTTACAAATTATCAGAGAGAGTTAATGCTAGAGGCACAGCTGTCTGGGAAAATCGAAACTTCAACGCAGAGGTGTAGCTTTGTCAGTGAGATTCAGGGGGTGTAAATCTCACATTTCTCAACTAAAAAAGCAGTGGGCTGCACAGTTGAAGGGTGAGATGACCAAGGACTGGGATGGACTGTTTCTATGAGGAAGAGGGGCAGTGCTAATTTGCATTATGTGGGCCTCTCTAGGGTGGCACAGTCAGTGAAAAAAGATGGGTTTGAATGCTACCCCAGTGATTGCAACTGGTTAGATGAGGGGTCTCCAACCTTTTCAGTAATAAGTGCTACTTATGTTCGATAGAAAGTCATCCTGAGCTACTAATATTATTAGAGTTGTAATAGTGACCATATCAGACGAGAGTACACTAGTAGTCACCATAAGAAAGATAACTAACTGTGATCACTGAAGTGTATCAGGCAGGGTTGCCGGCAGTAGTTAATAAACATTTACCAATTTGGAATGCCTCTACATGGGCAATAAACAACAGCCATAGCTGCAATGCACCTGGCACCAATGTATTGATATTAGTAACAAGTCTCCCCAGTGCCACCTGATTGATCACTAAAATATCAGCTTTAAATATATTTTGGAAATTATGAGGTATCACAATAAACACATTTTTGTCTTGAATACACACTTTTAACTTTTGATCAACAGACTAATTCAACCAACCAAAAGTGTCTACTTTAGTAGGCTGGGCTGCACACAGAAGAGCTATTTACAGGTAGGTGCAGAGCAACCAGCAGCTCACGAACTACTCGTTGGAGAAGCCGTTAGACTATTTGCAAGTAGTCATCCCATCACCTTTTGCGTGTTTGACTGCCAGTAGTATGCCTGAAAACCTTAGACTGGTGCAGCTTTCCAAGACTACTACTTCCAATGTCTGTGAATTCCAAAAAGTAGTACATTTACAACCATTCAAGGAGTACTTCTATGGAAGCAGATTTACTATTTTTTTGTGTACCACTCACTATATATATATTTAAGTTGCGCTCCAAAAAATGACCAAAACTGAAAGTTCTTAGTGAAATGAAACTGATAAGAAAAACTGACACAGACGCACAAGACCCAACTCAATGCCCACAGACCAAACTACCAATCCAAGAATGCATTTGGTGGATGTCACACTCCAAACAACCTCCTGAAGCTACTCCTCTGTCTGTCCCACCTGGACCTGATAGTTCTCCCTGGGAACTCAGGACTAGGGTCATGTACAACACAATGGCCTGTAATCCTTGCCCAGGGATCGCTTATTTTAAATGAATGTCACTGCACGCACACTTCTTAGTCTCTACTACGAGAAGCCTAAACGGCAGAGTTGTCCAATTGGTGCATGTAGGCAGGGCTTCATGTTTCTATCCTCGCCTTTTATAAATCATGTTATCAAGTGACTGACGGCCCCATGTGCTAAGCCCGAGTTACATGTAGAGTTGGGCGCACCAGCAAATTAATATGGTGAGCAGAGGGTCTGGCATGGCTCTAAAAGGCCATGTACGAGCTAAGTTATGAAAACGTTTGGCATGTTTATCGTACATTAAACATATTGTAAAAACATTATACAATCTATTTCAAATGCAAACAATGAATTTCTTTAACACAGGGAAGCGTTTCACCTTAGTACATCAGATTATATCATGGCATAGACAGACATTTTTAAAAATGATAGTTTTTAAACATGAACTAAGAAACATTATTGGCTTGCTGCTCGCCCAACGACGTCATTAGTGAAATACGAAGCAAGTCAGTATCATGTAAATCCTAAACATGGACTAGATTCTTATTATAGATGGAGCAGCATTGTACTCTATTAAATCAAGCACAAGAGGTGCTTCTACAAGGCACACCCTGAACTCAAGTATTTAAAAGTGCTAAGATAAAAAAAAAGGGAGGCTCTATGAGATAAAATGTTTGCCTTTGATCACACAAGCAGGGAAGCCGGTATTGATTCCAGGTTATCTGGTTTCACATTTTGAAATTTTGCCACCAGATGGATATTTCTGTCCACCTCTCTCTCCTGTTTTAGATCAAATGTCACTGTTTTGTCTTTTATTCTTGGCAGAAAAACTGACCCAGACACAGCAGACCTGACCCAGGGCACCCAGACCCAACTACCAAGTCATTAATCCATTTATTTGGGGGGTGTCACACCCCAAATAACTCCCCCGGAACTACCCCTGCATCCATGATGGACAAACGCTTTTATTGTAGGGTTTTCAAAGCACTAAGCTGGGTGGTTACGAAGGTAGGTTTAGCAGCAAGGTAAGAAAATGTATTAAGTTTAATGTGTTAAGTTTAAACATAGGTTTGAATGAATCTTGATCTTTGTTAGAGTAGGCACTCTGTAATTTAGCAACCAAACAGTGGAATTTCCTGCTAATACACTCCAGATCGGCATTCTCTCTACAGATTTTCAGAAGGCTCCTTAAAACATGGCTTTTCAATCTTTAGATTCCTCCTTCCTCACATATGCTCTCTGCCAAGCTAGCGCTAAGACACCCTTGGGTATACGTTGCCCTCTACAAATTTTCTAACATAACATTTATATTTAGTTATCATATCTACCCTCTGTGAAGCTTAGATATTAAACTTTCACAAGTTACTAAATATTTTACAGTTAATGTAGATACAGTCTTATCTCTTTTAGAAGAAATAATACTTCCTGTACATTACACTTATGAGTTATACATGTAGTAGCTGAACCAAAACATTCTATCCCACATCATCCTGCAAGTTAGCGCGGACTGTTCAACCTCACTGCCCGCAAACATCAAAGCCTAAAAAGAAGGTACTTGCATTCAGTGAACAATAAGTTAAATGTGGATTCTGAGGTTCGAAGGGCAGTGGCAACATTTGTCACATGGATTGTTTAAGCGCCCATGAATTCCTCAGGTCCTGAAGAAATGGCCTTACACCATTGAAAAAGTTACATGTAAAGTTACTCCGATATGAGGGAGGAGTAAAGTGTGTTTCCAGCACGGGAAAGCATAAGCTATATCGTCAGATTTTTTTTCAGAGTAATTACAGGCCAGTAAAACTACATACTGACATTAATAATTTGTATAGATTTCCAAGCACAATCCTTGGTATTTTTGTGAATTCACTAAGAGATGAAAATCTATGCAAATCGTAGGAAATAACACATAATGCATGCATATGTATTTTCTTTTTGTTTTTTTTTACTTTTGCGGTTTTTACTACAATCTTTGTGAATTACAAATTGAGAGCTATAACATAGGAATATACAAATTATGTTTTGTCTGACTGAGGGCTGTGGCATCCCCAATTTACAACAATTGGTATTGGTGACATGCCAAACCATGCTGGAATTTATTCTCGAAGTAACAATGCTTCTCCAGAAAAATCTTTGAATGTAATGGAAAATGTTCCTGTTTAATAGTGTGAGTTAACACTTACATGGCTGTTTAGCAATAGCTTGTAAATACTAAAAAAAATCAAGCTGTTATGTTTCTGTGTACAACCAAGGTACTAATTTAAGTAAACATATGGTTGGTGTGCTTTGCCTTACAATAACTACACAACATAAATTTAAAATGAAAATGATCTTTTCCAGTTGTTGAAACATTTAACATATACAAAAAAACTTTGGAAAAGTACGACACTTACGAAGACAGTACTATGGCAACTGCATCATTGAGGACACTTTCACCAAAAAGAAGCGCGTACAGCTCTACATCAACTTGAAGTTCATGGAATATCGCAAGAACGGTCACTGACAAATAAAAGAATTGAGAATACATATTAGAAAACACCATTAAGGTTTGACATGTGCAAACATATGTTTTTTTAGATGGGTGTGGGAATTGTTGGTGCAATACCCTCTGAATAACAAGTTAAACCATCAAATAAGAACTCAAAGATGTTCTTATAGCTCAAAAGTACCTCAATAATTGATTTTAACATATGACATATGTTGGCCTGTTCAGCTTATAACACAGAACGTACCTATTCTAACGTAAGAATTGAAGGTCAATCATAAAAAGATTTTGACCAATCACAAATGTGCTCTAGAATGTTACTCAAAAAGGCACAATTTACCACTGCAACTGTAATGTTTTTAATGTGCTTATACATATTTTTGTGTTTCTCCTAGCACAGGATGTATTATGGGCATTTGTGTTCCTGCTGGAGCACCTGGCTCCATGCACTGTTTACAGTGGTACACATACTTGTCTTCAGTGCATCAAGTGCATTTAAAGAGCACACACTTTCTGATTGGCATGCATGTTTCTTATTATTGCTTATCAATGATGCAGGGAAGTATTCGGGTGAATTCATTCATAAGCGTGCCTTTAAAACTGTATCTGAAACCTATGGTATTTTAGGCACTGCTACTTCAAAAGAAGTATTTCCAAACACACCAGTGTACTTTATTTGTTTTATTCTTGGTGAGGGTGGATGACAAACTAACACTCTGACCTGGTAGGGTTGGTTTGGTTTAGCACTTTGTTAATCTTCAAATGTTTAAATTGCAAAATGTCCCAGGTTGGTCCAGCGGATAAGTACACTTCTTACATCTTATACCAGAATAGAAATAGAGAATGTTAAAGTCAGTTCTACTTTGAATTACAGTGCCAGCTGATAATGTAATTAGTTCTACACAATTCGCTGTGTTTTTGGGGATCGTGTCTAAATCTGACACTTTCTCCATAGTGTTCAGCTCTGCTACCCAGAATCTCACACAAGATACAGCCATTGTCCTGCTGGAACAGGACACTGAGTAAGCTTATTATTACCACTGAGAAACAGCAAAGAGCCATCATGAGAAATTGACCTCATTTATTGAACGAAAAAGATTTGAAAAACTTCATATATAATAGTGTTCTATTACCCATGTTCTCCCATTTGTTCGCTTAGTACATCTAGTGTAGTGGCTTCCTGAAAAGGCCTCAGTCATATATGCCAGACAGAGACAGCCATTTTCATTTCCATAAGTGCGATGTAGGAAAGAAGGAAATTGCAACAGTGGGCACCTGACCCCACTTTAAGCAAAGGAATCCAGGATACTGCCTGGGAATCCTCTTTGCCCATGTGGAATCTTCATGCTGTGGCTTAAAGTCAAAGGAAGCTGCAGCCTGCTTGTAAGAATCCCAGTGGACCAGTTTACACTGGGCATTTCTCCTGCTTACCCTGTGGAAATTCCTTGCTGTGAGTGTATGGAGTAGGCCCTGAGGACAGTGAAGGTTTTTGCAGCTATGCTTTGGAGAATTCTAGTAGACCAATTTGAATTGGATATCTTCCTGCGGACCGGAAACTGGAGTTGCAGGAAGCCTCTTGCAATTGGAAACAGTTTGCTATAGTTTAAAAATAACAGTTTTGAAGATCTGCAGACTTCCATTCATCTCTGGAGCTCCAGGATAAGGTATCAACACCACAAAAAAAGATGCAATCATTTTTTCCCCTGCTCAGAGCGTTTTGGCATGACGCATAAGGCTTCACAACATATCCAACCTCATTCAGCCCATCTCAGATACAGCTTTTCCAGCTGAAGAGTTTTTGACTTCCCAAAACGTCCATAGGTAAAAAACTTCAGTGGGACCAACAGCTAGTTTTTACTTGGCTCTGGCCACTCAAAAGGTAACCAGAATGAATGCCAAAGCCACAGTAAACTGCATGCAAGACACTGACTTTTTAGGTCGAGCATTCGAGACCTCTTGTATATACTTTAGTAT
Source organism: Calotriton arnoldi (assembly GCA_963921515.1). Classification (NCBI taxonomy): domain Eukaryota; kingdom Metazoa; phylum Chordata; class Amphibia; order Caudata; family Salamandridae; genus Calotriton; species Calotriton arnoldi. The sequence goes on along the minus strand of CAWUFW010001282.1, from coordinate 252,939 downwards.
ATACTTATTATATATTTATATGTATATGTACTTTGTGGGCTCTGGAGATCAGCCCTAGGACTTGTCTGCTTCCGCTTAGGGACTTTGTTTTCTGTTCATCTGCCTCTATTTAACTGTCTTGATCGAAAACGACCAGCAGAGGTCAGTAAAATACCAGAATTGCTTTCTGCTGAGGGACTTTATTTTTTCATTTTTCTGTTCAACTGCCTCTATTTAACTGTCTTAATAGAAAACGACCAGCAGAGGTCAGTAAAATACCAGAATTGCTTTCTGCTGAGGGACTTTCTTTTTTTATTTTTCTGGCAACTGCCTCTATTTAACTTTCTTGATAGAAAACGAACAGCAGAGGTCAGTAAAATACCAGAATTACTTTAGCATTCTCTAGATTCCAGTCCATAGAAATTGTCTTCCCACGAGCACCCGTAGACAATAATATTTCTTTCAAATCTTGTATTTTCAGCGATATGACCACCGAAGGCCCTGATTTTATATTAAAAACAGAGCTTTGGACCATACCATTTCCCGCTGAAAGGCAATATTTCTCTCCATGCGTTCCCATACCTGGCGTGTCACGCAGTTTGGTGCTTACTTTTCCTCCATGTTAAAGAACAGTAGATGTTTCAGCACCCAGGCTAATGTGCTGCATAGCTAAATACATATAAGGTCCCAAAGGCGAGACCGATTGCATTGCAAATGCTTGTTTGTCATACTTGGCACTTGCCACAGGGTAACAATGAACACCCTTTTCCAACGCTTTCTACTGGAAGATATACATTTTTCATTTTCTTTATACATTTTGATCCCCTTATCCCATTTATTTTTTCATTTTTGTGACTTTTTATCAAATGTACACATTTTTAGGTAACTTGGTATAGACCTTTCAAGTTTTTTTTTTCCAATTGACATCTCAACTGCACAGATTACAAATGTGTGAAGAAATGATAAAAAGAGATAAATGAACAAAGCCAGTGGTGTAGAGACATGTGAAAGTATCTTTAACTACCTGAACCTAGATCCCACCTTTCCATATTTAATTTACTCCAGCATTAAACACGATGTCCCTCACCCATATATCGAATATCAATATCTATATTGAGGGCTAGTTGTTCTAAACTACTTGAAGGCTACAATCAGTTTACAGATGTCCAAACTGTACCATAACCTGTGGAATCACCTGTAATTCAGACAGATGTGCCGCTGTCATAGTATGGTGTAATTCTAAATATCTACAAGGACATGAAACTCACGAGGAGGAGGGTGAGTCAGCGCACAAAACCTTTGACAGAAAGGACAAAGCATTAGATGTGGACTGATGAAAGAACATATCAGATTCTTGAGTAAAGGGAGCAAACTAGTACATCAGAACAGGTCTCGGCTAATGGTAAGTGAAGATGCTGGAAAGCCTCCCTTCCAACCTGAGGCGCAGTACGGAAAACAAGAAGGAAAAGTGGATGAACTAGTCACTTGTACTGAATTGAGCAGCAGTGAAAGGAAGTACCACTAACAGTGGCTCCCTTTTATTTCCGTATGTTAAGATCAATGGGAACTAGCTACAAAGTAGAAGCTCCATGTGTGTGTTTGTAGATGGAAAAACATTTGTTTTTTTAGAAGACCCTCACCCACCAACCTAGTTGGTGGCATGCTTCATCATCGGGTCCCACCCAAGGCACCGAGTGTGACCTTGGGTGTGCTACAACGCCTGATTACAGCGGAGCAGGTTGTGTGCAGTGAGTATGCAGTGAAAGTGAAAAGTGTGTAAGTTAAAAAACTGTCCAGAGGGTCCCAGATTCTCAAATGACTATTTTAATAATGGGCCCTTGGCAGCACTTAAAAACTGAGAGGCGGATATTAGTGGAGGTAGATTATGGCTCCAATATCCTGTGTGGTCAACATGTTTCAGCCAGATCTCAGTATTAAACTGGCTTTCATCAGGACCTATGTGAGTGGTGCTAAATGGTGGTCTAGACAGTGTGTATTAAGTCCAACTAAGTGACGCACGCGCTAAGGTGCGATAACCGGAAGAGGATGGTTTCCTCTATTGGCTCAATTCCTGTTAGGGATAAAAAGACAGACAGAACAAACAAACAAACACTTGAAGAATGAATGGCTTCTTGATTGCACATTTAAATCATGAGACTCTAGAGCGTCGTGTCCGTGCTCTATGCGGAAAATAAGCGGTTGTGAATGCGGAACGTGTATTTGTGAGAAAGTGGTTGAGCACGCTTCGAAATATGCGCTACTGTGCAGTGATTCAATAGCGTCAGAGCGTTAAGGTATTTAAGCATAGGTGGTGAAATTGCCAAAAAAGAACTTTTCTTACTCCAAGATTTTCAGAAGGGAGCCCCATGAGTTCCGTGGGAGGCCCGACCTGTTGTCACACTCTGCGTGTGTTGGGAGGAAGAGAAAACAAATACAGCATTTGAGGCAGGGAGCCCAACTGCATGAGGACTCGTCTCCGCTAGTCGGCTTGTAAGGGAAAGATTCCCCCCTGGCTTGCCCCACTTACTTCATCAAGGTCTTTGACACTCTGCCCGTACATACTGCGGCCTGTATCGGAACTCCGTCAAAGTGGGCCGTTCGTAGAGGCGGCGTTTAAATATTTGGATTTTCTTCCAGGTGTCTTCGATCAGCGCCGTGTGAGTAGCATCTGCAGAGCGAAAAAACTGACAACAGAGAAGGCGGACACAAGTTGCTGTGTGTGTCTAGCACTGTGTGTGTTGCCTCCACATAAAGTTTTATTGTCAGATTTAGAAACGGGAATTTCTCAGTGTTTATTGGGCACATTTTACCCTCTTAAAAGAGCGGTGATAAAATATGTGTTACAGGCCATAGTCATTACTAAAAACTTTTTGCAACGTGTACATGGGAGATAGAAGAAAGACTGAACAAGCTTTCCTGCGAGTATCCCTAAGAGGGCTAGTTTCTCGATTGGGTGGCCATGTGGAACATGAGTCACGTTGACAGTGGGGAGGATTAAACATGGCACGTCCTTACTGTAGGGACTGGGAAATTTTAGGGCATAAGAGGGTCAGAGTTAGGTTATGTACACAGTGGCCTGGTATGCCCGGTCAATCATATACATTTGTCATGTGGAGTAATGTTAGTCTCATGTGGGGTACCTAATGTAATATGAGTCTTCTGTCGAAATTGTATACTTAACCACTTAGCTTAGTGAGTCAGGGTAGGGTTCAGTGGTTGTGTAGGCTGTTCCACGGAATGTTGTCATTGAGTACTACTTTGCGAGTAGAAAGCCGATAAATCCATCGCTGTTCCTTTTGGAGGAGGATTTTGTCATTCGTGTAATAGTCGCATTCAATTTGTTCTATGACTGTCCACCTCATGTCGTTGGGAGTATGGCCTCTTTGGATAAAGTGGTCTGTCATTCTGCTTATATTCCTTTTACACCGTATATTGCTGCGGTGTTCTACTATTCTCGTCTTAACTTTACGGCTCGTCATTCCGATGTAACGGAGTGTGCACGGGCATTCAATGAGGTATATTACGTTAGACGAGTTGCAATTCATGTGTTTCCTTTGGTGCCAGATTTTGTCTTCCTCAAGGTCCAGGGTTTTGGTGGCTTGTGTGAGGTGGCAGACGCTGCAGTCCCTACAGGGGTAGTGGCCGACTACATTGGGTAGTCCCCATGCGTTTAGAACTGTGTTGGTGGTGGGTACCTGAGGTTTCTTAGGGCGGGTGGAGACCAGGCGGTCTTTTAAACTTCCTGCCTTCTTATATGCGAGGAGTGGTGGGTCCCATTTTAAGGCACCTGTATTGAGGATGTGACAGTTTTTACGGATTATCTTTGCCACCTTGTTGGAGGCTACGTTGTATGTGGTGACGCAAGTGAGTGGGGTAGTAGTGTTCTCGCGTCTAGTGTCTTCCAGGAGGGCCTCCCTGTGTTGATTGCGTGCGCGTTTTTGGGTGGTTCGGATGATCCTATCCGGATACCCTCGTTCTCTAAGCTTTATTGCCAAACCGCTGGACTGTCTTTGATAGTCCTGTGTAAGGCTGCAGTTCCGTCGTATATGAAGGAACTGTCCATATGGCAGGTTCTCTCTGAGGGGCAGACGGTGGAAGCTCTCGAATCGGAGTAAGGAGTTCCTCGCAGTGGGCTTGTAGTATGTGGTGGTTTGGAGGTACCCTTCTTTGGCCTCAATCGTGAGGTTCAAGAAGGTTATGCTGATGTTGCTAGCATCGCTGGTGAAGCGTAGGTAAGGGTCCCTTGTGTTGAGCCATGTGAGGAAATTGGCTAGGGAATCTTTAGTCCCTGTCCAGATCATGAGAATGTCGTCTATGTAACAACGCCAAAATCTGATGTTGTTGCTGTAAGGGTTCGTGGCTGGTAGGATGTGTTGCTTCTCAAATTGGTAAACATAAAGGCCTGCTACACTTGGGGCAAAAGCGCTGCCCTAGTCGTTCCATTTGTTTGTAAGAAGAACTCGCCTTTGAACTCGAAGTAGTTCTCCTTTAAGGCCAATGTGGCACACTGTAAGATGAACTCCCTGGGGGTAGTGTACTCCCACGGGGTGTCCATTAGCATGTTTTGGAGAACCCGCAGGGTCTCGTCCTGTGGTAAACTAGTGTAGAGACTTTCAATGTCTAGACCCACTAGTAATTGTTGTGAGGAGGGGTCGAAGCTCACGTCTTTAATCAGGTTGAGTAAATGCTTTGTATCCTTGACATAGGTGGAGGACTTTTGCACCAAAGGGTTCAGGAAAAAGTCACACAAACGTGACCAGGGTTCTAGGAGGGAATCGATCCCTGACACGATAGGGCGTCCTGGTGGTGGTCTCTTTTGTTTGTGAATTTTCGGCACCGTGTAAAAATAAGGTATTTTAGCCTTCTTGGTGCATAGAAAATCTGCCTCTTGTTTTGAGATGTAATTGTTGGCCTCTGCTGTTTCTACCAGGGACACAATGGTGCCTCTGAGTGCATTGGTGGTATTTTCTCTGAGGCGTCTGTAATTTCTCTCATCGTTGAGTAGTCGTTGGCACTCAATAGTGTAGTCCATCTTGTTCTGGACGACTATGCCTCCCCCATTGTCTGCCGGTTTTATGACGATGTTGGGGTTTTCTTGTAGATTTCGTACAGCTTCCCTGTCTTTTGTGGTGAAGTTGTTGTAGGTCTTCGGTTGACGTATTTCCTCAATCTGGTTGTAAACCGCCTGTTCAAACGTGGATATTTCCACAGGTAGGCATGAAGGTGGTGGGAGAAAATTCGATTTCAATTTAAGGCCCGTTTCGTTTGTGGGCGGTATGGATTCAGTGGGTGGTTGTCTCGAAAAAGGTTTTGAGTTTTAGTTTACGGAAGAACTCTGCCATTTCAGTGTGGAGTTGGAATTTATCCAGGTGTGTTGTAGGAACAAAGGAGAGGCCCTTTTTAAGGACACCTTCCTCGATAGGTGTGAGGGGAGTAGTGGACAGGTTGAACACGAAGGAGGGTGTCTGTCGGTCACTCGTTGTTAGCGGGATCCGCTGTGGCCTGGTTGAGGTTCCCTCGACTTGTTCCGCATGTTGGCGCCCACTGGTCCCTCTTCCTCTGCCCAGTGTACTCGTGGTTGGTTCCGTCTTCTTCCTCTGGATCTTCCTCCCCTCCCTAAAACAAGCGGTGGCCTTTGATTTTGTGGGAAGTAGGCCTGTGGTCCAGGGTGGTACATGGGTGGCCATCCAATGAATGGGTTTTGGGCGGGTGGGTAAAGATCGGTGGTGCGTAGTGCTGGCCTGGGTTTGGAATGTACCCCATGGTTGTTTCCATCTTGGTGTTCTTCCCCTGCCCCTGGTTTTGTGTAAGCTACCGGTGCTTGAGCCACTCAAGAGCGAAGTGTCATCTCCTGAAGTATCAGATGACGTGTCCTGTTTGCCTGGTGCAACATAGTTATCTTCAGCATAGGGGTATATTTTGCTGTAAGAGAACCGCTTAAAATCTTTTTGAAACTTGGTGATTTTGGCTTGGGTCAGGTACTCCTTATATTCCGCCATTTTTTTATTTGACTCATCCAACTTTTTTTTAAAGGATGTAATGGTGGTCTTAAAGTGGTTTTCTGTGACCTGGATGTCGATGATCATGGCATCTGATAGTCTCTTTGTGGTTTTTATTATGAGGACTAGCCAGTCTCTCGCACAGTGCCATGCAATCTGCGCCCAGTCCTTCCTGAAGGAAGCATCCTCCAGGAAGATCCTGGGGGCTTTGGTCACGAGTAGGCCCTTAGGTGCGGTGTTTGTGCGGAGATACACGCCATGAAGGATTGTGCGGATCCTATTCCACTTTTGCTCTGTCAATTTGTCCCAGTCCGTGGTTTGGGCTATGGTCTGTGATATATAGAGATCGACCATTAGTGAGGGGCCGTCCAGAATTTCACTGATTTCATCCTCTGAAAAGGTCAGGCCTGGGATTTCTGCCATTGTGGAGGGGCGGGTAGTTTATGTGTATGCTCTCACAGCTGTGCGCTGCCTATAATAATAAGTATCAAACGAGAGAGGAAAAAGCTGGAGCTAGTTCACTTTCCCCTGTTACATATGTAAAGATCAATGGGAACTAGCTACAAAGTAGAATCTCCATGTGTGTGTTTGTAGATGGAAAAACATCTGGTTTTTTTAGAAGACCCTCACCCACCAACCTAGTTGGTGGCATGCTTCATCATCGGGTCCCACCTCTTTTAAGAGGGTAAAATGTGCCCAATAAACACTGAGAAATTCCCGTTTCTAAATCTGACAAAACTTTATGCGGAGGCAACACACACAGCGCTAGACACACACAGCGACTTGTGTCCGCCTTCTCTGTTGTCAGTTTTTTCGCTCTGCAGACGCTACTCACACGGCGCTGATCGAAGACACCTGGAAGACAATCCAGATATTTAAACACCGCCTCTACGAACGGCCCACATCGACAGAGTTCCGATGCAGGCCGCAGTAGATACGGGCAGAGGGTCGCAGACCTTGATGAAGTAAGTGGGGCAAGCCAGGGGGGAATCTTTCTCTTACAAGCCCACTACTGGAGACGAGTCCTCATGCAGTCGGGCTCCCTGCCTCAAAAGCTGTATTTGTTTTCTCTTCCTCCCAACACATGCAGAGTGTGACAACAGGTCGGGACCCCCACGGAACTCATGGGGCTCCCTTCTGAAAATCTCGGAGTAAGGAAAATTTATTTTTTGGCAATTTCACCACCTATGCTTAAATACCTTAACGCTCTGACGCTATTGAATCACTGCACAGTAGCGCATATTTCGAAGCGTGCTCAACCACTTTCTCACAAATACACGTTCCGCATTCACAACCGCTTATTTTCCGCATGGAGCACGGACACAATGCTCTAGAGTCACATGATTTAAATGTGCAATCAAGAAGCCATTCATTCTTCAAGTGTTTGTTTGTTTGTTCTGTCTGTCTTTTTATCCCTAACAGGAATTGAGCCAATAGAGGAAACCATCCTCTTCCGGTTATCGCACCTTAGCGCGTGCGTCACTTAGTTGGTCTTAATACACACTGTCTAGACCACCATTTAGCACCACTCACATAGGTCCTGATGAAAGCCAGTTTAATACTGAGATCTGGCTGGAACATGTTGACCACACAGGATATTGGAGCCATAATCTACCTCCACTAAAATCCGCCTCTCAGTTTTTAAGTGCTGCCAAGGGCCCATTATTAAAATAGTCATTTGAGTATCTGGGACCCTCTGGACAGTTTTTTAACTTACACACTTTTCACTTTCACTGCATACTCACTGCACACAACCCGCTCCGCTGTAATCAGGCGTTGTAGCACACCCAAGGTCACACTCGGTGCCTTGGGTGGGACCCGATGATGAAGCATGCCACCAACTAGGTTGGTGGGTGAGGGTCTTCTAAAAAAACAAATGTTTTTCCATCTACAAACACACACATGGAGCTACTACTTTGTAGCTAGTTCCCATTGACCTTTACATATGTAACAGGGGAAGTGAACTAGCTCCAGCTTTTTCCTCTCTCTCTCTCTCTCGTTTGATACTTATTATAGGCAGCGCACAGCTGTGAGAGCATACACAAACTACCCGCCCCGCCACAATGGCAGAAAACCCAGGCCTGACCTTTTCAGAGGAGGAAATCAGTGAAATCCTGGACGGCCCCTCACTAATGGCCGATCTCAATATATCACAGACCATAGCCCAAACCACGGACTGGGACAAATTGACAGAGCAAAAGCGGAATAGGATCCGCACAATCCTTCATGGCGTGATCCTTACCGAGTATCTCCGCACAAACACCGCACCTAAGGGCCTACTCGTGACCAACGCCCCCAGGATCTTCCTGGAGGATGCTTCCTTCAGAAAGGACTGGGCGCAGATTGCATGGCACTGTACGAGAGACTGGCGAGTCCTCATAATAAAAACCGCAAAGAGACTATCAGATGCCATGATCATCGACATCCAGGTCACAGAAAACTACTTTAAGACCACCATTACATCCTTTAAAAAAAAAGTTGGATGAGTCAAATAAAGAAATGGCGGAATATAAGGAGTACCTGACCCAAGGCAAAATCACCAAGTTTCAAAAAGATTTGAAGCGGTTCTCTTACAGCAAAATATACCCCTATGCTGAAGATAACTATGTTTCACCACGCAAACAGGACACGTCATCTGATACTTCAGGAGATGACACTTCGCTCTCGAGTGGCTCAAGCACCGGTAGTTTGCACAAAACCAGGGGCAGGGGAAGAACACCAAGATGGCAATAACCATGGGGTACATACCAACACCCAGGCCAGCACTACGCACCACCGATCTTTACCCACCCGCCCCAAAACCCATTTACCACCCTGGACCACAGGCCTACTTCCCACAAAATCAAAGGCCACCGCCTTTTTTAGGGAGGGGAGGTAGATCCAGAGGAAGAAGACGGAATCAACCACAAGTACACTGGGCAGAGGAAGAGGGACCAGTGGGCGCCAACACGCGGAGCAACTCGAGGGAACCTCAACCAGGCCACAGTGGATCCCGCTAACAACGAGTGACCGACAGACACCCTCCTTGGTGTTCAACCTGTCCACTCCTCCCCTCACACCTATCGAGGAAGGTGTCCTTAACAAGGGCCTCTCCTTTGTTCCTACAACACACCTGGATAAATTCCAACTCCACACTGAAATGGCAGAGTTCTTCCGTAAACTAAAACTCAAAACCTTTTTCGAGAGACAACCACCCACTGAATCCATACCGCCCACAAACGAAACGGGCCTTAAATTGAAATCGAATTTTCTCCCACCACCTTCATGCCTACCTGTGGAAATATCCACGTTTGAACAGGCGGTTTACAACCAGATTGAGAAAATACGTCAACCGAAGACCTACAACAACTTCACCACAAAAGATAGGGAAGCTGTGCGAAATATACAAGAAAACCCCAACATTGTCATAAAACCGGCAGACAAGGGGGGAGGCATAGTCATCCAGAACAAGATGGACTACACTATTGAGTGCCAACGACTACTCAACGATGAGAGAAATTACAGACGCCTCAGAGAAAATCCCACCAATGCACTCAGAGACACCATTGTGTCCCTGGTAGAAACAGCAGAGGCCAACAATTACATCTCAAAACAAGAGGCAGATTATCTAAGCACCAAGAAGGCTAAAATACCTTATTTTTACACAGCGCCGAAAATTCACAAACAAAAGAGACCACCACCAGGACGCCCTATCGTGTCAGGGATCAATTCCCTCCTAGAACCCTTGTCACGTTTCTGTGACTTTTTCCTGAACCCTTTGGTACAAAAGTCCTCCACCTATGCCAAGGATACAAAGCATTTACTCAACCTGATTAAAGACGCGAGCTTCGACCCCTCCTCACAATTACTAGTGGGTCTAGACATTGAAAGTCTCTACACTAGTTTACCACAGGACGAGACCCTGCGGGTTCTCCAAAACATGCTAATGGACACCCCGTGGGAGTACACTACCCCCAGGGAGTTCATCTTACAGTGTGCCACATTGGCCTTAAAGGAGAACTACTTCGAGTTCGAAGGAGAGTTCTTCTTACAAACAAATGGAACGTCTATGGGCAGCGTCTTTGCCCCAAGTGTAGCAGGCCTTTATGTTTACCAATTTGAGAAGCAACACATCCTACCAGCCACGAACCCTTACAGCAACATCATCAGATTTTGGAGTCGTTACATAGACGACATTCTCATGATCTGGACAGGGACTAAAGATTCCCTAGCAACTTTCCTCACATGGCTCAACACAAGGGACCCTTACCTACGCTTCACCAGCGATGCTAGCAACATCAGCATAACCTTCTTGGACCTCACGATTGAGGGGTACCGCCAAACCACCACGTACTACAAGCCCACTGCGAGGAACTCCTTACTCCGATTCGAGAGCTTCCACCCCAGGCCTCTCAGAGAGAACCTGCCATATGGACAGTTCCTTCGTATACGACGGAGCTGCAGCCTTACACAGGGCTATCAAAGACAGTCCAGAGATTTGGCAATAAAGCTTAGAGAACGAGGGTATCAGGATAGGATCATCCGAACCATCCGAATCATCAAAAAACGCGCACGCAACCAACACAGGGAGGCCTTCCTGGAAGACACTAGACGCGAGAACACTACTACCCCACTCACTTGCGTCACCACATACAACGTAGCCTCCAACAAGGTGGCAAAGATAATCCGTAAAAACTGTCACATCCTCAATACAGGTGCCTTGAAATGGGACTCCTCGCATATAAGAAGGCAGGAAGTTTGAAAGACCGCCTGGTCTCCACCCGCCCTAAGAAACCTCAGGTACCCACCACCAACACAGTTCTAAACGGATGGGGACTACCCAATGTAGTCGGCCACTACCCCTGTGGGGACTGCAGCGTCTGCCACCGCACACAAGCCACCAAAACCCTGGACCTTGAGGAAGACAAAATCTGGCACCAAAGGAAACACACGAATTGCAACTCGTCTAACGTAATATACCTCATTGAATGCCCGTGCACACTCCGTTACATCGGAAAGACGAGCCGTAAAGTTAAGACGAGAGTAGTAGAACACCGCAGCATAATACGGTGTAAAAGGAATATAAGCAGAATGACAGACCACTTTATCCAAAGACGCCATACTCCCAACGACATGAGGTGGACAGTCATAGAACAAATTGAATGCGACTACTACACGAATGACAAAATCCTCCTCCAAAAGGAACAGCAATGGATTTATCGCCTTTCTACTCACAAAGTAGGACTCAATGACAACATTCTGTGGAACAGCCTACACAACCACTGAACCCTACCCTGACTCACTAAGCTAAGTGGTAAAGAATACAATTTCGACAGAAGACTCATATTACCTTAGGTACCCCACATGAGACTAACATTACTCCACATGACAAATGTATATGATTGACCGGGCATACCAGGCCACTGTGTACATAACCTAACTCTGACCCTGTTATGCCCTAAAATGTCCCAGTCCCTACAGTAAGGACGTGCCATGTTTAATCCTCCTCACTGTCAAAGTGAATCATGTTCCACATGGCCACCCAATCGAGAAACTAGCCCTCTTAGGGATACTCGCAGGAAAGCTTGCTCAGTCTTTCTTCTATCTCCCATGTACACGTTGCAAAATGTTTTTAGTAATCACTATGGCCTGTAACACATATTTTATCACCGCTCTTTTAAGAGGGTAAAATGTGCCCAATAAACACTGATAAATTCCCGTTTCTAAATCTGACAATAAAACTTTATGCGGAGGCAACACACACAGCGCTAGACACACGCAGCGACTTGTGTCCGCCTTCTCTGTTGTCAGTTTTTTCGCTCTGCAGACGCTACTCACACGGCGCTGATCGAAGACACCTGGAAGACAATCCAGATATTTAAACGCCGCCTCTACGAACGGCCCACATCGACGGAGTTCCGATGCACGCCGCAGTGGGTACGGGCAGAGGGTCGCAGACCTTGATGAAGTAAGTGGGGCAAGCCAGGGGGGAACCTTTCCCTTACATGCCGACTAGCGGAGACGAGTCCTCATGCAGTCGGGCTCCCTGCCTCAAACGCTGTATTTGTTTTCTCTTCCTCCCAACACACGCAGAGTGTGACAACAGGTCGGGCCCCCCACGGAACTCATGGGGTTCCCTTCTGAAAATCTCGGAGTAAGAAAATTTCTTTTTTGGCAATTTCACCACCTATGCTTAAATACCTTAACGCTCTGACGCTATTGAATCACTGCACAGTAGCACATATTTCGAAGCGTGCTCAACCACTTTCTCACAAATACACGTTCCGCATTCACAACCGCTTATTTTCCGCATAGAGCACGGTCACGATGCTCTAGAGTCACATGATTTAAATGTGCAATCAAGAAGCCATTCAATCTTCAAGTGTTTGTTTGTTTGTTCTGTCTGTCTTTTTATCCCTAACAGGAATTGAGCCAATAGAGGAAACCATCCTCTTCCAGTTATCGCACCTTAGCGCGTGTGTCACTTAGTTGGTCTTAATACACACTGTCTAGACCACCATTTAGCACCACTCACATAGGTCCTGATGAAAGCCAATTTAATACTGAGATCTGGCTGAAACATGTTGACCACACAGGATATTGGAGCCATAATCTACCTCCACTAATATCTGCCTCTCAGTTTTTAAGTGCTGCCAAGGGCCCATTATTAAAATAGTCATTTGAGTATCTGGGACCCTCTGGACAGTTTTTTAACTTACACACTTTTCACTTTCACTGCACACTCACTGCACACAACCTGCTCCGCTGTAATCAGGCGTTGTAGCACACCCAAGGTCACACTCGGTGCCTTGGGTGGGACCTGATGATGAAGCATGCCACAAACTAGGTTGGTGGGTGAGGGTCTTCTAAAAACACAAATGTTTTTCCATCTACAAACACACACAAGGAGCTTCTACTTTGTAGTTAGTTCCCATTGATCTTTACATATGTAACAGGGGAAGTGAACTAGCTTCAGCTTTTTCCTCTCGCTCTCGTTTGATACTTATTATTTTCCCTTTGATTTCCAACATAATTTGGAACAAAATAATTAACTGCAAATTCTGCTTAAGTCATTATCTTGCACCATGATGAGTGTGTGTGACTGGCTGCCTCCAACTGGCCTTGAGAAGGTCGATGCCCTACTCCCTGGGAAGGGAGAGCACTGCAAGGTTGCCAGTGAAGCTGCATATCTCCAGGGCTGCTGCTGTAGGACCCATACATATCCATGTGGGTATTACATAGATCCCTAAAGAGCAACAGGCTGAAAAGACTGAAACCGTGATGAGCGGTTCCTTTCCAATTTACAAGATTATACACAGCTCTATTAAAGTATGACCCTGTGTAAGATGGTGGTTGCATCTTACTAGAGCTCCCGGCTTGCCACAATCCTGCTCTTAATCAGCACCTGTGAGGGACTGAACCAGACTCACCAACGGCCCAACCCTGCAGTGGCCCAACTGAGTCCAGCACAGCTGTGCGCTAGCTGACAATTCCACTGTTCGGCACGGCCCGGTGGGACTAGGAGGCCTTAGCTGAAGCACGGCTGCGGCGACTTAAAGGTGGGTGGCCTTCCGAATGTGCAACTCCCCCCCACGGATGTTCCTGTAGGTGCTGGCTGGCTGGTGCGGCCCCACCCCTCTATGGTGGTGACAATCTGTTTTGGGGGGCGATGCATTCCCTTCCTCCCGCCAGAGAGGCCTGCGCCTGGGATTGTTTGCACGGTGCCCTCCCTTGCAGTTTTCTCTCCCCCGGAGTCAGAGGCTAGCTAGTGAGGCCGAGATCCCACAGGACTACGCGGCACTGGACATTCCACTACCATCTTGGTACCGCACTTGGGGTTGTAGGCGGCCCACCTCCTGAAGAATAGGAGGGCAGACCACTCCCTGAGAAGCTAAAGGGTTCTGTGGACTACCTTTGTGGCCTCAACACCAACTGTGAGGACAGAAGGGGTGGAACTGGGCATCCCCCTGGGAGTACAGTGCCACAGTTAGGCAAACAACTGAAGACTGCGCACACGTGAGGAGGCCCCTACTGCCCAAAGGAGCCGGCGTCTGTCCTGTAGTAGCCTGGGAAGCCCGGCTGCATTATCTGTACCTGTTGGGGGCAGGTAGGGTGGATCCCAGCTGAGAGGTTGATGTCTGAGTGACATACTGGCAGTACTCTGGCTGCTTGTGCTGTTTCCTAGACGAGGGTCAGGCGGGCCCGGATTGACAGAGGGAGCAGGATGGCTAAGGACAAGCGCCTCTGTACGCTGGACAAGTACATTAAGACACTTCCGAGGGTGGAGGCCCCTGGAGTCCCAGATATATAGTGCTACATCCACTGGCAGCACCCGAGACTGGATCCATCATAAGTAATGAAGCCCTCCTCCAGGCCAATCAAGAGTCCAGGCTCACCCTGGGCACCCAACATCGGTGAGGTGGGTGCCCATGTCTCGCTCCTCTGGCAGGCCAGGTGACAGAGGGGGACAGTTAAATCTTCGCCCTTGAGGACACAGTGATTTAGTTGTAACAGACGATTAAAAAACTACAGGGTGCTGGGGTGAGATGGCAGAGAAGATTGAGGAAGCAGAAGGCCGCTCCGATCACAACAACCAGCGCTTTGTGGGATTCGAAGAGGGAGCTGAAGAGAATAACACAGAGAAGTTCTTGGAGAATTGGCTTTGTGGCTTCCACCCTGGAAATCAACTATCTATTTCCTCAATGAGCGGGCTCACCAGGCCCTCCTCACGCCATTATTGCCGGATTTCTCAACTACAGAGACAAGGACTTGGTCCTACACACCGTGAGGTCTCTGGGCTAAACTCCTCACAGATCCTCTAAGGTTCTCATTTTCCCGGACTATATCAGAATGGTTTAGGCCCAGAGGAAATAATCTGAACATGTCAAGCAGAGGCTCTGAACAATGAACCTCAAATACATGCTCATATTTCCAGCCAAGCTCAAGGTGTTTTTCCAGGGTAAGACCCTCTTCTTCGACCACCCTGACAATACGGGAGTGGACAGATCCCTAGACACAACATCAACTACCTCGTCCATAAGAACTTTGGCACTCAGCAGATGGGCAGCCTCTCTGGGACAGGAGGGCGTGTGGTGTAGATGGCACCCACGCGAGGTGACATATACTCATTGCTATGCTTCACACAAAAGTCACTCTAGGCTTGACTACTTGTTTATGTCAACAGACTCCCTGCCCATGGTCTCTGGCGCCCATGGTCTTCAGTGAGGTCTTTCAGACCATGCACCGGTGGAGGTACAGCTCGGGGTGGCTGAATCCAGGGCACCTGGGATCAGGCAGTTCAACGCTTGGTGACTTAGGGAGGAACACTAGTTGACCTTTTCCAGGCAGCCACAGGGGATTATTTTGACTTAAATCAACACTCAGCGGAGTCTCCGGTGAGTCTCTGAAAGGCCTTCAAAATGGTGGTTCATGATAAAGCATTTGAGGCAGTACGTGACCTGGAATATAAGAGGGAAAAGGAAATCATCGTATTAGAAACATAGATCCTTAATCTTGAGCTTTCCATTGGGTTGGCCTCACCTCTTAAGTCTATGCAACAGTTAGAAGAGCTCCGTGTGACGCTCCGTGAGACACTGAGACAAATTCCACAACACCGCGAGAGTTAATGAGGCACTAGCTCATTTCCGATTATATGAGCAAGGCAATAATGCAGGGACACCGATTTGCTGGCTGTCCCAGCACCAGGATGGACAACAGGTCGTGTCAGTGATTCAGACACTGGAGGGACAGCTGATCCGTGTCTCCGCAGGGATTACAGAGACCTTTGCACATTACTAATGCACCCTTCATAGCTGCAGAACCCCACCGCTAACGGAACAGTCCCAACCGATAGCAGAAGACCTACCCACTCTCATGCACTCAAACAGATTTGGTTGCTCCTCTGACCTTCAGGCAGCCGTTAGGGTGTCCCCCTCCGGTAAAACATCAGGACCAAATGGCCAAATTCTACAAAAGGTTCTCTTCCCTTCTGGCACCACACCTACTGCACCTCTTCATGAAAATAGGCCGCACCGGGTGCTTACGCCGGACCTAAGGATCGCTACTATCACTACAATACTCAAGCCAGGCAAACCACCTGACATCATATGCACCTTTTTTCCTGTTAAACGTGGAATGCAGGCTCCTGGCCAAAATGATGGCTACTATACTTGCCAGAGTTATCACATCACTTGGTTTATGAGGACCAGAATGGTTTATGTCTGGCAGAGGCACCCGTCACTGCCTCCGCAGGCTCCAGGTTGCACTTTCACAGCTAAACCAACTGCAGGGTCCGGCAGCCCTGCTTCTGGTCGGCTAAGAAAAAGCATTCAACATAGTTAATTGGCTCTTCCTCTTCCACATTCTGCGCCGAACTAACTTCGGCTAAAGATTCTTAACTCTGGTTAAGTCCCACTATGATTACCCGTGTGAAAGTGTGCGTGTAAATGGGACGCATTCAGTCCCATTACCCATTCAACGAGAAGCGAGACAGGGCTGCCCCCTCTCATCCCTTCTCTTTCACTGGTGATGGAGCTTCTGACGGCATGAATCAGAGTAGAGACTATACTGCAGGGTTTTCGCTGGGCAAACAACCATGATGAGAGTGTAGCACTGCATACCGACGATATGCTACTATATAAACAATCCCGGCGATGACTTTCACCCCGCCTAATCCAAATGCTTGACATATACTGGGACGCATTGGCACAACAGGTCAACTGAGTGAAAATCTCAGCATAATCATTTAACCAGCTGAATCCCCCACACCCGTGCCAGACTTCAGACTACATATTACTCAGAGTTTGTTCTGATACCTGGGTTTTACTATCACCCGTGATCCGCAATAAGCCTGAGATCTGAACATAGCCCCTATTTTGAAGAGGTGTGCAGTGACCTAGACTCCTGGACACATCTTCCCCTTTAATTTCCTTGGCCCAGTGGCGCTTTATACAATGCTGGTGCTCCCTTGCTTCCTCTACATGCTACACAGCCACCCATATATATCCCCCCCTACCTTCTTTGAAGAGCTCCAATCCACATCTATGAGGTTCTTTTGGGTTGGTAAAGCATCCAGAGTAGTATATGCCAAAAACACAGTGTCAGTCTATGAAGGCGGCCAGTGCACCAGACCTCCGCTTATATTACTGGGTGATGCAGATGGTCCAGCTAGGTGGCTCAATATTTGTGGAGCGCCACGACTCCTCCAGGCATCTGGAGTTGTCAATCCTTGAACAATGGGGGTGTGCATGGTCGGCTTTATGGGAGCAATCCTCCTGCCTCTCTCCTTCAGGTCTCTAGGAACTCATTGCTGTGTTGGCAGACTGCCCTGTCCCATACCAAATGGCTCGGGAGGCCTACTGCTCAAACTCTGCTCTGGAATGGGACGTGGCTAAAGCGGGTGACTCAGCTGAAAGGCTTTCCCGAATTGGACCCGATTAGGACCTCTGCACTGGGGGACCTATGGGACACTGATCACATAGTGTCCTTTGATCAACTCAAGACAGAGTAAGGGCTTCACAACTCTCAGTTCTTTAAGTACTTGCAAATAACGGCATTCTCTGGAGGTCCACAGGGAGGCCTTAGGTGCAGTCCCAGACAACAACCCCCTGGAAGCTAAGCTGACAATGGCGCAGTTGGATTGGAAGGGTATTTCCCACCTCTACAAGTCTCTCCAGCTCAGTGCTCCCGACCTTCTACAAAAACTACGCAAGAGTTGGGCAGACAACGTGGGTAGGGGAACTTGATGACGATGACTGGCTAAAATGGCCTTGCGATTGTTGTCCGTCCCTTCTAACCATAGGCTCACAGAGTTTAACTACTTCCACCCTGTGTACTAAAGCCAGGAAAGGTTGTGGTGCGCGTTAAATCAGCCAGTTGTTTGCAATGTAGAGATTTGGACGAGACTCTTTCACGGTAATTCACCATTGTACATTAATGTTTGGTACCGGTTGTCACAATGTAACCAATTTTGTCAAATAGCTACACTACATGCTGCCTTGATGTTCTATCTTGGTTGTATTATTTTTTGGTTTTAAACATATTAAAGCAATAAAAAATAAACAGATTATTTGAAAAAGTATGCCCCTGTGACCTTTGCCCCCTTTCACAAAGCCATGGCAACCTTGGAGCAAGGGTTTCCGGGATAAAAAACTATCTCCCACCAGACTCCTGAAGCCCCACCCTTGCAGATCTGATTCCCTTTGTAAGTGACAAGCGGGGTGGGCGTTCATTTTTTTTGGCAAGGGGATTTGGTTTGGGCCTGTGACCGCTGCTACAGAGACTGCGATCACTCCCTGCCCAACCACAACTACTCTGTGAGAGCACAGAGACATGCACAAGAAGCCAGGATGAGGCAGACAAGAAAGGTGCGACCAGGAGGCCACAGCGGTGGTATGCCCCCACCTAACCTGAGTTCATCGCTCTGTGAACAAAGTAAATCGGCCTACTTACAATAAGATAAACCAAAGAAGAGTATGCCAGAGCCACTGCTAAAATTCCACCAACCATAAGTACAGCTTTCTGTCTGGGAGATTATTGTACCACACTTTGGAATCTCCACCAGGGCCCTTGCCATCAATTAGGGTGTGCCCACTGTTTCGTGCAGGACACTACTTATTTTACAAAGAATTTCAGGCTGTCAGGTCGAGAAAGCCTTCTTCCAGTTCTCATCAACCTGCTTGAGGGTCTGCAGCTAAATTGTCAGTGTAGGGTTTTGATGGAGGATCTGTTGTGCAGTTATAGCATAAATACCCTCATTTCCTGGTCAGGGGTGCCAGGGCCTAAATCAATACCACTTCCAAACAGTTGGCCGTGACCACATGGCAGTGCTTGGTTGGGTGCAGGTCTTCCTGGACTGTTGTAATGGTCTCCTGGTTGGTGACCTGGTCCCTCAAGTGTGAAGTCTTGTGGGGAGGAGACCAATGGCTGGATTCATCAGAGCATCCCCATCCTTCCAATCCCAACTTCAGTATTCTGGAGTGGATGAAGGACCTAGACCACAGTATAGGTTAAGATGTGGGGGCTGGGCCTGGGTCAGCGAAAGGTGCACTGGAGTTGGAAGGAGCACCACCTGGAATGTAGGCTGGGGGATCTTAAAGTAGTGCCTAGACTTGAGCTCCACATTCAGAGCATCCAAGGAAGGAGACAAAGCCAGGGGCGGCACCTCTGCCAAGTTGGAGGAGCGTCGCCCCACTGCTTTCAGAGCAGTGCAGAGGAAAAATAAAATGATAATAACAGGATATTATCATTTTATTTTTCCTGTTCCTAGGTGCGAGGAGGACGGGGTGGTCAGAGTGGTGAGCACACTTGTAGAGGGCATGACTGTATGGCCAGCCGTCTTGGCCCAGCCAAGCAGTCCTGCACACTTTACATCTTTCCCACCAGCCTGCATTACACAGCCCGGTGGGGAACATGCCCAGGCTCCCCTGTCCCCATCTGAGCACCGAACAACAGCATTCAGACCAATCACAATGCTACATTGCAGCGTTGTGATTGGTGGGGAGCCCGGGTGCTTCCTGATGCGCGGGAGGAGAGGCAGTGGCTGGCGATGTGAGGAGGAGGAAGTTTTCTTAATTTTTATTTCTGGTCTAAGCTAAAGATTGAGGACAGTTTTAATTCAAAACCTACACTCTGATTCAAGGGGTCCTAGAAGGATTCTGCTGCTGCTGATGGATCAGATGAGCCTGACCTGTCTACAATGTAGTAAACTCACCCGAAAAGGTGTTTACCCAGAGAGTTGGCTGAATTCTGATGACATGTTACCACCAGTATCACTAGAGATTCTAGAAAGACCTGCAGATGCACTGAGACTGTTCCCGAAACAAGATTCACAAGAGACACCAGTGTTATGCAAATGACGTTTTACAAACAGTCGGTGAACCAACACAATTAGCTTAAAGCCAAAGAATTGGAGCGTAAGCTATACAAACTGAAGAAGAAGAGGAAGGAGAGAAAAAACTGCAAAAAAGATCTTAAAAAATGCAAATGGGTTTCGCGCCAAGGCCAAGTGTTTAGAAAATCACAGCACAGTAGAAAAGCAAATTCCACACCAATAAGTATAAAAAAAAGTAAGTGGTAAGAGCACAAAGGGAAGTGGGCATGCTGTGTACAATGCTCACATGCCATCATGGTACGAGCTTACTATGCTCTATATTCCCACCTTTTGGTAGCGTCATTAAGGGGCAAGGTAACCACAAAACTTAGAATGGGAAAGCATCAGGACATAAGAGTGAACACCAACACTAAGGTGGCTATTGTTAGTTGGGACTTATTTGATGAAGAAGATGCTTCACTGCGATTTCTTGGAGCCAAAAAGTGTTTGGTTAAAAATACAATAAAATTATCATTATTTCTCCTACGTACTCTGTGGAATATTGCATCGGACTATTTGCAGGATCTCATTCTGGTGAAAATCTATCTTGGGTCTGCTCAAAAATGTACATGCCTCTGCAAAATATTGCTTCTAGGCATACACATCTACCACATCTTCAACGTAAAAATAACCTTTTGGTCTAAAGTTTATATCGGAGTAACAATATTAAGCCAAAGTATAATAGAAAAATATGGAGCATACCTGGATCAGTGGCAGACATGATGGCACCAAAGAACAAGCAGTCCGTAAAGTAAAAGTCACCTCCCAGTGTACCAGTCACGTTCATCAGCATCACGCAGCCATACATGATTGACCTATTAGGCGTTGAAAAAAGATATGTAAGGATTGCAAGTATTTTACTCCTACATGACCTAAATAATGCTGTTTTGATTTGCGTTATTTCCATACAAACCTCTGACCAGAAACAGCCTATGATGAACCAATGTCTGCAGTTGGTTCAGGATATGGCAGTCACACTGGTATTTAATTTGACCATATCGATGATACCCACTATAGGCTCCATTGGCTACAGCAGATTAGTTGTAAGGTACTTTGCACATCATGCCGACATGAGCCCTAATGCATTCACAGAAGAGTTCACAGCCATGCCCCTTTCCTTCACCTTGGGGAGAGGGCTTTTCCTGGTTGTACCTTCACAGCTCTGGGAACACCTGCCTTTTGTTCTTTCGACAGACTGTGAACCAGCGAATTTTCAATAAGGCTCTTAATCCCACTTATCTTTTTAGCGGCGCCTTTTGTTTTATTTTCCCTTTCTTTCAGTCATACCAACAACATGCCATAAACAAGGCAGAAATTGCTCTAATAATTTCCTCACTCACTCTCAGACCC
This sequence comes from Calotriton arnoldi, assembly GCA_963921515.1. NCBI lineage: Eukaryota > Metazoa > Chordata > Amphibia > Caudata > Salamandridae > Calotriton > Calotriton arnoldi. Next base: position 231,762 of record CAWUFW010001282.1, on the reverse strand, counting down.
AAAAAAAGAATTTGGGGAGCAAGCCCTTGGTCATGGATTTTGAAGAGCTGCCATGTGCATTGTCCATAAGGACACTGGAATATAGTCAACAGCCACCTTTGCTGCAATCGTTTTTTGCAAGGGGACAGAGGTAAGGAGACTCCTGGCTGCTCCACAGCCTTTTCAACATGACTGAAAGATATCAAAGCAAAACACTAAAGAAAGAGCGATTTCACTGCCTAGTACAGATGGCTTGCATCACATTACAAATGGGGCAGTAGTGCATAAAGCACAAGTTACTAACTTGTGTAACGATATATCTGTAAGAGACAGTAGTTAGTGACAGATTCCTTACCTTAGAATATCCCCAGGCGTCAGGCTGGATCTGGAAAGTTTTTGCGTAGCAGTACCCTTGCGCGTCGGTAGGCGGCGTCGTGCGGCTCCGCGTCCGTCGTCTGCGTCGTGATCGCCGGGATGACGTCGCGGGCAGTACTTAGAGGCCGCCCCTGCGCGCTGACGTCAGTTCTGTACACGACTTTCCGCGCCAGGAACGCAGAGCCATGCAAGAAGCTGACATAGGTGTCTGAAAAATACTAGGGCCCTGAAAGGGATGTCCTTAACCCTAGAAATCAGTTCGCAGAACGGGGAGGATGGTGGGCGGTAGGAATCTGTCACTAACTACTGTCTCTTACAGATATATCGTTACACAAGTTAGTAACTTGTGCATCTGAAAGAGACACGTTAGTGACAGATTCCTTACCTTAGAATGGATACCCCAGCAATACCAACCCCGGTGGTGGGTCTGCGAACAAAGATCAGACAAGGAAGTCCCGGAGGACAGAACGGCCAAAGAAGCCGTCCCTCCGGACCTGACTGTCAAGGCAATAATGCTTTGTAAATGTGTGCAGCGAGGCCCACGTAGCTGCCTGACAGATATCCTGCAGCGGAACACCGCGGCCTAAAGCCGTGGTAGCAGCCGTTGCCCTGGTGGAATGGGCACGCAGCCCAACAGGAGGCTCCTTCTTAGCCAAAGAATAGCAGGCTTTGATACACAAGGTCACCCAGCGGGAGATGGTTCTCTTGTGCACCGCCCGACCTTTTTGGCGCCCACGTAGCCAACAAAGAGCTGGTCATCCACCCGGAAGTGTTGTGTGCGGTTGATATAAAAGGAAAGCGCACGTTTTGGGTCCAGACGGTGGAGCCTCTCTTCCTCTCTGGAAGGATGCGGAGGCGGAAAGAAGGTGGGCAAAGTGATGGTCTGCCCAATGTGGAAGGCAGTAACCACCTTTGGCAAGAAGGACGGACGCGTCCTAAGAACAACCTTGTCTGGATGGACAGACAGAAAGGGAGGTTTGCATGATAGAGCCTGGAGCTCACTCACCCGCCGAGCGGAGGTGATGGCCACCAGAAAGGCTGTCATCAGAGTCAGAAGACGAAGAGGACAGTTATGTAGAGGCTCAAAGGGAGCGCACATAAGAAAGGTAAGAACCAAGTTCAAGTCCCACTGAGGCATCACAAACGGAACAGGAGGGAAGAGGTGTGTAATGCCTTTTAGAAACCTGTTAACAACAGGGGACTTGAAAAGGGAGGGCTGATCAGGAAGCCTGAGGAAGGCCGAGATGGCACAAAGATAGCCCTTGATGGTACCCAGGGCAGAACCCCGTTGGGCCAGGGAAAGAAGGAACAGAAGAACCTCAGAAAGAGGGGCAGAAAGGGGATTCACAGCCTTTGCTGTGCACCATGCCACAAACTTGTTCCACCTGCAGGCGTATACCACCTTAGTGGAGGGACGCCTGGCTGCCAGAAATACATCACAAACTTCGGGAGGCAAGTCGAAAGGAATCAACTGCCGCCGCTCAATCTCCACGCAAGCAGGTGGAGGCTGGACAGGTTCGGGTGGAGGACCGTCCCTGCTGCTGCGACAGAAGATCCTCCCGAAGAGGCAGACGGATCGGGGATCTACGCTCATACTGAGTAGCTCGGGATACCAAACTCTTCGAGCCCAGTCCGGAGCCACAAGAATGACTTGGGCCCGGTCATGCCGAATCTTCTTGAACACTCTGGGTAGAAGTGGTATAGGCGGAAAGGCGTACAACAGACCGCAACTCCACTCGTGACGAAAAGCGTCGCCGAGCGAGTGCCACCTTGGAAATTCCAACGCGCAGAACTGATGACAGTGCGCGTTCTCTTCAGTGGCGAATAGATCTAACCAAGGCTCTCCCCACTGCAGAAAGAGACCTTGCGCCACTTCCGAGTGAAGGCGCCATTCGTGATCCATCATGCACCTGCGGCTGAGTTCGTCCGCCCTGGCGTTCAGGGAACCTGCCAGGTGTTGAACCATCAGGAACATGCCCTGATGTTCCAGCCATGTCCAGAGGCGCAGAGCCTCCTGACAGAGGGTCCACGACCCCACCCCGCCCTGTTTGTTGCAGTACCACATGGCGGTGGTGTCTGTGAACACCTGCACTACCTTCCCTTTGACAGAGGGAAGGAATGCCTTGAGTGCAAGTCGGATCGCCCGGAGCTCCAGAAGGTTGATATGGAGCCGGGACTCCGCCGGAGACCAGAGGCCTCTGATCTCCGCCTCTCCCATGTGACCGCCCCATCCCAGAAGGGACGCGTCCGTCACAACTGTGTGCTCTGGCTGGGGAAGGGAGAGGGATCTGCCCATGACCCATTGCCGGTTCGAGAGCCACCACTGCAACTGTTTTGCAGCCCTCTCAGAGATCTGGACGTGATCGGACAGGTTGCCCTGGTGCTGCGCCCACTGGAACTTCAGGTCCCACTGCAGAGCCCGCATATGCCATCTGGCATGATTGACCAGCAGGATGCAGGAGGCCCAGCAGCCTCAGGGTCATCCGTACCGAAACCCAGGATAAAGGCTGAAAGAGTGGAATCATAGCCTGAATATCCCGGACTTGCCGTTCGGGAGGATAGGCCCGAAACTGCGTCGTGTCCAGAACTGCTCCGATGAAAAGGAGCTGTGGAGAAGAAATCAGATGCGACTTCGGCACATTGATGGAGAACCCCAGCGAGTGCAGGATGTCGGCCGTAGTCTGGAGGTGGGAGACGACTGCCTGGGACGAGCCCGCCTTCAGCAGCCAGTCGTCGAGTTAGGGGAAGACTGGAACCCCTGCCCGGCGCAGATGAGCTGCGACCACTGCCATCACTTTCGTGAACACCCGAGGGGCACTTGTAAGGCCAAAGGGGAGCACGGTGAACTGAAAATGCTCGAGGCCTACCGTGAACCGTAGGTAACGCCGGTGGGCCGGCAGGACGGGGATGTGGAAATAAGCGTCCTGCAAGTCCAACGCTACCAACCAGTCTCCAGGGTCGAGGGCAGTCAAGACCTGAGCTAGGGTGAGCATCTTGAACTTCTCCTTCCGGAGGAAGCGATTGACGTTCCGGAGGTCCAAGATAGGACGCATGTCCTCCTTGTCCTGTTTGGGCACCAGAAAGTAGTGGGAGTAGCAACCACGTCCTACTTCTGGGGTCGGAACATGCTCGATGGCCCTCTTGGCCAAGAGGGCCGTGACTTCCTTCTGCAGAAGCACCAAGTGATCCCCTGACATGCGATGGAATTGAGGTGGCATGGCTGGGGGGGTGGTCTCGAAGGGGAGGGAGTAGCCCCTTCGGACAATGTCCAAGACCCACCTGTCCGAGGTGATGGGACGCCAGTGGTGAAGGTGATGGCGGACCCTACCCTCTACTGGCGTGCTGTGCACCTGAAAGGAGGGACTAGGAGGGCTTGGAGGCCGCGGACGGGTTGGAGGTGGTGGCCTGACCCGCACGCTGGTTGCCCGAACCGCCACGGCGGTATCCACGTCCTCGGCCACGCGAAGACGCTTGCTGCGCGGGCCGGTGGCTGGGCAGCTGACGTGACTGGGCGCCCCTTCCGTGGCCACGAAAGGGGCGAAAAGCAGAGGTTAGCGGAGGGCGTACAACAGAAAGGCCCAGGGACTTGGCAGTAGCCCTCGAGTCCTTAAACGCTCCAGCGCATGGTCTGCCTTTGAACCAAAAAGACCGACTCCATCAAAGGGCATGTCCATGAGTGTATTCTGGACATCACCCGAGAAACCAGTTGTTCTCAGCCAGGCGTGGCGACGTAGCGCCACCGTCGTTGCAAGCGATCTGCCCAGCGAGTCGGCGGTATCAAGGCCACAACGTATGGTGTATTTAGCCGCATCTCGCCCTTCCGCAATGGCGCGGGTAAGCAGTGTCTGGACCTCCTCAGAACACTGTGGCAAAACAGCCGCCACCGAATCCCACAGGGAGTGGGTATATCGGCCCAAAAGGCAAGCGGTGTTGACGGACCGCAAGCCAGCACTGGAGGAAGAAAAAGCCTTCTTCCCAAATTGGTCCAGGCGTTTGGATTCCCTATCCGGAGGGGCGGTAGGGAAGGCGGTTTGGGAAGCAGAGGCTTGGACAACCAAGCTCTCGGGGGTGGGATGTTGGGAGAGAAACAAGGGGTCGCCCGGAGCAGGGCGATGGCATCGGGCCACGTTCCTATCCACAGGAGCCCCTGTGGTGGGCTTGGACCAGGCACCCAAAAGAACGTCAGTGAGTGCATCATTAAACGGCAGCGCGGTCTCCGAGGAGGAAGCCGCCGGCTGAAGCACTTCCGTCAGGAGATTAATCCTGACAGCCACAGTAGGCAATTGGAGATGTAAGGCTCCAGCTGCTCTACGCAACACCTTTGCAAAATTAGCTCCCTCCTCCGTAGCCACGGGAGGAGACAGCATGCCAGTGTCAGGGGAGGTGTCTAGACCACTGGCATCCCCAAGTTCCTCAGCCCAGTCCGGATCATACTCACACTGTTGTGTGAGAGGGTCCTCAGACCCCTCCCAGCTCTCCTGGTCCTCGTCTTGTTCAAAATATGGAGGAGGAGGGACATTTGGGACCCAAGGTCTCATCGGCGCCGGAGCCGGCGTCGAGCGCCGTCGGTCCGGCTCCATGTCCGGAGCCGGAGAGAGCCGGGGACCGACGCCGTCCGGAGCCCCGGACGGCGTCAGGAACGGCACCGGGGACATCGGCGGAGGCGTGGTTAGGTCAACCGGCGTCGATGGGGGTTGCGGTACCACCGGAGCCGGGATCGAGGCCAGAGCCGAGGCCGGGATGAAGGCTGGTGGGACAGGCGGCGCCGGGACCGGAGTCGACGGCGATGCCGGAGCAACCCCATCAGGGCCCGCGGGGCCCGAAGGCGCACCGGAGGGACCTGGAGGCCCGAAGAGGCGGGCCATGGCCGACAGGAATTCCTGTATTTCGGCCGGAGTCGCCCCCGAACCCGGAAAGGACGGGTAATGCGGGGGCGGCTCTATAGGCATGTCCGGGGACGGTGCCGACTGGGGCCTCAGCCGATTCGTGAGACCGGCGAGGCGAAGTCTTAGAGCGATGACGCTTCTTAGACTTCTTGTGCTTCGACTTACCCGAGGAGGGCGAAGACTTGGACTCCGACGACCGGCGGGGACTCCGCGACCGGCCCCTCGACCTCTCCCGGGACCGGGGCTTGGTGCGGCGCGGAGCCGACTGCCGGAGCTCGAGTAGCTTTCGAGACCGCTCTCGCAAAGCCTTCGGGTGAAGTTTCCGGCAGTCAGGGCACGACTTTGTGTCGTGGTCTCGGCCGAGACAGAAGAGACACTCCAGATGCGGGTCTGTGATCGACATCATGCGACCACAGGCTCTGCATGGCTTGAAGCCGGGCATCCCTACGACACCTAGGAGTCGTGAAGACTCGATGAAGAAACAGTGAAAAAATTCACAAAAAAGTTAGTCAAAAATTGACTAGGGCACTGCTCTTCCCGGATGTGCGCTTACAGGCGCGGAAAAAGAAGAACGGACGTCAGCGCGCAGGGGCGGCGTCTAAGTACTGCCCGCGACGTCATCCCGGCGATCACGACGCCGACGACGGACGCGGAGCCGCACGACGACGCCTACCGACGCGCAAGGGTACTGCTACGCAAAAACTTTCCGGATCCAGCTTGACGCCTGGGGATATTCTAAGGTAAGGAATCTGTCACTAACGTTTCTCTTTCAGATATAATGATTGCACCCGTTTAAAACCAATAACTTCTGTCATTGTTTCTCTTGTAGGAGTAGTGAGGCTGCTCCCCTGCCCTGACCCACTCTAGCTCAATCAATCTGCCCAGAAATGTGGCATCACCCTCTTGTCCAAGATACGAACTACGGCTCCATAATTAATGCATGAGGGGGGTATGGTTTAATTGTTAACATTTTGTACTGTCACAAAACTCTCTCTGTGATTAGGGACAATAAAACACAAACCTCAAAGCCATTTGAGAAACCAAATGTATCTTGTTCCATCTACAAAACACACATTACTCACCCTATCACAAAACACGAAATAAGTGTCCCAAGAAAAGCATAAGCTAGGATGGAGCCAAGGTTTCTGAAGAAATGCCCCTGAAAAAAAGCTACATTGCATTAGAGACAGAAAAAAGGTTGTGTACAACAGATTCACAAATACATTTAAATATGGTCAGCAACCAGCACATGCAGGATAAAGATAATGTTCAAACCATAACCCGAATCTTTAGCTGGCTATTGTTGCATTTAAGCTACTTTTGTTGTTTGTTTGCAGTAAATTGCAACTAGATTTAAATTGGAGATTAATGAGAAATAAAGATAGAAAATGTATTTGTATTGCAAATAACATACAACTTGATATAAGCCTCATAATCTAAATTCAAGTGAGCACAATATTAGGTGCCCAATTACATCTGGGGCTGGGACAACATTAGCAAATCAAAGCGAATAACCACATCATTCTTGTATTTCATGGTACTGTAGAATGTATATAGTGCTTCATGCATCTGATGAGGCGAGGAGGCACTCCAATATGCATCGGGTTCCTGGACACCCTTTCCGAGACTGTGGTTGAAAGGACTTTGAATGTACTGTATCCTAAATGGCAGAACAGGCAAACTGCCTCAGATTCAATGCCATGTTTAAACATGATGCTGCTTACACTGCTTGGCATAAGAATTAGGCGAAGTGGAGTGTTTGAAAATAGGTGCATGCTGTCATGCCTACTTTTTTGTGTTCGACGCCTAATCAGGAGCATGAAGCAAGATAAGAAAGCAACTACACTACACTACACTACAACAGAATAACTGGTCATACGTATTAAGATGGTACGTGGATGAAGAGAGGCATGTCTGGTATTCGAGGTCATTCTCAATTCTTATTCTAGCAGTAATCAAGTACCAGAACTTGGTGGACCTGAAACAGGAGGAGCTTCCAACAGTTCATGAATTTTTTAAAGGCGCCATTGCTAACAGAAAGGTGAACGTGCCATGTAATGGTACTAGATCGTGCAAGTGGTCTGGGTAAACGTTAGTAAAGCAACTACAAATCAACTGTCTACAACATTAACAAATCGTAAGACACAAGATTAAGGAAGAAAGTACAACTGAGTGCAACATTAGCAGATCAACCACAACGTTGACAACACATTTCTAGATAAAGTACAACTGGGCATAAAGTAAGTGATCCATAAACAACTGAACACAACAAAAGCAAACAAAACACAGTTGGGTACATTAGCAAAATACAAACAACTGGGCACAATATTAGCAAATTAAATATATCTGTGCACACCAGAAGACAAGAAAGTACAACAGAGAACAGCATTAGCAAGGGTGCAAAGACCAATGTACTCACTCGTTTTAAGCTGTATCCTGCATAAAATATGATAGGTGGCAATAAGATATTGAAGAACACTTCAGGGTCAAATATCACCTGTAGACAAAATTTAGACATAATTACTAATCTATATGGTGCTATACTCTTTGCACGAGTTTCAAAATGGTGCAATAGATACACAGGACTAAATATATCCGAGAACGAGGGTGTCATTAAAACCAACCTATCCAAAAAGGACAAGGAACCTAAAGTCAGGCAATTTTTTACAGGTTTGGGTATACCCAAATTTTGATTTGTGGTGTTTTATTGGTGGAGAGGTGGTCAGCGTGAGTGGTCAAGATAAGCCATTCAGGTGGTGAGAGAGAGGAGCGCACTATAGGATGGAGAGACAAAGAGGTAAAGTAAAGCCAACAACTAGGAGCACAGGAGCAGTGATCAAATCCACATTTGAAAAAGGTGAGGCTTTGACAGTTTTTGAGAGAATAGAGCTCCCTTGAAAAGAGTAGGGATGTGAATAAAGATCCAGCGAGTGGAGAACTGGTCAGCAGAGAACGTGCCAGAGAAGACAGCATGCCAGCTAATGGGGAGACATGTGCAATGGACTAATGCAAAGCCTACTCTATAAAAAAACTATGGATTTTACTTCCTGGATGCAGGAGGACTTACCTTTCTCAGCATGTCATTATCCTGAACATTATTAAGTTCCTCTGGACTGATTTCTCCCTTCAGGGTATATTCATAAAACTTCCCACTAACATTAACTAACAGTGTGGCTGGGCTGGTCTGGACCTGGCAGCTCAAGGTCACATTGTTGACGTCACTGGGAACATGAATTCCATACCGAAGTATGACACCTACCAGGAGACCTGAAGAAGAACAGAGAGGACAACATATTACAAACATAAAGCCTGCAGCGCCCGAGACTCTGCATATCTGTCAAACTACTACTCGTTTAGACTTCACCAACAGATGCTGCTATAATCTAGACATGAACCTTTGAAAACAATCTTACTAGCAAGCGTACATATACTCAAATGCAAAATATGTGTGCCACTAGACACAGCAAAACCCCCTTTATTTCACTTTTGAGTGAGGCAAGGTGAGGATTCACAAGTGACGTAATCACTAGTGAGTCATTCACAGTATCCCTCATTGTAGATTAATAATGAATTTTACCTCAGGACTCAACTTCACTTGTGAATGAGGTTCCTCCTTCCCTCCCCACTCACACCTTTTCTTGCACAGGAAGCTTTTTTTCTTTCCGACACCCTTAGTACCTTTTGGCAGGTCGGATGTTGAACACTGGCTCCATATATTCAATCTCCCCCAAAATCTAAGGAAAAGCCCTTCAACTATGTCAAAGATGTATGGATAAGAGAAGCTGTGTTTATCTATCAATCATATGGAGCAAGAAGTTCTGTGATTCTTGCAGGCAACCTTTCCATGGAAGAGGAGTGAGCTGAACTTTGGACATTTAAACTGATAATGCATCACTGTCACAGCACTCTTTTTTCTGTATGCCTTCCTCGGAAAACTGCAACTCTAATTGTGAATGATTTACTTCCCACTGTATGTATTAGAATGTAGGACTGCTGAATGTTTCTTGATCCATAATACTCTTTATTTTTATAATGTGCCCTCTTGGGCCTGGTTAACAAACTATAATACTACAAAAATAAATAAAATTAAATACATTTGAGACTTGTTCCTGTAGCCTACGAATGAGTGAGATACAGAGGACTGCCTTGAAGGCTGACAAGTTTTAGAAGATTGCATGGCAATAGTGTTGGTGTAGGCTGGTTAAAGATGTCAAATCAAATTACAACAAGAGCTAGTATTATGCTGTGCTAGGCCAGATGTATGGAAGCGGTCTGGAAGAAAGTGAGAATCAAGAAGTTTGCTCTAGCTGCAGGAAAGGCCTCATGAAGCAGATGGTGGCACTAGTCAAGTAGTGGGATAGTGTGAAGTAGGTCTGGGAGTTTTTTGTGGAAGCTGTTTGATATGGCCTTGGACAAGAGGAAAACTATGTTATTTGGGGCACTTGTGACTTTGAACAGTGTTTGTTAAGGTTTGGATAAAGATATTGGGGGAAGGATAGGTGTTTCAGTGTAGGCATGCTTGACAAAGTTTTAAGTTGCTTGGAATAGTTCTCCGTTTTTAGGGAAGTTCTTCAGTCTTGCCAAGAAGACTTCTTTTTGAAAAATAGATAGCCTTCTTTGAAGGGGGCTTGGTTGAGGTCAGTTTTAGCTTAGTCTAATATTTCCTTGAGATATCAGCATAGGTGAATGATTTTAGAGGTGTCAGATGGAACAAGCTGGTGCAGGTAATTTGGATTGCGGTGGGTATACAGCAAATTGTGGCCTCATGCATTGTGGTAACCAAGTCTAATAGGGGAAAGGATCAAATGTTTTGCCAATGAGGATCTTCAAGTGAGGGATGTGTTATGGAAAACGGAAGCAATAGCCCACGCAGTTGAGGGGGGGGGGAAGGGTACAGAAGTTGAAAGAGCAGCCCTTCATATGAGAATATCGGCGGATACAAGTCTAAAGCCACTGGTGAGAAGGACGAGTCTTGATTCAAAACAGGGTGGTTTTAGGAGAAACCTACATTTTGGCAAAGGTCCAGAGGACAATAAGAAATTAAGTGTGGCATAGCGTTTATAATCCACTGAACCGGTAACGTAAAATGGCTTCTTGTTGGGAACAAGGGATGGGCTGATGCTCATGGGTAGGATTTATGCATTGAGGACTGGTTGGATTACAGTGACGAGTGGGATACAGGTAGTCTGTATGATGGCAATAACTCTCATATTGGTTTTACTATTGTTTTGTGCTTCAAAAGAGTCTGGTTTACAAAGTATGATCAGAAAGTTACTGTGGAGTTCACTGAATATATTATGCTAATATAAGTAGTGTTCTATTGGCTGTAATGGGGGTGATTTTCTGAGTCTGGGTGGTGGGTTTCAATGAGGAAGTGGAATCTGGTCATCAAGGACACAGTTAATTGGTATGTAGAGGCAAAAGCCAAATGGACCACAAGTAATATATTTTGGCAGTCCACCCTTCTCTTACAGCTCCTAAGGTGCATAGGGTTTCATTCTCTCTCTTAGTACCCTGGACCACTCTTGCGCACATCCTGCACAAGATGGTGGTGAGGCTTATGAAGTCTTGGGAGACAGCCAACTGTGGATGGGGGGTAGCAGAACAGACTCAGATAGGGCTGTCACCAGCTTCCTTTGCCCAAGTAGCTGTACCCCAGCACAAGACAGCAGGGTTCATGTAGGAGGCTGGCTCTCTATATAGTGCTCCAAAACGAGGAACACTGTGCAGAGAGTCCAGATTACCCTTATTGGTTTATAGAGGCACAAATAACAAACCCATATGCTTTCTTTTGTGGTAGTGAGGGCGAGCAGTTTAGTACTAAGCATTTGTTGTACTCACAGAGGCAATACATTTGACACACACTCAAGAATAAATCTGAGACCTATTTAGAAAAGAAACAGGAATTTTTATATACATTTCAACAAAGAACTTCGGCATCAATTAAGTACTTTTCGATATATATTGATTTTTATAGGTAAGTAAAATGTTCACTTAAATGTGTCTTTACGATGCAATGTTTTCAAATGAGAAAAAAAGGCATATACTGCATACAGTCACTTGCAATTGGTTTCCGGAGGGTCCCCTTCAGGACTTAAGGTAGCAGGGGGCCAAGGTCCAAAGAACCACCAGCAGTTAGTCTTTACCTGAACAGGAGCGTCCGGGTGCAGAGGTGCTCATTGGGTTGGTAGCTTTGCGCGCTACACCAAAGGGGGGAGTACCTAGAAACAGGCTGCAGAGGGGAACTTGGGGACAAGTCTGGGAGCTCCCAATGTGGGCTCGGTTCGTGAGGGCCCTGGGAGCAAGGTAGTACAGTCGGTTCTAGGGAACCCAGGCTGTGGCGCTCGGGTGCAGATTGGTTAGGTCGACTGGGCTTGGGCATCACAGACGCTCACGGTTGTTGGTCTCGCCGGTTGAGGGGACAAAAACCGGGCAGCTGGGCCACTCTCGAAGTGGGTTTCTGTAGTGCTGATGTCCCTCAACAGCTGCTCCATCTTGGAGTCCGGACTGGACTCAAACAGGTTTGGTTGCTACAAGGGGTCCGGTACCTCAGGTACTGGCGCTGTGCGGCTCTGGTTGGTTCTGGCATCTTCTCATTTGGAGGGGAGACGCAGCAGACCTTCTGGAGCAAGACTACCTCTTTCTGGGTGGCTGTTTGCATCAGTGGAACCGGACGGAGGCAGAACGGTGGACCAGACTTTGCTGTTTGGTGCCTGCAAGCTACAGGGGAGTAGCTCCTCTACCCCAAGGGAGATTGCTAGCAATTTGCAAAGTGCTAGCAGTCCACCGAGGTTCTTAGCAGATGCACAGCGGCAGGACGAGTCGGTTTGTCGCGACTGTCAGGACAGGTGCAGGCAGGCAGGGTTTGGCGCCAAAAAGACCACAGCTGGACCTCAGTTCTCGCTTCTTCGCTCTTCTTTGTCCTCTTCTTCTTGTGTCCGTCGTATCTGAGCTCCTGGTGTGAGGGGTGCCACCTAAATACTCAATTAGCGTTAAGGGTAGTGTAAGGTAGTAACCAATGGGCTACTTACCTTTGGGGTGCCTACACCCCTGATATGACCACTTCTTGTGGGGAGTGGGCATAACCCTGACGTAGTGCATCTAATTTCACCAATTCGCCAATTCTGCTTTTCTTGCTCACTTCAGGTAGCCCACCTTAGGGGTGTAACTAGTCGGATAGTGAACACACCTCCTGACTAGCTCATTTTCGACCTGTCCTGGTGCCAAATGAGCCATGAGCAGGGGGTGGCATTTCCCCTGTCTGGGGTAGAGGCCCGGGGTTGCATATCAAAGGCGGCAGAGGCCTTTGAAGCCTTCTGCCTTGATATACTGATTACTAGCCATCCGGCTTGGAGGAGGTGACAACACCTCCTGCTGGAGCAGGCATTGTTTCTGACCTCAGAGAGCATGGGCTCTCACCTGCAGGGGGTCAGAAACCTGGCTGTGGTGGCAGGCTGGTCTACACCAGTCAGCCACTTCACTAGAGGTTGGTAGATTTTCAGGGGGCACCTCTAAGGTGCCCTCTGGGTGCATGTCTTAGCATCAGTATTGATTTATTAAGACAAGGTATTTGATACCAAACACCATATGTTACAGTGCAGCTATTATGCAGCTGGGGAACCAGCTGGGGAACTCGTCATGCTGTATTCCGCTTTAGGTGTCCGTATATAGGTTTTCCTGAAACATGTCCTTATATAGGCACAATTCGCATTGCCCATATATAGGCATAAGATTCCCAGTCCTTATTTAGGCATTAGCCATGCTATCCAAATACAGGCATGGTCACTTACATCCGTCCACCCTAACGTCACAACGAGTTCTTAGAAACCAGACCCTTAAGCTCTTGGGAGTTCCCCTAGCACAGGATTATTGATTTCTCCAAGAACTCATTTATTATGCATGAACCGCTATACCTTAAGGGTTCATTCCTGACGTCTTCCTCTGCCCGGCTTTACGTCAATGCTAACATTCTAAGGCACCTACCAGGTATAAATATACCTTCCCTTGCCCAAGCAAGTAGGAGGAGACCTCGACTTTAGAGGAGCCCGTGTCCCGGCCTGACGCACTGACAAGAGACGCTGTCCCTGCTCGCAGAGAAACCAGCTCCCAGTGTTCTGACTCCCTTCGCGGGGTGTTAGAGTTCGAGACCCGGAAGGAGATTCGCACCTCTCTCATTCTCAAGGTATGGAGCTGACTAGAACCTAGAGGGACTCTTGGCATACCAGACTCTTGGCATACTAGACTATAGCATACCATACTATAGAATACTTCACCTACTTCTTACCTTGCACTACACTTAGGTTAGGTACACTGGGGTAGAACTAGTTAGGGAAGCATCTTATGAGTACTCGCATTTTTAGCTTATGTTATTTATGTATATGAGTATGTGTCATAGCTAAAAGATAATGCCAGCGCAGTATTATTTCTTTCTACTGCTTACGCTGTACATTATATATCTCGCATACTGTCTTGTGATCATAACAGCTCATGTCTCTTACACGAGAAACAAGACTGTTCAATAAATCCTTTTATTGAAATGCCAGTCTATTCTTTCTGTGTAACTCTGAAGAAACTAAGCATGCACGATTAGCTGAGTGAAACTGTTATCTATTGTTTCCACGATTCTGAGAGTGTTCCGATTCTAAAGGCAAACAAAGTTGTCATGTTTATGCGGTTGCCAGAAACTACTCCCTTCTTGTTTACAAGGAGTTTCTAGTGGCCTCTGAGTTAGCTGGCACAAAGTAATTAAGTTTAATATACTCGATAGGACTGAGGTCAGTATGTCCCTATGTCGAATCTATTATTCCAATGCGCAGAGCCTATTAGGGAAATAGGAACTACACTATATGGCGCCCAACGGTTTTGTAAGGCACTAAGTTAACGCTAGATACTGAGTAACTCAGTCGTGCTTTTCTCTCAGAGACCCCTACTCACATACTCCATAAGACGTCTGGAGTGGGTAGGGTTAAATATCCGCCAAAGCTAAATAGGACAAAAAAACCTATAGATTAGCTATTTGGTTTGTTCAACGTTGAAGGATACAGTGTTCCAAAATATTGTGCACCTTATCTTTTGTTTCCTTGAAACTTGTTCTACATTTTCAAAAAACAAATGTCCATACACGGGGATAATGGCACCGAGGACTGTGTAGCTGCAGCTTTTAATTTTACAGGTTTAAATGAAACCGATGAGGGTGTTATAAACATCCCTCAAAACTTAGAGGAGAGCCATCACTCTAAAACTTATAAAACACGGCCTACCACCAAGAGGAGGTAGAGCAGTTTTCGTGATAGAGGCACACGAATCCTTTCAGACAGAGGTATTCTATTCATGGATAGTATTCCCAGAATCAAATCCAATAACAAAACTGTTTCACTTCTTTAAAGAAGATGAACCACCAGAGGAATATATTCCTTTCGAGGATATTGAAATTCCACTAACCTTCCAGGAGCATAATCTCTGGTTTAAAGGCACCCTAAAACATCACAAAAACATTACCAGGCTCGGTCCACTAGGTAGACCAGGAGCAACATGGCCGATTCTAGCCGGCTACACACCTCATCCTGACATCGATGTAATGTCAGACGAGGAATTACTTACTCAACTACAGGAGTTAATAAAAATTTACAGACAATTAGTCCAATATGTCATGCGGACTTTCACAGTCCAACCACCAATGACCATTCCAAATCAAACCCCTCAACAGGGGAATACACAAAAATTACTCCACAGACTTTACACGCAGTCATGGGTAAAATGCCCACAAAACATGAACTAATTCCATTCTGGATAGCTCAAAAAATTACTCAAATCGAAGCAGTATTTCCAAATACTAGCCCTTATGAGAAACACAGAATCCTAACAATCTGTTTACCAATGGGGATCACACCACAACTGGAAGACTGCACCACTTGGGGCTCAGTCTTTGCTGCCATCTATACTAAAACTCATGGTGTTCCATCAATTGCAGTAATACCAGATGTCCTGAAACAAATTCAAAACGAATACGGGCAGAACCTGCTCTGAATTTAGGTATGAAATTACTGAAAAACTTCAACCAGGTCTCAACAATAATATTATCTAATATGAAAGGGGAGGCAGCATCAGTGGCGATCCGCCAACGCTTAAGGGAATTTGATGTAACAGAACATCAACATGAACTACCCAGAATAATAGAACAATCTTATGCAGAATTAGGCAGAGATAGTTTGGGTGGAAAACCATTGAAGCCAAAACTATCTGAAAGTCTTGAGAAGGACTATTAAACAAAATCCTACGTCTTCTAAAAATAAGTGGGAAACTAATAAACAAAATTCAAACGAGACACGTTCTCAATCCAGAGGTAGGTCTCCTCAAAAGGAGCCCTCTGAAAGGAGGTATAACCTCAGGAATAGGGATAATTTAAGAAAACCTGACAGGTATCAAGATACTGATACACGTTCCTCTCGTACCTTTCAGATATCGTCACAGACATCAGAAAGAAGAGGACGGTCAGAACACAGAGAAGAACGCGTGAAATCCAAAGACGATAAAAACGTTAAGAAAAATAAATCAAAACCTCAATTCACAAAAAAGAAGGTAGCAGGTCTGAAGATCAGACATGCCGAGAATACTGAGAACATAGCTCAAGAACGGAGTATGGGCTCAGACAATGCTGGACAGTGCAGCAGAAGTAACAATAGCTCGCCAGAACCTGAAGGAACTTCTGGAGATAGTGGACTTGAATGAGTACATCACAGTAGAGACTGTAGACACCAGGGTTAGTATTCCACAAAAGTTATATGAAATAACACTCCGAATGGAGGGAGACATACCAAGAAAAGTGAAAATACTCTTTTGGGAGAAACTTTCAAGGGGTTATGATATACTTCTAGCAGAAAAGGACTGGCCACCAAACTTTGTCAGGGAGTGCCCACATGGCGAGGATATCATTATGCCTGCCTTCTCCAACCATATTCCAATTCACCTAAAATATACTTATGCCAGGAAATGGGCAGTAGCCCAGGCCCCAGCATTATATAAAAATCATGTAGGATGGGATGAGGACTCACCTCACCACAAAATACATCTAAAAATGAACCTACTGCTCAAAGGCAGTACCCAATAAAGCAAGAAGCTAAAAAACAGGTCAGGGAGATCTTAGATCAACTTGAATACCAAGGGGTGATTGAAACATGCACCTCCTCAATGAACAATCCTTTGTTTCCTGTATCCAAACCAGACAATACATACTCGTCTAGTTTTGGATTACAGACACTTGAACACTTGTTCCAAAACATTTGCAGTGCAAAATGCACATAGTACAGCATTAATGAATAACATTGTGCGTAAAAAATATAAAACCACATTGGACATTTCAAATGGTTTCTTTTGTCAAAACATAGCACCTGAAAGCAGGTACTTAACAGCATTCTCAATAATGGGGACTCAGCGTCAATTTTGTAGACTCCCATAAGGGTTCAAAAACAGCCCGGGGTTATTCTCAGCGAGGGTAACAGAGTTACTACAAATTTATGATAATGAGGCATTGTCATATGTCGATGACATCTATCTGACCGACGATGACCTAGATAGGCACTTGAACAGGATGAGTACCATTATATTGGGCTTCGCCTCTGAGGGCTATAAATTCAACTTTAAAAAATCCAGAATTGCCCATCTCAATGTCCTTTTCCTAGGATATGAGCTTTCAAGTGAAGGCAAGAGCCTGGCAGTTAACTTTTTAGAAAAGTGCGCGCTGCTCCAACCTCCAAAATCGCTGAAAAACTTACAATCCATCTTGGGTTTCCTAAATTTTACATTCTAAATTACGCAGAAAGGGTTAAACCTCTCTACGAATTAATCAAACCTGATTTTTTAACAAAACATTGGACACAGGAACACAGAGAAATCCTGCGTTCACTCCAAGCTAACATGTTAGCAACAAATCACTTACAAACACGCGTAAATACATGCAATTTAGTGATCCGAATAATTTCGGGACAATGCGGATTCACCTATTTAACATTTAATGAGGGTGAAAAAGTACCAATAGCATACAAATCACATTTGTATACAGCAAGAAATGCGCTTCACTTCAACAGAAAAAATACTGACAACAGTTCAAGCCACTGTAGCAAAAGAAAGAGCTCTAGCCCAAGGGAAACGCATTATTGTCGTAACCCCAGTACCAGCCTTAGAGGCGGTTACAAAAGCGAGCATTCCAAATGCAAAAGCTTTACATCCTAGATGGATACAATGGGTTAATTCTCTTGCTGCAACAGATGTTGAATATGTTTTTGATCCCGATTTAAAAACACAAGCGTTCCTGCAATATGAACATGAATGTCCTCTGCCCACTGAAATTTTGCCTCTAGATCAGTACGAATTTATAATTTATACTGACGGATCAGCACAACCCGCTACAGGGAGTAAGCAAGCTTACAGTGCAGCGTGCGCAATCGTTAAAGGTCGCATGCAAGATGGTAACTTCAGACCGATGGTCACTAAAACTCAATCTCTAGGAGATTGAACAGCTCAGCGAGTTGAACTAAAAGCATTCAAACTGGCACTTGAAAATACAGATCGCGAATTCCCCACACTCATAGTGTGCGATTCTTTTTACTGTGTTCAGTCGTATAATGAATATATACAGAATTGGCTTGAAAACGGGTTCAAAGATGCAAAAGGTGGCACAATAAAGCATAAAACGCTTTGGGAACAAGTAGTTCAGTTAAGAAACGAACTACCAAAAGCTCACGTGATACACACGCTGAGTCATCAACGTGATGGCGTTCACGTTGCAGGGAATTCATTGGCTGACGAAGCCGCAAAGGGGGCTGTACAGACGGCTTCCGTAGCTGCGATCACTCGTTCAAAAACGAGAATAGACAGTGAGATATTGTTGGCTGTCAATGCTTCAAGCAAAGGTAGTGGTGCAGCGTTACCAAAGAAATTTCCACTCAAGTACTCTTATGTAATTGATGCAAACAACGTTCCTTTTGCTCGAATCCCTGGAGTGGGGGATAGGGTAATTCCAAACATGGAACGTAGAGCAGCTTTGATTTATGAAGCACATCTGGGGGAGGGTCTGTCACATCAAGGGATCTCTAAAACAATATTAACATTAACCCCTTCCGTGCTCATGACGAGCTCAGCTCGTCATGCTGCGCGGTAGCGCAGTGCGCATGACGAGCTGAGCTTCGTCACGACCCACCCGCGATCGGAATGTCCAGCACACGAGCCGGAATTCCGATTGCGGTCAAGAGTTAAAAGAGATGTACTGGTGGCCTGGAATGAATACACAGATTCACATCTTCATCGATGATTGCATTGACTGCAATAGACAGTGTGGTGCAGAAAGCCATCAGACACAAGACTACGAAGTAGCCTGCCCAGTACAGACACCATTGTTAGACAGCATTAGACTATCTACGCGCAGGCGCCCTTATGGACAAATGCAATCCCACAAATAGTAAGACACGGTTCCTATGGATATGGCCTAGGGCTCGGCTGACGCTCGAACTGTTATATAAGATTTGCGAGTCTTTATCGGCACATACGCAATTGGCACACTACATTCTGACCAGGGCCCTGCGTTTAGCTCTCGGGCTTACAAAGAAGCCATGGCCAGTTTGGGCGTTGCATTGCGGTACTCCTCTCAGTTTCATCCTGAGGGAAATTCTGTTGTGGAAAGGAAAAACCGGGACATAAAGCAGTCTATAACAGCTAGAGTATTAGGTTCAGGTGATGGGTGGGTCAAACATCTTTATGGGGTCCAACGCTCAATAAATAATTTGCCAAGAAGTTCTCTAGGGGGGGTCACTCCATATGAGGTCCTATTTGGGACAAGAATGTGGGTTCCTGATCTCGACTGTAAAGGCACAGTGGTGGAAAAATAAACCCTTTGATATCAAAGATCATTTGGCTGTTTTACAGGATCTAAATGAACTAAGATCGAAACAAAGCAACGTGTTCCTGAAGCCAACCACCACTGGGGAAACACCGGCAGTCCCAGCAAGGCCTCGTCTGGATCCCAAAAGTTGGGGATCTAGTCAGAGAGAAGATTACGGACAAGAAGGAATTTGGACCTTCTTACAGACAACCAGTACCTGTCCTAGCCGTACACAGAACAAGAACAGTACTTCTGCCGCCCCTTGCTGGTAAAAAGGAGAAAAGATTTGTGTCAATCGACCTCATCAAACGACAGTATGTGGCCAATACTAAATAGTAGGCCTCGTGGACTCCGACCTAGTAGCAGACGCACTCCTCTCGCTACTATCCAAGAGGTTCAGACTGAAATACTCATAACCATCGAGAATTCAGCAGTAAGAGATGAAGGACTAAGCAACAATGCTATGGAACTCATCCGTCTTGAAACTCAAGTAACAGTTTGTCCAGATGCACCTGTCTACACCAACGTAACAAGTGATCAACTGGTTCCAGCGATTTCAACAAATCCTGATGCAATTTCAACAATTGACCGAACTGCTTCTGGCTATTTCATTAACTTTGATACGTTTTCTGAGGATCCGAGTGAACCTGAAACGACGCCAGCCCTAAAAACTTTCAAACAACAAGCACAAGACCTTTTTCATTTCCTGAAAGAGACTTATCTGGTTTCACCATGGATTGAACTATGGATTATTTCTGGAATATTTTTCTTTCTGCTTTGGCTAGCTTTGGTTATGAATCTTAGCGTGCTTATAAATGGCAGATACATCCATATGGACACTGAAAGTAAAAATGTGAACTTACTTTTAAAACCACACAAAACTTCCCATCGTGAAGCAAGAGACTTGTCAGCAGTGAACATCACAGCCGTTCCTATACAGGATGGTATAGTGTGGGACAAAACCGATTTCGACATATTCGGCCCTACGGAACTTTTTGAACATTCCACATTTATTTAAAATTTAATTACGTGATTTTATTACCTCCAGTACCTATTCTGATGATTGGGACTTTGAGACTGTAAATGATATGATGTCTGATCTAGAAAGGTCTGCTGCATCTCTCTAACAATGAATACTTAGAGGGTTCATCAGACTACGAACAGCTTTATTGTTGCAACCACTATGGTCATCATTTCTTGCATAAATCTGCAACACCTAGAAAAGTGTTTATGTTTAACCAATGGAACATTGTCCTACACCACCAAGGGGTAGTTCTAAAACGTTTGCTAAAAAGTTTCCATATTTTTCAGGGTACAATATATCTGATCCAGAAACATTTTACTATAAAAATGTAAACAAAACAGGACAGAAAATTATGTTAACTAATACAAAACAGATATATTCTGCAGCCTTTATTACCCAACTGTCTAGACATGGATTTGACTTTTGAAAGACAATAGACACAAAATCTGTCTGGGGTTCTAAAGATTGGCAAGTACAGGGGATAGAAGCTTTGTTTAGAGCATGTATCATCCCTCAGAAAATAATGTTTTTGAATGACACTGTGCAACAAACGTCTTGCCTTGGTTTAGCCAAGATCAAAGACATGAATACACCTTCTGTACCAACACCTGCAAGTAATAGCACTACACAGGGAGCGGTCACAATAGACACAATACTACAATACAACAGAACAGATCCTGATTGGAAAAATGGTTACTCTGGCCCACAGACACAAACATCTGTCAAGAAAGATTCCTGAATAGAATACAGGGCTTTACTATCCATAGGCCAGACCCACGTTATGTTCAACGACAACATCCAGGGGTAGTAACAACATACAGTGTAGGAAAATTGTGCCTCGACTGGCTACAAAAATCTACACTTGAGGATGTGAAACTACACTTATCTTTACTTAAAGAAGACGCAGACCTTAGGGAATTCTTGCTAGGACCAAGAAAACCGCGTCAAAAACGTTTCATATATGCCGGCATTTATGCTGCTTATAATGAAATATGGAAGGTTTCACAGGCAGAGGCCGCAGAAAGAATACGTGAACTTGATCGTATTAACTTAGAGAAATCTCTCACTGTGGTCGACAATGGGTTAACAACTTTGTTATCCAGAATTTATTCATTGGACAACATTGTATCCTCTGCTATTGACATACTGGAACAAGATTTAGCCATGTTACAACAAGGCCAATCTCAGTTACGTTCTGTTATGTTATTAGGCTGGACGCTGCAATCTTTGCGTGCAGGCTATGTGCCTTGGCGTGCTTATCAACACGTCGCCTCTGTTTGCAGAATACAATCTAACGGATAAAACAGATCGAACTGGCACAAAGGGGAGCAAAGTATACAGTGCTGAGCATTGAAAAACTGGAAAAATTACCATTTACAGTAGCAGAAAAACCAGCTACAGAATGGCTTATTCATGGTAAAATAACTCTGCCTGTCACTACTTTTCATTATCAGTATTGCCTCAAACAAATGCAAGCAGGCAAATATGAAAGGTTGGGTAAAGAATACAGTTAAGACATCCTGGGATTTACCTTACGAATACAGATGTTGGAGTGGGGATCGTGAAGTGTTTCCTAAGTGGTACACACTGTGAAAATGCACTAAGCGGTTCACTCATATGTCAGGACATTTCTTTACACGGGGCTTGTAATGGTTCTGTGGCAAACTTGTCCTGCCACCAGCAGGGGTACACCAGCTACTGTGATTAATCCAACGCTTGGCCAACTTTCCTAACAGGGAGTTACCTCATGTTGAATGATCAGAGTTGCTGTGGCATGTTGCCAGGCATCCCATATCTGGTAATGGTCGGCTCCAGGGTTACTTGTTGTATGCAAGTATTGTTCCCCCCAATAGACAGAGTCAGGGAGTCGCCTCTACGGCCTTCATTGAATGTTTATTTTATACTTATACGTTTTGATACTTTAAGCAGAATGAAAGCCATGCTTTTGCAACAAACCGTGCCTTTGACCTCGGCCAAAGAAATCTCTATTTACAAATTGCAAGGACTTCGGCTGAGATACAGGCTTTAATTCGTACAAACTGCCCTATACATTTCGTAGAAATGATGGGACGTATCTTAAACATGTCTGATACGAGCGGGATTGTACATGTATTTAAGACCATCTGTTCAGGACTGTTAACACCTTTCCAGGCAGTCCTCGGAATCATTCCAAAGTTCGCGCATTCGGTGTTTGGTGGTGTGCCATTAATTCTAGCACTGATTGCAGGAATCCTGTTCTTATTCCTACTACTACGCTATGGCAAGCCTATCCACCGCGCCACTCCCAGCAATTTGGAGAAAGCTCTCCTAGAACGGAAGTGCTGTGAGCGCATAGTGCAACTTCTTGGGCATACCTCCTTCTCACGGGAACTTAATACAACATGGTTTCTGTCAATTAGACCAATCTGGCAAGATTGCATCTTACCTGTTCTACGCTGCCTGCTTTGCGGTGAAGAATGCGTGCTAGACACCTGTCTAACACTCCCATCAGTCATGCCAACGGATATCGATACTCTGCTGACCCGATAACGGCCCATGCTCTGTGTTGTCCCCAAAGGCTACCAATCCTGATGACGGCATTCCTTGAGATCTCACAGACGCTTCCTGCTGCTGCTGGGGTACGAGATGGATCAACAGGGCACACAGGTAACAACTGGCCACGAACACTGCTGCGCATCCTATGCTGAAGGCGATACTTCACATCTCTGTGCAGTTAACCTTCCTAAAGGAGGTATTCCAACTGTCACCGACATCGGTGAGACGATCTTTTGTCTACAGAAATAGATGATTTCATGTTTACACCAGACCCATACACTGACTTTGATTCGGCTCACAGTGTACCAGGGAAGCAATGAATTTGGCCTCCATATTTTCAAAAACTTGGAACTCTTCCTAAAAATTGACTTTTTTTTTCTCTCTCTATTTTTGAAAATACATGGCAATCTTAATCTGCTTACAGTAGAACTATTCATATAAAACGGACTTCTTTGAATACTTCCAGGGACACATTGTCACCTTATTTACCAGCAATTTCATTTAGTATCATGATACGCAATGGCTTTGATTTTTGAAAACTTGTCAAACCATTTTCATCATATGTATATATTTCTGTTTATTCATTCATGTTGCATTTATTTCCAATATATGCTTAGAAAGAAAAAATGCTTTAAAAATGTACAGTACATATTGCATTACATGTTTTAGCAACAGTTCTTTTAAAACTTCTTTTAATATGCTTTTAGAAATGTTTTTAGCAAAATGTGGTACTCAGTTCAATGTTTAGCATTTCATGTTTAGCATTTAGTATTATCGTTCATTCGAAAGTGGAGTGGGTGTTGTATTCCGCTTTAGGTGTCCGTATATAGGTTTTCCTGAAACATGTCCTTATATAGGCACAATCCGCATTGCCCATATATAGGCATAAGATCCCAGTCCTTATTTAGGCATTAGCCATGCTATCCAAATACAGGCATGGTCACTTACATCCGTCCACCCAAACGTCACAACGAGTTCTTAGAAACCAGACCCTTAAGTTCTTGGGAGTTCCCCTAGCACAGGATTATTGATTTCTCCAAGAACTCATTTATTATGCATGAACCGCTAAACCTTAAGGGTTCATTCCTGACGTCTTCCTCTGCCCGACTTTACGTCAATGCTAACATTCCAAGGCACCTACCAGGTATAAATATACCTTCCCTTGCCCAAGCAAGTAGGAGGAGACCTCGACTTTAGAGGAGCCCGTGACCCGGCCTGACGCACTGACAAGAGACGCTGTCATCCCTGCTCGCCGAGAATCCAGCTCCCAGTGTTCTGACTCCCTTCGCGGAGTGTTAGAATTCAAGACCCGGAAGGAGATTCCCACCTCTCTCATTCTCAAGGTATGGAGCGGACTAGAACCTAGAGGGACTCTTGGCATATCGGACTCTTGGCATACTAGACTATAGCATACCATACTATAGAATACTTCACCTACTTCTTAAATTGCACTACACTTAGGTTAGGTACACTAGGGAAGAACTAGTTAGAGAAGCATCTTATGAGTACTCACATTTTTAGCTTATGTTATTTATGTATATGAGTATATATGTCATAGCTAAAAGATAATGCTAGCGCAGTATTATTTCTTTCTACTGCTTACGCTGTACATTATATATCTCGCATACTGTCTTGTGATCAGAACAGCTCATATCTCTTACACGAGAAACAAGACTGTTCAATAAATCCTTTTTATTGAAACGCTAGTCTATTCTTTTCTGTGTAACTCTGAAGAAACTAAGCATGCACGATTAGCTGAGCGAAACTGTTATCTATTGTTTCCACGATTCTGAGAGTGTTCCGATTCTAAAGGGAAACAAAGTTGTCATGTTTATGCGGTTGCCAGAAACTACTCCCTTCTTGTTTACAAGGAGTTTCCTAGTGGCCTCTGAGTTAGCTGGCACAAAGTAATTAAGTTTAATATACTCGATAGGGACATACTGACCTCAGTCCTATGTCGAATCCATAGGGTATATTATTCCAATGCGCAGAGCCTATTAGGGAAATAGGAACTACACTACAGTAATGACCAGTGCCCAGTACATATACTTAAGATGGTTTCCCTGTTCACTTCTACTATCTAATAAATGAACTAGACAGCACAGGGGTATATCTGCTCGTGCAGATATGACCACACGTCATACGTTGTGGCGTGACCCCCCAAACACTTCGCCCCCCAACTTGCCTGGCTACAAACGTATTGTAAGAAGATATTAGTTTACATTAGAAAACATACAAATTCACTGAAAAAAACAAAGGTTAAAGTTACGTTTTACGTGAAGAAGGTAGTAAGATTTTAACTTACGTTAAAAGAATCTTAGAAATTCACTGAAAAAGCACTACCATTTAAAAAACATAAAAACCAGGGAAATTCGTCAGTTCTACATAAATGACATAAGTATAACTTGTACCTTTGTGATGCACTGCTTATGACCTCACTTTTTTTTTTTTTTTTTTTAAACTGTTTTTATTAAGTTTTTCCACACTAACATTCAGGCAATACAGAAATACACATGTATAGTGGTCTGCATGTCAACACCCCTAAATAATTTGTAGATCAATACACATCACCATCATTATGCAGTAGATCCTGTTCAGATTTTCACTCAAATATTACTCATTAGTCATATTCCGTTATTAAGACGTACCGTGCTATATAGGTACAGCATTGCTCAATAACCAGAGTGTGAATGCGACCTTGAACCAAGTGGTATAACAAGAAGAAAATCAGCCATCCCATTCTCCCCCCCCCCCTCCCATCCCTCCCACATCCCCCGGTGTGTCCAACTACAGGTTATTATCGAAGATACAGTGCAACAATTTACTCATCGTTGCTCGACATGGAACTGTTAGTACAGTACGGGCCATCCCCAAAGCGGGCTTCTTCAATAGACGTTTAATATCAATCGCAGTGAGTCTCCCATTGTCCTTGAGGCTTAGACCTCCCCCGCTTATACATTGAAGGTCGAGCTTACATCAGAACCCTCCACAGGCGCTTGCAGCAATACAACTAGGGCCTCCCAGGCTCTTGCGGTCTCCAGTGCTTTCTCATTGTTAGTCAGCTTAGCAGCTTGAAGCCGGACTGTGCTTTCGCTCACTGCCCATTTAGTGAAGTCTGCCTTCCACGTCTTGACACTGGGACCTCGTGCAGTTTTCCAATGCGCTGTAAGTTCCCTTTTGGCCAACAACAATCCCAAATCCAAAAACTTGCTCGTCACCTTCATTTTGGCCGTATGGGGAAACCAATGAAGTAAACAGGTACCCATGTCAGGTTCTATTTGTCGTTCCGTAACCTCACATAGCAAGTTGACCACTTCTTCCCAGTATGTTCCTAACTGCGGGCACTCCCACAGCATGTGGTTGAACTCCGCCCCTCTAGGTTACAACGCGGGCACTTTGCTGTGTCTACCTTAAAATACTTATTAATTCTGGCAGGAGTGAGGTACGCCCTATGCAGTATAAAGAAGTGAACCAGTTGGAATCTGGCATTTCTGGTGCTTTTCCATGCCCTTCTAACCAGCTGAGCCCATGTTTGTTCCGGGATCTCCTTTCCCAGATCTCCCTCCCACTTTCGCTTCAGGTCCCTCAGCGGTTCCATTCCTTCCCCTATCATGCGCCTGTATAAGCATGTAATTGCTTTAAAAGTCACTGCCGCCATTACTACATACTCGGACACGCCATAGCCGGTCCTTGGTTCCGATAGTCCCTCCCTGCAATGCCGCTGTATCGCCAAAACTAGTGCCGAATGAAGCAAAAAGTCCCCCCGGGGAAGTCCATATCTATCCTGCAAAGCCTGATAAGTTAACAGGGCTCCGTCTTCATATAAGTCCCCCACTACTTGTATCCCCAGTGTCTCCCATGCAGTCAACGCAGTCCAATCCCCCCAGTGCGGAAGAGCGACACACATAGCCAGGGGTATCTCCGGGGCGTAGGGGCGGGTAAAACCAGCTCTGCGCTGGCTCTGGTTCCAGCACAGTCTCAATGTCCGCACCTCGCCAGGTAATGCCCCGAGGCGCAGCTGTTGTTGAAGGACAATGGCAGACAATATGTGTCGTGGGATCCAGCGCCCCTCAGGGCCGTCCGGCCCCCGAAACTCCAGCGCCACTGCCCGAGTAAGCCTCTGCAGTTGGGCCGCTAAGTAATAGAATTCGAAGTCTGGCACTGCTAGACCCCCATCGGCCCTCGGGCGCATCATCGTGTCTAGTGCGACACACCTTCTACCAGTCGCCCACAGAAACCCCCCGACCATCGAACGGAGCTGCCGGAAGATCGATCCTGGGATCCAAATTGGCAGTGTCCTAAAATAATACAGCAAGCGGGGAAGCGCTACCATCTTCAATAGCGCCACTCGTCCAGCCACCGAAAGTGGCAAGGTGCCCCAAAATGCCAGGCTGCCCCGAAGCCCTCGCACAGCTCTACCGATCTTGCCATCCAATAAGTCTGCGGGTGCATGGTAGATGTTGGTGCCCAGATAGGTCAAGCATCGTGATTTCCACCGTATGCCATTGGTATGAGAAGGGACAGTGTCCGACGGGGCTGCCAGGAACAGGCAGGTCTTGGCCCAGTTCACTCCAAATCCTGAAACCCCACCAAACTCGCAAAGGAGAGTCGTTGCACCATCCAATGCCTCCGTTGTATGAGCTAAAAACATAAGTAAATCATCGGGGTACAGTGAGATATACTGCGTAACTCCGCGTAAGTCAAGCCCGGTATATCGCCTACCCAATCTGGCGTGCGCTGCCAATGGTTCTATGGCCAGCGCAAATAACAATGGGGAGAGCGGAACACCCCTGCCGCGTCCCACGCCCTACCATACAAGAGGAAGAAATCCAGGTCCCTGTCCGAACCTCGAGCAGTTGCCAACTTATATAGAATTTCTTGTCCACTCCACGAAGGCATCCCCGAGGCCGAACATGCGCATAACTTGGAACAAGTATGGCCATTCCAGGCTATCAAACGCCTTCTCAATGTCTACTGATAGGATGGCAGCCGATGCAGTAGAACACAAATCCTCCCCCAATATACGGAGCAGGCGCCGCACACTGGTGGCAGTATTCCGAGTTGGAATAAATCCCGCCTGATCTTGGTGGACCAGGTGCATCATATGGGGGAGCAGGCGAGTGGCAAGAATTCTACTCAAAATTTTATAATCAGTTGTGAGCATAGATAAGGGGCGATATGCTGTTCTATCTGAGGGACTCTTTCCGGGTTTCAACAACGGAATAATAACCGCCTCACGGATAGACGTCGGAAGCACTCCAGTCTTTTTCGCCTCAGTGTAGACTGCTAATAATTTAGGGACCAGTAGATCAGCATAAGTCGAATAGAACTCTATTGGCAACCCATCCATTCCCGGCGTTTTGTTACGTGCCATGTTTTTAATCGCGCTCCGAATTTCACCCAATGTAATCTCCTGTCCTAACAGGTCAGCCTGGGTCTTTTCCAGCTGCGGTAGTTCTATATCCGCCAAGAATTCCCCTATGGGGTTCCCAATAACCCGTAGTTTGCTCCGATATAGCTCTGCGTAGTATTCCAAAAACAGCCCATTGATCCCTTGTTGCATATACACCGGAGTCCCCGATGGGGAATCCAGTTCTAGTATGGGTGAACCTCGAGGGGCCGGGTTGGCCAACCACGCCAGCAGTGTGCTTGCTTTGTCTTGCTCCGCATGCGCTCGCGCCAAATATTGCTTGTGATCAAAACATCGCAGCCTCTCTACCTGTACTGCCGCCGCCTCCCTGGCGTCCGAAACCTCTCCTTGCTCCTCAGGGCACTCAGGGCGGGCCCTTTCCGCTGCTCGCAGGCGCTGTTCTGCCGCACCTACATCTTGTAGCAAGGTCTTCCGTACCCCCACCATTTTAGTTATACACAATCCCCTCACTACTACTTTAAAAGCATCCCATTCTCCTGCCGTCGACGACGCCGTTCCCTCATTTTCGGCAAAATATTGAGTGATACCCGTCCCGATCTCTTCGCGGAAGACCTGGTCTTCTAGGGCCTCCGGGCGCAATCTCCAGGTTGGAACTACAGGCCGCTCCTGCACCCACTGGAGTCTCAGTAATAGTGGATTATGATCTGAGAGCGTTCTTGCAAGATATTCACTATGCCTCACCATCGCATGTACGTCTGGGGTGCACAATATTGCATCCAGGCGCACATGTAAGTCATGCAGCGCCGAGAAAAAGGAATAATCTCGTTCCCCTGGATGGTGCGGGCGCCATGTATCTATCAGCCCCCATCTAATCTGCCAGTCCCGTCTACTTTTGGAAATTCTGTGTGTGGGCGCCTCAGGTAGTGGAGGGTGAGACCTATCCATGACCGTGTCTGTTATAGCATTAAAATCACCGCCCATAATTACCGGGCCAGTCAGGTAAGATGCCAGCTTCCCCGAGAGATGATTAAAAAAGGCCGCCTGATCCACGTTAGGTGCGTAAACACTACATAGCATCACATCTTTACCATTAAAGCGACCCGCTACTGCCACGAATCTCCCCTCTGGGTCCACCAAGTGCTGTGTAGGCTGAAAGGGGATCCCTGCTCTAACCCATATCAGTGCGCCCCGTGCAAATGCCGAGTATGTTGTACAGAAAATATGTCCCCTCCACCTGCGCTGCAGTGCCAACCCTTCCACATGGCTAATATGTGTTTCTTGGAGAAAAGCTATCTGGATCCCTCTCCTCACTAAATAAGCGTGCACTTTATAGCGTCTCAGCATTGTATGTAACCCCCTAACATTCCATGTCATGCACTTTAGTTCAGGTAATGCCACCATGTTTATGTTTATGTTTATGGGATTTATAGAGCGCGTGACTACCCGTAGGCATCTCAGCGCTAAAATGAAGCAGGAGGAGTCTGTTTAGCACTGGGGTTTAAGGAAAAAGCCAAGCTTTCAATCTTTTTTTAAATGCCACTTCATTGTCAATTATTCGGAGTTCCAGATCCATACTATTCCAGAGTTTTGGCACCAGGTGGGTAAATGATCTTCCACCCCATCTAGATCTCTTGATTGCGGTGGAGTTCATCAGGAAGTTGGTGCTAGACCTGAGTTGTCGACAGGGAGAGTAATGCGAGACCAGCTTTTGAATCAGAGCGGGTCCTCTCCCGTGCATGGCTCTGTGAGCTAGGCTTAGGGACTTGAATTTGATTCTGGCTTGTATCGGAAGCCAGTGAAGAGCCCTGAGTGCAGGTCTAACTGAGTGATGTCTGGGTATGTTCAGCAGCAGACGGGCAGCTGCATTTTGGACAACCTGCAATCTGTTAGTGACATATTTAGGGGAACCCAGAAAGAGGGAGTTGCCATAGTCCAGCCTTGATACCACCAGAGCCTGGACTACGGTTTTCCTAGAGTCCTCTGGGAGCAGGGACATTATTTTTTTGATCATGCGGAGTATCCCAAAGCAGGTGCCAGATAATTTTTTTGCCTGAACCTCCATTGTCAGGTTCTGGTCCAGCCACATACCTAAGTTTTTTATGGCTGTTTTTGGGGGAGGAGGTGATCCCCAGTCGGAAGGCCAGGAGATCTCAGTGCGGGGGCTGAAATTGTTGCCTAGAATCATTAGCTCCGTTTTGTCCCCATTAAGTTTGAGGCTACAATCTGCCATCCAAGATCCAATTTTTTCCAGGCAGGGGACGAGCTGTCTATGATCCGAATTAAGCGAGTCTGAGATAGAGAACACTAGCTGAGTGTCATCGGCATATGACACGATGGAGAGACCGAATTCCTGAATTATGTGTGCCAAGGGGCTAAGATAAATATTAAAAAGTGTTGGACTCAGGGAAGATCCCTGGGGGACTCCCCACGGTGCTGGTAGGGAGTCAGACTTAAATCCGGCCTCCATACATTGGAATGATCTATCCCTCAGGAATGACGCAACCCATTGGCTAGCGACTCCTCTGATTCCCACATCTTTCAGTCTATGGATTAGCACAGTGTGGTCTACCGTGTCAAACGCTGCGCTTAAATCCAGAAGTACTACCGCCGCAGTTCTCCCTTGGTCTAGAATGGATTTGAGTTTTTCAGTAACCACCAGCAGGGCTGACTCGGTGCTGTGGTTAGGTCGAAAACCCATCTGTGTCTGGTGTATGATGTTATTATTTTCAAGGAAGCTGGAAATCGTGCTATTCACGTGTTTCTCAGCAATCTTGCCTAAGATAGGCAGTAGGGATATTGGGCGATAGTTAGCCAAATCTGCGGGGTCAAGGTGTGTTTTCTTTAGCAAAGGTTTGATAATGGCGTGTTTCCACTCTTTGGGGACCTTGCCCTTTTCAAAGGAAAGATTAATAAGGTTGGAGAATTGATTGAAAACAACGTTCCCCCTTGGACTAGTATATGTGGTGGGGCTGGATCAAGCGGGGAGCCCGATTTAATCTTCTGCAGTATGGAATGTCCCTGATCTGCCTCCATTTTTGGGAAGGACAGGAGGACAGGTGTAGGTTGATTGGGCAATTCCAGATGTTCACTCTTGCTTGGGGAATTTGAAATACTACGGGGACCTCCTATGGCATCTGGCATCTTAGGGGAGTTGGGTTGGAGGGAATTATAGATGTTTTCCACTTTGCTCTTGAAAAATGAGGCTAGCCCATTACATCTTTCTTCGGAATATTGGGAGCTGTTAGTTCGAGGAACTAATGTGGTGAGTGATTTAACAATTTTAAAAAGCTCCTTGGAGGAATTAGAAGACCTTGCAATTTTTCCTTCAAAGAAGGCTGCTTGAGCTTTCCTGATGCTCTTGTGGTAGAGCTGTATTGCTAGTTTGTAGGCTCTTTTGAGCTCTGGGTCATATGATTTCCTCCAATTACGTTCCAATTTTTTACAACTCTTTTTTTGGGCGACCAGCGTGGGGCAGAACCAGGACGATCTGTTCAAATTTTTATATGTTAGAGGGCCTGGTTTCCTAAAGTTTCGATTGATGGAACTATTTATCCAGGTGTGCCAGTTGTCTGAGGCCTCTTCCAGGTCCTTAGTGTCTGGTGGGGTGGAGGATTCCAGATCTTTGATCCACTCCTCCGGAATTTTCCTAGGCCATTTGCGCCCCACTACTATAGGTTCTTTTTTTTGCTCACTTGTCTGAGGTTTACGGAGGCACAGCGGGATCATGGCGTGGTCTGTCCATGGGACCCGTTTGGGTGCAAGCACCTCCAGTCTGAGGTCGTTTGAAAAAATTGGGTCTAGGAGATGACCTTTTTCGTGAGTAGCTGACGGTGTCAGTTGTAGAAGCTGTAGGGCCTCCATGTCAGCTAAGCATCTTCTGGCTAAGGGGTCATTGAGGTCATCCAGATGGATGTTAAGGTCCCCTAACACTGTGAGGGCACTTTTCCCTATTAACATGCTTGCTAGCATATCGGGGGCCGAGTCTAAAAATTGAGTACAGGCCCCTGGAGGTCTATAGATCAAAGCGCCTGAAAAGGAGCTTGAAGGCGAGAGTGATAAGCTAAAGGTAAATGCCTCGGATTTTGCTATGTTAAGAGGGGAGATAATACACTCTGTGTTTTACAAATAATGGCGATACCCCCTCCTATTGCTCCAACTCTGTCCCGGCGGTGAATATCAAAGCCCTGAGGTAGAGCTTCTAAAATTTCTGGGGTAGAGCTTTCTCGGAGCCAGGTTTCAGTTAAAAACAAGACCTCCAGTTCCTCTTCTTCTAATAGAAGTCTGATCTCCACCGCGTGTTTGGGAAGGGATCTGCAATTAATTAATCCCATCTTCCAGCCTTTGCAATGACCCGGGCTATAATCCAGTCCTGATGCAATGGGCACCCTTGTCTTTCCCGAGAATCCACAAACCGGACAGATCAAAGGCAACTCTGCTCTCAGAGCATGCCTACACAATGGTTGGACGGCTTCGTTCATGGCTAAAAGCTCCGTGTTAGTGTAGCTGATGGATTTTGCAGGGAAGATAGTAGTTTGAGCAGAGTTCCTAGCCCCTAGCCCCGGGTGGGCGCGAACAAGCGCAGACGGGCTTGCCTTCGGCGCGCCAGCGGCGCGCCCGCTGCGCGCGTTCGCTGCGCGTCGGCGCCATCCCAGGTTTAAGTGCAGCCTGAGCCAAAGCTAGATTAAGCACTAGAGCGCCGACTTCCAAGATGGCTGTAGCCTAATGGCCACCCGGAAGTGAGTATGTTCGGCGTGGATACCTCCCTCCACAACAATCAGCTATGGAAGCTGTGGTGGACCGGGGAGTCAATCCAATAAAGAGAGCATTTGAGGTAAGTCAAACTTAATTAAAGCAAGATTAAAAGCTTTAAAATGCGCGATGTCGCGCTGTGCAAATGCGCTAGCAGCAGTGTTCAAAGATCAAAATAGCATTTAAAAACGGTTAAGAGCAGCGTGGCAGTTCCCCTCAGCACCTCGTGTGCTAGTGTCTGCCTCTACCTGATCAACTGCGCGTCGGCGCCATCCCAGGTTTAAGTGCAGCCTGAGCCAAAGCTAGATTAAGCACTAGTGCGCCGACTTCCAAGATGGCTGTAGCCTAATGGCCACCCGGAAGTGAGTATGTTCGGCGTGGATACCTCCCTCCACAACAATCAGCTATGGAAGCTGTGGTGGACCGGGGATTCAATCCAATAAAGAGAGCATTTGAGGTAAGTCAAACCAAATTAAAGCAAGATTAAAAGCTTTAAAATGCGCGATGTCGCGCTGTGCAAATGCGCTAGCAGCAGTGTTCAAAGATCAAAATAGCATTTAAAAACGGTTAAGAGCAGCGTGGCAGTTCCCCTCAGCACCTCGTGTGCTAGTGTCTGCCTCTACCTGATCAACTGCGCGTCGGCGCCATCCCAGGTTTAAGTGCAGCCTGAGCCAAAGCTAGATTAAGCACTAGAGCGCCGACTTCCAAGATGGCTGTGGCCTAATGGCCACCCAGAAGTGAGTATGTTCGGCGTGGATACCTCCCTCCACAACAATCAGCTATGGAAGCTGTGGTGGACCGGGGAGTCAATCCAATAAAGAGAGCATTTGAGGTAAGTCAAACCAAATTAAAGCAAGATTAAAAGCTTTAAAATGCGCGATGTCGCGCTGTGCAAATGCGCTAGCAGCAGTGTTCAAAGATCAAAATAGCATTTAAAAACGGTTAAGAGCAGCGTGGCAGTTCCCCTCAGCACCTCGTGTGCTAGTGTCTGCCTCTACCTGATCCATGTTGCATTTGGAATCCCACTCTCAACTGCCTTCTCCATCTGGACACACCGGAGGTCCCAACTACCCCAACAAAACCCCCAAGAACCCCCCAACATCCCCACCCCAGAACAGGCACTAAAACTCTAGTTCCCATCCAAACTGACATACAAACTGTATCCTCTAGTGACTACTGAGGAACAACAAACCCAAATGACAAGGGAGGCGGCCTAGAGCCAAGAGGACCGGACCTACAGCGCCGCTACTATCTAGCGCCTTACCCCCATTAACAGCTAGGCCCCAGTGTCTCATGGGGCTCTCAGTTCTGAGAGAGCCTGTACAGCGCCGATCTCCGACAGCACAGGAACCCACCCGCTACTAGCACCCCCATAATACAAGTTCAAGTCTAGTCTACTGTGGAGAGAAGAGCAAACAAAACAGAGACCCACTTAATAGCATCCGAATCAATATCTTACAACACTAAGCATCAGCAATCTCGTCGGCTGTCCCAGGTGTGACATGCGGCAGGGAAACACTTCCCGTCCCAGTCCCATCCGAATCAGAGTCCGCTTGCCCTTCT
The DNA here is from genome assembly GCA_963921515.1 of Calotriton arnoldi. Taxonomy (NCBI): domain Eukaryota; kingdom Metazoa; phylum Chordata; class Amphibia; order Caudata; family Salamandridae; genus Calotriton; species Calotriton arnoldi. The sequence continues at coordinate 197,407 of CAWUFW010001282.1, read as the reverse complement.
CCGACTCCGTGTCCATTCCCGATTGAGAAAGCTTTTCCTGAGATATTTCCGACACAGCCTGCAACGCCGCCGATCTCTCCATCTCCGTTTGGGATACCGTGGGTCCCCTTAAGCCATGTCGACGCCGTTTGACACGCTGTGATCTACGAGGACGCGGTCCTTCCAGAGCCGGCCTCATACTGCGCCCTGCCTCTCCTGTTCCCGTTCGATAAGATTCCAGCCAGGCCCACGCCTCTTCAGGGCTATCGCTAAAGTGTGTCTTATCGTCCACAATTATTCTCAGCCGCGCGGAAAACATCAGTGAGTATTGTAATCCTTCTTCTCGCAGCGCTTTCTTGACCGCCAGGAATGAAGCTCTACGGCGCTGCACCTCAAGTGTATAGTCCGGGAACAGGGATACATTACTATTTTCCACTTTATAGGGGCCGGAGGAGCGAGCTTTTTGCAGCAGCAGATCCCTGTCTTTATAATGGAGCAGACGCGCCACCCCTGGCCGAGGGGGTCTGCCGGGCGCCAGCGGGCGTGACGGTACCCTATGTGCTCTCTCCATGGTATAAAAAGGAGATAGGCCCTCCGGTGCAACCTCAGTTCTCAACCAATCTTCCAAATAATCCACCATGTTGGTCCCTTCCACACCTTCCGGTAGCCCCACTACTCTTATATTGTTCCTGCGATTGCGGCCTTCGGCATCCTCAGCTTTCCGTTCCAAGGCCTGCAGTCGGTGCGTGACATCCCCCATCTGGGCCACCAGTGTCTTCTGCGTCGGCTCCAGAACCTCCAGCTTCGCTTCCGTCTGCTTCACCCGATCGGTCAGTTTAGCATGTTCCGTTCGGAGGAGGCCCAGGCCAAGTGCCACATGCGCAATGTCCTATTGCAGAGCATCCCTAGTGTCGGTGATGGCCTTCAATATTTGGTCCACTTGTTGTTGCATCAAAGCTTCGGGTTGGGATTCCGCAGCATCCTGCTTTCCATGTTCCGCCGCCAAATCTTCCGGGTCCGGAGGTACTCCCCCTTGCTTCCCCCGTGGTTTCCCCATGGTCGTCAGTGCACCGGGCCACCAGCTCAACCCCCCCCGTGATCCCTACGCTCTGAGAGAGTGAGGCTTGATCTTCAAAGTGCGCCCGCAACTTATGAGCCCTGCCCCGTTTGGCGCTATTAGTTGGTCGTCCGCCGGGGACGCGTCGTCCACACGACCCCTCTACCTCTTCTGGACGGTCCCTGGTCCCTTGCAGTTTCCGCAACCCAGGCTGTTCGCAAGGATCCCTAATGCGCAAGCCAGCACTGTAGCACCGTCAGGTATCCATCTCTCTTCCAGGGGGTCACTCCTTGCCTCTAATTATTCAGGAGGGGATGATCTTCTGTGTGGTGGCACCGTTCGCAACTAAAGTTCTGACCAGCACTGCCACTCACCTTGTGACTTAAAAGGAGCTCAGATATCCTGCAGCAGTAAGGGATGTACAGCAATCCTCAATTTATCCCTCCGCATCCACTACAAGCGCCCCTCTGTCTGCGAGGGTCCTAGAGTGCCAGCTCCATCGTTATTGGGTGCACGCTGTTACTATCTTCCAGCCACAGAGTCCTCCATCCCCCAGCACAACCCAATTGGCGGCCAGGCCCTCACCCAATACTGCAGGCAGAGGCCTCAAGCCAAGTTCCGAGCAGGAGAGACTTCACAGGGCCCCCCCAGTTCCCCGCTCACCAGAGCTGTCGCAGGCCGCTCCTTCGCCCGCTCACCTCTATTGCATGAGGCGCCACAGTTTCTGGCATCCCCGCGGGCAGGGCTGCCCGCGCAGTAGTCACGTCTCCGCTGCTCCCGCGGCTCCTCCGCGGCTCCTCCGATATCCCGCTAATGAGGCCGACTGGGGCAGCCCCTGTAGCCTTCAAGCCCGCAGGGTCCGCCGTCCCCCGACTCAGCGAGGACGGCGGGCAAGTCCGCTCCCAGCGACACAGGGAAGGGCCGAGAGTCGGGCCCCGAACAGGAAAAGCTCCACCAGGCCCCCTCAGTTCTCCGCACGTCGGGGCTGTCGCGGGCCGCCCCTCCACCCGTTCACCAGCTTTCTATAATCCGCCGCACTACCGGGCGTTCCCGCGTCCAGGAAAGCCCATGCAGCAGTCGCAGCACCACTGCCACCACTCGATCTGCGCCTCGGGAGTCCCGCCGGAAATAATAGCGGGTGCGATCGGTTACAGTCTTCGGATCCCCAGTCGGACAGCAAGACTCCGCTCCACTCTGTCCTCTGGCCGTCCTACAAGCTTTAATCGGCCGCAGCCGGCGCCATTTTGCCAGCACGGGCGCCGAGCCCTCCACTTCACACAATCTCCAGCCCGCTACGGGTGCTCAAACTCCCTCAGGACCGCCGCCTACGACTCCCAGGGCCAGCGAGTGTGATCCCAGGTCCTCAGGCTGCAATCCCCGGCTCCCAGCTCAGGATAAGCGGTGGGGTCGGCGCGGAGCTCCGAGCTCACGCGTCCGTCCTCATCAGCTCTTTAGCCATGCCCCCCTGCTTATGACCTCACTTCTAACATCACCGATGACATCTGAAATCTATGGCGGTGCAAGTTATACTTTTGTCAGTTACCTATAATTGGAGAACTTGCCTGGTTTTCCAACTGTAGTCCTTTTTCAGTGAATCTCTAAGGTTTTTTTTTTTTTTTTAATATAAGATAAAATCTTACTTCCTTCCTCACTTATAACTCCACCTCACCCTTTGTTTTTTCAGTGAATTATATTTTATTAATTTACCAGCAAGTTGTGATTTAAAGGTACTCCCGATGTACGTGTGGTATAGTGACAAGTATCCATTTGACTGGAAAAATTAAATTTTAGACTTGTGTAAGCAAAATGTCAAGCACTAAATTGAACAGATCCAGATTCCAGCGAGATGTCAGCAGGTATGCCAGCACAACACGGTGTGAAGTAGAACCCAGGTACTACTGCTGAGCGGTGGTCTTGATCTGCCAAGGAAAGGATGTAAATTGCACGGACAACTGAGACGTCTATGGGGTCTCATATCCAAAGCTACTGGGGCAACAAAATTTAGATTGGCACATCTACAAATAGGATGAAAATAAACCGAGGAGGAACTCCCTACAGTGCAGCAAGCACTGTGACCTACGTAGGACATCATATAAATCATGGTCTCCTAGTCATACAACACAAGAATAACATGTTACTCACATAGGACACGTATCGGGGGTAGATAAGGACCACAGTTAGGAATAGTTGGTTAGATATGACAAGCGCAGACTGGTATCTGACCTTCTAATCAGTCCATGAAGTAGCATCCGCTACCACATAATACTAACCTTTCCCTAGTCAAGTATGAAGGGGCAGTAGCTACCCACAATTGTGGATTTGAGTATACCTTTAGTGCACCCACTGCCCAGTATAGCCTGAGCACTGCTGGAAAGCATTAGCAAATGGTGAAAAGCAAAAGAGGCAATAAGAGTAACATTTACTCGTATATTTAATAAAAAATAATTACAATGCCAAATAACAATAAAAACCATGCACAGATAACACAGTTCTAAAGATTACTGTTAGTTTAGGACTAGCTCTTCAAAAGGAAAGTAAGAGAGATATTAATCGCAGTTTGCACATGACCCAACAGTTAAATGGACGAAACATGTAGGAACAAAGACATTTAAAATGGAAATTGAAACCCTACACTTAACAAGATAAAACACTGGACGCGATAAGGCAAAAACTAAATCTAAAAACAAAATTATGCACACAAGAGATTTAAATGCCAATGGTACTACAATAATGTTAGATTGCTTCTGACGAAACCCATGATGCAGCATCTCGCTTGCGCATATGATTATGAACTGAAGCAAGGCGTTACACCATCCATGAATTTTAGAAGTCTCCCTGTCAGCTAGTGACTTCTCCCTCAAACAGTACAAAGCAGCATCCTTACAAGTATGCATTTCTGCAAGCCTTTGGGTTGAGTCCATATTGTTTCTAAAAATCCAAGGCCAAACAAGAACACAAAATAGGACTTAAAGATTCAACATTATCGTTACATAGGCTCAGGCCGTTGACACAATCCGCTACTTAAGTCTGGGTTTTGGCAGCAAAGCTGGCAAACAGAACAACTGCCAACAATATACACAGAGCGGGCTATGGGTCCTCTGCTTTAAAACATTGTCATTCTTCAACCATTTTCTTACAACCCCTGGCCTGAGACTGTGTCAATATTGCTTCGCTCAGCCCAGGGGGGTATTAATGTTTCACCTAATACTAATGGATGTTTGGTTCAGCCCAGTGGGCTATTCATTTCTCACCTAATACTACTGGATGTATCATTTCTCCTCCACTGGAGCCCTACCACTGAACTGCATGAGGGACTACATTACAACTATGACCCTTTCTGTTCCCTCCTGCTGGCTCCCGCTTGTGTCTCTCGGTCTATTGTTTTAACATAGCACGCATTAGCACATTAACCCCACCCGAGTGGATTTACTAATACTGGCTACTACAATATCAGTCAAAGGCTAACAGAGACAAGGAGATCAGCTGGATACATTTTAACATTCATTTATTTTTTTATTAATTAGCATTTGTATAACATACAAACAGTAGGCCTTTGTGTTCCCATTTTTGACATAGGCAAGATGAAAGTACATCCACATAGAAGGCCTCATAACTAGAAGTACAACAAAATAGAAAAACAAATGGTTACTTAACGAGCAGAACTTCTAGATATAGTCCATGAGTTGGTCATACCTTCGTCCCTCTGGGTCTTTTCATCACCTGTGAGAGTCTTGAACTTGGTTACAACGCATTCTTACTTTTGCTTGGGTAGTGTCTATACCTGCTTCACCAGTTTGTGTTTAGCCATGGGTTATCTGTTGTGCCTAACTGGTTTGGGGCATGCAACTGATCAAGTTGGTTACTGAGGAAGGCTTTAATCCGGATTAATTTGACTGGTTTGGCTGGGGGGATTATCATGTGGAGTTGATACTCTATAGTCCTCTTTAGTTTTTAAGTATTTCCGCAGTGGTCTCCAAATGTCTTTAGCGCGGGATTTCAGCGGCATCAGATCCCAGTAGTGAGAAAGTTGGTCGCTGCAGTAAACTGCATCCAGGAGCCAGTCCTTCTGCCTTGGTATTCGTCATCTGCCCCACACTATAGCTACTCTTCGCTTGGCCAAGAGCAGGAGCATGGCCAACAGCCTGTGGCTTGCAGGTGGCACCTCTTTTACATACCCCAAGAGGCCTAGCAGTGGTTTTCTCTCAATACGAAACTCCACCATGGCCTGAATAGCCACAAATACCGCGGACCAATACTCCGCGACGTTGGGGCAATCCCACGCCAAATGCAGAAAGTCTGCCCCAGGGGCACCGCATCTTGGGCATCCTTCGGTGTCCGTCAGCCCAAGTCTGTGTAGCTGCAATGAGGTGCAATATAGGCGGTGTCAGTATTTAAAATGTATCAACCTGGGTCGGTAGTTTGGGGACAACCCGTCCATTTGTCCACAGCAAAATTCCCAGTGTGCCTCTATGAGAATTCTGGGCCCAGGTCTATTTCGCAACAAGACTTAGCACACAGTTCAATCTTGGGCGTGTGCTGTTGTACCCCGGAGTACAGACGCGTGATTAGTTTTCGAGCTGAAGGTGTATTGATCATTTGTTCTAATATGGGCAGCACCTGTGGCTGTGTCGGGAAGACGGGGTTTTGCTCGCAGCACGTGGCCCTAATTTGGTAGTATAGTATAGTAGTGTGTCTGCTGTTTTCACTTGGTGTGTGTCCACTAGGGGGGGTGCTTGGATGAACCAGTCTTCTAGATATATGTCAGCGAACCTGTGGAGGTTGAGTCGCTACGCCCTTCTTCAAGCACCAGCCTCCTGAAGAGGCGACATCATTGGGTTATTGCAGAGTGGGATAGATGGAGCGTATAATTGTGGAAGTCATATCCTTTTTCTTATTCCCTCCCAAGCCCATCTGACGCATTCGAGTGTATTTATTTCTCCGCGTAGAGCCCTGCAGGATGCTTAAAGTGCGGTATAGAGGGAAAGTGGAACAGAGCGGTCCTGTTCAATCGCCACGTGCGGTTGGAATGGGGTGGGGTGTATCCAGAAATGTAAGAATTGAGCCTGTGCACAGAGGGCATATAGCGCCAAATCAGGCGCACCCAACCCTCCCCGCGCGAGAGGCAAAGTGAAAACCTCCCAGGAAATGCGCGGTTGCTTTTCTGGCCCAGATCAGAGATATCAAATTAGACCGGAGTCGTCGGAGGAATGTGCTTGTGAGTGGCATTGGAATATTTTGAAATAAACTTCGGTAAAATGACTATCTTGGCAATGGCAATGCAGCCAGCTAAGGATATTGGGAGTTGGGACCATATCGTGATTCTACTCTCAAGCCAATCGACATCCCAGCCAAAATGTGCGGCCCATAGTTCCTGGATATCGCGGCTAACCCATATGCCTAAGTAGCGCACTGGGCCCGTAGCCCAGGTCAGTGGATAATCAGTATGGAATGGGGACGTCTTATCTGTGAGGGGAAACAACACTGATTTATTCCAATTGATGTTTATCCCGGATAGGCCACCAAACCTAAGCATCTCACGGATAACTGGGGCAAGGTTTTCGTGCGGATTGCAAATATAGAGAGTGATGTCGTCTGCATAAAGCGGAATTATCAGTCCTCTCGAAGTGAAGCCTGTGCCACATTGTGCATGATGTTGCCTGAGCTTTGCGGCCAGTGGCTCCATAACGATAGTAAATAGGAGTGGTGAGAGAGGGCAACCTTGCCTAGTACCCTGTGTTATCGTAATTGGCTCAAAAAGGAGCCCATTGAGTCGTACCCGAGCCGTGGGGAAGGCGTATAATAATTTTATATACAGGTAAAAGTGTGGCTGAGACCTAATGACTTTAACATTGTGAATAAATAGTCCCATGCCAGGGAACCAAACGCCTTAGTGGCATCTAGCAGGGCGGCTATCGCTTGGACATCAGGGTGTAAGTAGTGCATCACCACAAATAGTGTTCTTAAGTTATGCGAGGTGGAACGCCCCGGTATAAACCCAGCTTGATCAGGCCTGCTCATTGTAGGCAGTAGCGGCAGAATGCGATTAGCGAGGATTTTGTTCTCAACATTAATTAATGAGAGAGGCCTATAGGAGTCACAATTTTGGGGTGGTTTATCAGGTTTGAGCAGTGATGTTATGACCGCCTCTCGTAACGTGGGGGGGAAGTACGCCTTTTTGAAGTGAGTCTTCGTACATTGCAAGTAGGTGAGGGGCGAGTAGATCAGCGAATTCTTTATAAAAGGTGGCTGTAAAGCCATCAAGTCCTGGTGCTTTATCATTAGGGAGTGCATTGATGGTTTGTACGATTTCCTCTGTTTTGAGGGGCATATCTAGGAATTCTCTATGTGAGTCTTCTAGCCATACCAGCTGCAGTGTATCTAAGTAGTTGGTGAGTAGGTCTGTGTCTCAGCTAGGCAGTGAGGTATATAATGTGGCATAAAAGTTGATCACTGTGTCTAGCACTGCAGTAGGCCTGTCTTGTATTCCTTTCTCGCAATCTTCTAGCGCAAATATGTATGTTGTAGAGCGTGTGTGCTTGAGGATGCACGCCAGTGTTTTCCCGGGACTGTCCCCCTCACCGTATCGGCGTGCTTGGGCATCCTTGCTTAGGTACTTTATTTGGCGCCTGGCTTCTATGTTGTATTCAGGATTTCCTCCCTGACTCTAGCTAGTATGTTAGGGTGATTGGTTCTGTGATATTCCCCTTCCAAAACCCGTAGTTTGTTTTCGAGTGTGGCTAGTTGGGAACAAATTGATTTACGTACACCTGCTTGTTTGGAAATGCATGCCCCCGCGTATCACCACCTTGAATGCTTCCCATATTATGGAGGGGGAGGAATCTGCCGTTTGGTTCCGTGTAAAATAGGCCATTATTTCAGCCCATATCTCTTCTTTAAATGCGGTGCCCTGCAATGCCCCCAACGGAAGGCGCCAAGTGAAGGCACCTGGGGTGATCTGTGGTAACTTAAACTCTAGCATGACCGGTGCGTGGTCCGAAAGTGTTCGCGGCATGTGAGTAGCTTTGGCATCCCATAATTTAATTTTGTATGAAATAAACCAATAGTCTATTCTGGACCATGAGCAGTGTTATGCGGAAAAGCAAGTTCCTTCCCGGTGCCCCTGACGGGACCACCTCCAAACATCGAGGAGGTTATGATTCTGAAGGAGTGTGTCGAGAGTGTCTGCCGCTCTGGTGTGCGGGCGCCGGCCGGATCCAGATCTGTCATAGCTATTGTCCAAGACGACATTGAAATCCCCTCCCCAGATTTGTACCCCATGACTTCTCCCCGCAACGAGGCGCCAGTGGTCGGTGAAAAACCCTGGGTCATCCGTATTTGGGCCATAAACTGCTACAAGAGTAAGGGGCTGTGTATGCAGCGTACCTGTGGCTATAACATATCTGCCCTCTTTGTCTACCATGACATCTTTAAGACACCATGGGAGTCCTTTTCTGAGGAGGATGGCCACCCCTCTTGCATAATTTGAGTATACTGATGTGTATGCATCACTGTACCACCTTGCTCTTAAGCCCGGGGCTGTCCGGTGTAATTCTTGCAAAAAGCAAAAATCGATGTGATGGCGGGCTATGTAGGCATGTACCAATCTTGATTTGCGATAGTCATTTATGCCCCTTATATTCCAGGTAAGACATTTTATAGACATCTCATGGAACAAAGAGTGGTGTACCAAGCAGCGTGACCCATTGGAGGCAATCTGGGAGGGGCTCGCAGCCTATGCCAGTTCGTAACGCCATTGTAAGTGCCACAATACTTAACAAGCTTAAATCTACAGAACATTGTGTGCAATGGTTTCATACCCCTCCCCTCCACCCACACCAACCTCTGAACTTGGTTGAGTAAAGCACCCCTGCCCCCACCCAAACCTCATGAAACAATATTTAACGATATAGCAGGATGCATCCCTGGGTTTAGAGCAAGACGGGCGTTCTCCCCCACCATTTGAGGTGGGCTATCGGATGGGCGTATCACACAATGCGGGGGATATTAAGGTTGTTAGTCCCCGGGGGTGTCATTATCATGCCCATTCACTTATCTGTGGTGAGCAACGTGGAGCTTTTGTCATGGTGGATCAGTTGTGTCTCATTTTTGCCAGGAGTTTAGTCATTCGCAACCAGAGAGGTTTCGCCGGCACCTGTCGGCGAGCCCGTCGAAGACAGCTGGTTATTGGCGAGTTTCTTGGCGAACCAGAGGGCTTCTTTAGTGTCGGTGAAGGGGCTCCTTTTTTCATGACACGAAGTTTGGCGGGGTATAACAGGACATAAGGGATTTTAGCTTGTTGGAGCAATCTCATGGCTGAAAGAAACTCCCTTCTGGCGTTCTGCACCGTGATGGTAAAGTCAGGGTATAGGGAGATGCGGTTACTTTGGTGAGATGGTGGTTGCTTTTCGCGCACCAGACGTAGTATGGTGTCTGTTCCTGTAGTTTAATAGTTGAGCTATGATGCATCGCGCAGGGGCTCCAGGTGGTAGCCGGGGGCCCAGGGAGCGATGCACGCGCTCCACTATGAATATAGGCGACAGTGCTTTCACAAAAGAGTTCCCGCAGGAGGGATTCAACAAAAGGCTCCACAGTGGTAGTGATGGCAGTAGATTCAGGGATACCAGTTATGCGAAGGTTATTTTGCCACGCCCTTGATTCCAAGTCTTCGTTTTTGGCCCTAATTAATTCCAGAACTTTATCCATTCGGAGTAGGTGTTCTTTAGTTTAAGCTTGGGCATCTTCGTTGTCAGAGATGCGTGCTTCGGCTTGGTCTAGCCAAGCGTCGTGCTTGTCCACCCTGTGCTTCATGTGGTCGAGTCTGGCAGTGAGTGCGTCTAACTTTGAATCTATGGTTTTCAAGCTCGACTTCACTTCGGGTAACAGTTCTTTGATATTGCTGTCCTGTACGGTTTCACTCTCCGGTGTATCCACCTGTGTTTCGGGATCTCCCTGGCGGGTGGCCCGCTTGTTTTCAAATGTGTCTTTGGGCTGTTTTGCGTCCTGGTTGCCCATGATGACCGGAGTTGTGCTGTGGCTTTCTTGGTGGGTCGTTATGCCAGGGCGTTAACCTTCCTATTTTAGGAGTCCTCCGCTACTCTTTTTATGAGCCCCGCCTCACCCCTGGTCTTCAATGGGGGGCACGAGCAGGCCTTGATCTCCAGCCACGTCTCAGCAACCCGGGGAGGGGGGCGTGACCTGGGCGAGCGCCGCTCTCCCTGGATGTGAGTTAAGGCAGTTTTACCGAAGTTGAGGCAGCTTGTGTTGTGCAGTGATGTGCTACTGTATCGGGCCTTCAATGTCGCTTGCGAGGGAAGATGCACAGGGCTAACCGGGCCTTGAGCGTTAGAATGCCCTGTCGCCTCAGAGATCTCAGCAGCCAGACGGCCAGGGTCTGGATGTCGATGTGCCTGCGCGCCGCGTCCTTTCACAGCTGATCGTTCGGGCCCAGCTGCAACAGAGCACTTCGCCCCGCTCTACCGCCCCCCCCGCGTCCAGCCACAGGGCCCTACCTGGTGCTCCTCTAGGCCGCAATTCCCCAAACACCCAGGTGCGGGTTCCAAGTCGTGGGGTGGCCGCCACCGATCGGGTCAGTAGATGATCTGCGGCCCTCGCGTAGCTTCCAGACGCGGCCTCACTCTCGGCGCACTGTGCACGCCTGGTATCACCTACCCCATAGATGCCGGTTTGAGAGCCTCTCCCGCAGGGGTGCCCAAGGGCCCTCCGGCCCTACCTCGTCCCGCATCCCTCGTGGGCCAGCCGAGAGCAGCCCCCTGAGTGTCTGTCGAGCGTACTTGTGTGTCGGGGCTGACTACCACTTACGTCGGATGGCTTTCAGTGAGTGCTGCGGGGGTAGTCTCCGCCAACCGCTATCCATGCTTCGTATCGTCAGCCGCCCGGGCGGGCCCACACGCCCTGCCCGTTGTACAGGACCCAATGGTCGCACTTGGTGTGCTGCTCATTCGTACTCTGGAACGATCATATATTCCAATTTCGCTTCGAGTGGAGTCCGTTGGTATAGGATGATGTCGGATTTTGCAATCGAATCGGCAGAGCCCTCTATCGAGCGGCCATCTTGCAGCTCGGCCAAGCTCCGCCCCCTCACATTTTAACATTCTTTAAGTTGATATCACACCACACAAATAATTTTGCCTGTTAATAAAATGTTAGGTGTTAGAAAGACACTTCAGATCACACTAAAATGAGAGAAACTGTTGGCGAGAATCATGAGAAAAGTAGGCATTATGGTCCCATTTGTCCTTTGCCTTCAAATCGTAAGTGCAAGATTAAAATAATCCAATCACTGGTTGGTCGGCTTCTATACGTTGTAAAATTAGACCCCAAGAAATGTTTGAGTGCTGTCTGGAACAGCCTGCATAAAGCACACTTTCAAACAAATGTCCTTTACTGCTAAAGCTTGCAACAGTAAATTAAATTCTAAGTGAGTTTGTGACTTTGGAATAGATTGAGACAAGCCAAATAAAAACAGGAAAACAGAAAAATGGTCTGAATCAGGCCAAGATTCCAGTCTACCAGGTTTCTATAACACAGGTCAACGAAGTAAGTAGCTTAGCTTCCACAGCGTACAAAAGGCCCCTTGACGTTGGGCTATGTAGTATTGACTGTAATCGCATGAATTCACATTTTAAAGTAGAAAACTATTTTTCAATGTTCAAGGTGAGGTTTTCAGTTCCTAGGTTAATTGATCCAAAATCTCAGGTGCTATATTTTAAGAGTAGGACTGATAATAACAATAAAGTTGCCTAGCAGGGAAGCTATTAAAGTTGCTTGTCATTCACAAGGCATCCTTCGGGATCGTATCAATATACGGCTAAGCGAGCCCCCAGGTAAATTGCTCCATTGTCATAGCAGAGGTCTGTCTGATTCCAAAAAGACTCTCTATCCAGCTAGCCCCATCAGAGGGTGAATCTGCCAATCCCATACTCTGGACTCTACCAACTCGAAACCTGTCAAGACTAGAGAACTAGATCTCCCCAAATTCTCAGAACAGACACTTAACGAGATACAAATGATGCAATGATGCAAACCCCCTGGCACAAATGGATTTCCTCTTGAATTCTTCAAGAAGTTTGCATCCCACTTATACTTCATCTCTTCTATATATTTACCAAAGCAGCACAAACTGGCTTTGTCCAAACAGACTTGAGAGGAGCTACCATCTCAGTCCTATCAAAATCCAGAAAGGCATCGGCAGGGTGTCTTGCATATCGTCCCTTCTCTCTTATTAACTCAGAAGCTAAAATGTTTGGAAAACCCCTGATTAACAGATTAATTAAAGTACATCATGAGGAAAATGGCTTCATGCTGTCTTAGACCACTGCCACTAGCACTGGTCCATGTGCACACATTTCCTGGCCCTTATAGACTAATCCTAACGAACTTTGAGAAAGCTTTCAACACTGTTAGTTGGTAATTTCTCATGAAGACCCTCCAAAAGATGAACTTCTGCCCTAGATTCCTTTCTTACATGCAAGCCCTATATCATTCTCCCTGGGCCCAGGTGAAAGTGAAGAGTACCCTCTCCAAGCCCTTCACATTGAGGGGGGTACACTGGAGGGATGCCCTTTTTTACCAGTAACGTTCCGCGCAAGCAAAAGATCCCTTAGCAGAATAGATTAGGTGAGGCACGTTTTGCGCAAGCAAAAGATCCCTTAGCAGGCTAGATTAGGCAAGGCAGCCCTGTATATGGCTTCCATTTGGGTTGAGAAACTGGGGAACAAATCTCACTATATGCTAACAGCAAGCTTCTCTTCCTCCAGTACCCTAGACTAGATGGACTGGTCAGAGGCTGATGGAGGTTCAAGATCTGTATGGTGATGCACCAGGACATAGTCAACTGGGGCAAGTCCACTATAGTCCTGGTTCAAGTAGGGCCCTAGCTGCCAATTGTGGCAAATTAAGCTACAGGTCCAAAGAGACTACTATAAGAATCTGGGTGTCCCTATCACACCAAATCCTCAGCTGTGCTGGAATCTAAATACGGTCCTTCACTAGAAGGGATGCAGAAGGACTTACAGAGGTGTAACACATTTTTCATAACAATCCTCGCAAGATCAGCACTATCCAAAATTACACTCCCAAGACTGTTGTACTCGGCAGAATTAATCTAATGGCATCCCCCCACGGTTCTTTGCCTCTGCCCGTGCCCATACTGGACATATCATCTGGTTGGCCTAAAGCCTAGGACTGGTAAACCTTGACTTAAGGAAAAGGGGGGGACCCTAATCCAAGCCAGAAGGGTGGAGAGGTTCTTCCACTTACTGGAAGAGGTACTGGAGGGCAATGTCCTCCCTATTTAACACTGGCAACCAAAAGTATCCAACCTTATTACTTGTAACGTAGGGCACTATTCTCATCAGGTGGTACACCGTCCGCTCAGGGGCAGGGAAGGAGGCAATTCCTTTATGTTATATGACCCTCACACACTCTAGTAGTGTCATGCTTCATCATCGGGTTCACCCTGACTCCTAAAGGTCAGGGTGGGCTCGACCATATATCAGGGAGCGCTTAGGAGAAGTAGACCAGGTGGTTTAAAGATTAAAAATCCTCTGTTAAGTCCAGGTATCCCTTTATTTGCGGAGTTGCAGGGGATATTGAAAATAAGAAATAGGGTGGTGAGGATGTAATGGTCCTATGACCCTAAAGCCTAGGACCCCATACAACAGATGTGTTCAAGTCTGTGTAAAGGAGGGATCAGCCTCCCCGACGTGCAATTATACTATTGGGCATCCCAGATCATTAACATTGATGATTGTTTTTTAGGGTACAAGGATGGCCCAGCTCACAGACTGGCGCTAACTCGGTTTGTGGGCTCTGCCCTATTAGGAATAATGAATGGCTCGCCAATTCCCTCAACACTGCTGACTATTGCCAGTGTAACTCTGAAATACCGTCAGGGACGTTAAAGCAGATAGGCTGGATTAGCAAATTGGTACTGAAGGCCCCATTCTCAGGGGGTTCCTAGTTAGCCCACTCAGCAAGGTTAACCAGTTTTAAGGCATGAGATCTTATTAGAATCTGCAAAATGGTGGGCATTTGAAGGGGAAATGTATGAAATAATCCTTCAAGGATATGAAAGGGGAATGTGCCAGTCACAATTTCTAATTCTACCGCTATTTGCAAAAATGCCTGACCCCGAAGCAATATCAATCAGAATTGCATAATCTCCCCAACTATAAAAAAACAGGAGGTCAGATTAACTGTGGAAGCTCTGTCAGCTAGGTTTTAAATCATCTTAAATTGTGGAGATATGCAAGAGGTTCAAATGCATGAAGACTTGCTTACCATTAATGCCCTGAGCTGGCATATTTTCAGGTCCTAGACTAATAGAGAAGGAAACAAACTCATTTGAGTGGGAAAATGCTGAATCATACAGATGAAGCCTTAGTTCATTAAACAATTAACCGCCATCAAGTAGGAAGGGCATATCCTGGAATTACAGATCCATAGTGGTAATCTCACCAGACCCTCTTGTATAACTTTACTCTCCCTTTCTGGGATTGAGACCTGGGGCCTCTAAAGGATGAATGAATGGAGACGAAGGTGTCCCCTCGATTAGTAGTGATTTCTGCAAGGCTGAGATGTGGGCAATTCAAATACTTGCACAGAATAAATTTCACACCGGAACGGCTGTGGAAAATGGGGAGAGAGCTAACGCCAATCTCTTTGAGGTATTGAGAAATGACTGGGGACTTTCTGCTCAAGGTCTGTGGTTGGTCAGTGATTCAAGACACTGGCCATGCGCAACATAGCCTGTTAGCAATCCTAGGTTGGTCTTTGGTCTTTAAATGCAACTTAAAAGGATACTGTTTTTAAATGTGCTAATGTCTTTAGAACCTGGTTTCATTGGTGTATTTTAATTCCCAAACCTTTTAGAACCATGACCCAATTTCTAGAACAAACGTTCGCGATCCACCTACCTTTAGTGGACATGAGCAGGGCCGGACTGGCCGTAGCGGGCACCGGACATTTCCCCGGTGGGCCGCCAGGGTGGGGGCCGGTTTTGGGCCCCTGAGGGGCCGTTTTTGTTACAGGGCCGTTTTTGCAGCATTGCTGCAATATCGGCCCCTGTAACAAAATCGGCCGAAAGCGGCCCAGGCAAACAGCTCAGCCGCACCCCCAACCCCCAGGGAGGGCCAGCCGAGCACTTTGCCAGGGCCGGTTTTGGCTCCCAGTCCGGCCCTGGACATGAGGCAGGGCAGTTTTTTAATGTAAATAAAACATTGTGTGGTAGTGCACTGTCATTTACAGACAGCACATTTTGCACTGATACGGCCACTGAATCTCTAAAGACATACAATTATGCAGCACACAAATGAAAACCTTTGCAAATCGGGTTTCTGTGAATATTTATCATTTGTGCACCACGAAGAAAGGAGTCTTGATTTGATTCTATTAAAATCTCGATTTCCAGCACACTTAAGAATTACAAAATAATGTGCTTTATTTTTGCTTTCCTAATCGCTGAATGTATACAGTTTATTTATAGGTATTTATATTTTGTTGTGTTACAAAAAATGACTTTCTACAGTCTTTCATTTCACACTCCCTGTGCTCCAGCAAGATTGTCAAATAGCTCACTTTAAAAACTGTTCTCTCTTTGCATTCAGAGAGAGAAAAGTAAACACCAATCCCCATATTAAAAGAATAAGCAGCAATTTGTCAGAAGATATAGCCTGACATTTGACCTCTGTCTCTGAAGCACCGGCAAATGTGACAACACAGAACTGAAAGTTATCTTTATTAATTGCTCGAACTTTCCCGACCCACCAAAAATCGGCTTGTGACCCACGATTTGGGAAGCTCTGATATAATGTACACTTGAACCACTCATCGTGTACAGAGTGGTCTGCACTGTAAGTTATGTTAATAAAATTCAACAACCTTTGACTATTCAAAAAATAACGATATGGTTGTCTGAAGACCAGGGGCCAGATTTATTTTAACTGTGACCGGATACAATAATTTTGGCGTAGATTGTGTTACCTGCCATCTTATTTTATTCATTGTACCTTTCTAATATTAAGAGTGAGCATCTCAATCACTATTATTTTTTTCTACCAATAACGATGGCATCATCAGCATACAGAAGAACAGTAATATAGTGTTGTCCAAATTTAGGGGGACAAGTCTGGACGTTTGTGAAATCTCTGCTTTGGTCAGCTGTGTAAAGGCTGCACAGCAGGGGGCAAATATTGACCCCTGCTTCAAGCCGGGGCTGAGAGACATAAAAAAAATAGAGCAGCTGTGTACCCCTAATAGCTTATGATTGAGAATTCAACAAAAGCTATTTTTGTGTAAGCTAGAAATAATCTTACATTGTGGAAATTTACAACAGGTTCACATGCATGACGACTTATCATTAATGCCCTGAGCTGGGTGGGGTTTTCAGGAGCCCGACCAATGGTGAAGGAAACAAACTCATTTAAGTGGGATAATGATGAATCAACCGGATCAAACAGCAGTTTGTTAAACAATGGAGTTTTAATTAAGGATGAATGTTGCCTAAGCTCAACAGAATAGGATATGGTCAGACCCCCGACCCCCCCACCCCCCACTCCTTAGGTTGCCATACCGCCATGCAGCCTTTCCATTAAAGGGACAATGGAAATGAAAACAAGGAGCCACTCTTTTGTCCTATTTTAAGGAGGGAAACAGATGGACAGAGGATGCTGCCATGCAATAACCCTGTCAATCATAACAAGCATTGGCATAGCCAATAGGTCTCGCCTTTGGGACCATATAAGAGTTTAGCCATGCAACAGTGATGTTGTTGCACCAAGGATATTGTGCTGGATAGCTAAACACTTATAAGGTCCCAAAGGCGAGACCTATTGGCTATGCCAATGCTTGTTTTTTTTTTTGTTTTTTTTTTTGCGAGGTCAGTAAAATAACAATTCTTCTTTACATGGAGAAAAGCTGTGATACAAAGGGCCCCTCACATTATTGGGCTACGGTGCAACTGTGCTTCCAGTCTCTCCCAGCTCACACCCCCTCCAAAGCTCCGATTGTGTTGCTAAGAACCCACACGGACATAACTGCCGCCTCCCCCTTCATCGCAGCCCCCAGCTCAGGAGAGGCATGCCATGCAGCGTGAAAAAGTATTTCTGAAATTAAAGGGGCGCGCAGCTTCTCTCGCGCTGCCACTGGTTTTAAATGGGCTGCTGGCCTCTGCTCACTCAGTAACAAGAGGTTGGTTATATGCACGAAGAGTCACTGAAATTATTTACAACTCACTAAACCTTTTTTTGAGCCTCGATAAACAGGCCTTGTATAAAAGGATACAGACACTTACCAGCAAGAGCCCCCCGCTACCTGGTTAAACATGAAAGAAAGGAAACCAGAACAAACCTGAATTGGCAAAAAAAAAAAGTTTCCTCATTTTTTGCGCCTGAGGCAGCTGCTGCCTTCTTGGCACGTGAACAGCTGCTCTTCCTGTTGCACTGGAACTTACATTTTTATATTAAAAGATACGATTTTCTGTTCCAACCTGAGTGTGCTAAGGACAGTTAGAGGTGAGCATCACTTTTGCAGTAGGAGTGCCACATAATGTCATGGTTCTGGTCTAGCCATTTAACAAATCATTGCATTCTGGGAGTTGTATTTTTGTTTTCATTTAATTAGAGTAATGAGTTTTAAATCATTGTTCTGCCATCAGTGAGCGTGAACTGGACACCAGATGTGAACAGGCACTGTGATTATTGGGGTGCCTGTGTGGGACAGGGATGGAGAGAGATCAGGGAACCGCCCTAGCCTAGTTTCTTAGCTCACTATTCCCTTCAGCCAGCACTGGGTCTTTAGTTCGTGACACAGCATTCTGAGACCTGTAGTGTCGCTTTTCACATTTTTATTTATTTATTATTTTTATTTTATTTGGGCATCATACATGTTACCTTTAAATTGCGTCAGAGCATCTATTTTTTACTTTGATTAGGGAAGAATGGTGCAGACCAAAAACGTGGGGGCCTGAAAGTCCTAGCATGCTGCTGGCTCAGAGCCCAAATTAGCTTCATATGTTACATGTGTGACGTGGGACCACATGACAAAAAAGACTGCCCCATTCCTGTGGGCCACTCTGCTTCTTGACTGGCAGTTTGGGACTGGTGCGGCAGTCAAGGAGACAGTGGGAAGAAAGACAGGAATCAAATCAAATCAAATCAGGGGTTTGTTAAAGCGCGACTACTCACCCGTAAGGGTCTCAAGGCGCATGGGGTGGGGGGAGGGTGTGCAGGTTCCATCCATCAAGGAGGGGTCTGTCGAAGAGCCAGGTTTTGAGGTTTCTTGCGAAGATGGGGAGCGATGTTGTCTGTCTGAGGTGGAGCGGAAGGGCGTTCCATGCTTTGGCCGCGAGGAAGGAGAAGGAGCGGCCTCCCGATCTGGTCTTTCTGGTGCGGGGGACCACGGCGTAGGAGAGCTGGGCTGATCGTAGGGTCCTTTGGGGTGCGTGGAATTTGAGTCGGCTGTTCAGGTATGCTGGTCCGGTGCCGTGGAGGGCCTTGTGTGCGTGGGTGAGCATCTTGAAGGTGATTCTCGCCTCGACAGGGAGCCAGTGGAGTGTGCGCAGGTGCTGGGAGATGTGGCAGTGTTTTGGCAGGTTGAGGACCAGTCTTGCGGCAGCGTTCTGGATGTTCTGTAGCTTGCGGGTGAGGTTTTTGTTTATTCCGGCGTAGAGTGCGTTGCCGTAGTCGAGTCTGCTGGTGACCAGGGCGTGAGTGACGGTCTTTCGGTGTTCGAGGGGGATCCATTTGAAGGTCTTACGAAGGAGGCGGAGGGTGTGGAAGCAGGAAGACGAGACAGAGTTGATCTGGCGGTCCATTTTGAGCTCGGAGTCCAGGATGATTCCCAGGTTGCGTGCGTGGTCCGTGGGGGTTGGCGGGTTTCCGAGGGCGGGGGGCCACCAGGTGTCGCTCCAGGCATCGGGGTTTGGGCCCATGATGAGTACTTCTGTTTTGTTGGTGTTTAGTTGTAGGCAGCTGTTTTTCATCCAATTGGCGACGGCTTCCATGCCTTCTCGAAAGTTGCGTCTGGCGGTGTTGGGCTCGTTGGATAGGGAGAGGATGAGCTGGGTGTCGTCTGCGTATGACACGATTGTAGGAGAGTAGGATCTGCCTCTTATGTTGCCCCCACTTTTTTTCTGATGTTCACACTGGTTTCTGGCTATAGTCTGGCTGGGACCCTGCTAATCAGGGCGCCAGCCTCTCTGTTCTCTCTAAACGATTTGGAGTGCACTCTAGGTGCACTAGTGATTGGATACTGTGGTACCTTATGAGTCCCTGGTATACGGTACCTTAGGTACCAAGGGCATAGGTACTTCACAGGCCTACCAGGGGCTGAAGCATGTATTATGCCACCCCTGGGAAGCAGACTAAATCTGACACCACAGGACTGCTACTGCAGCCTGGGTGAGGAAGTGCTAGCACCCCTCACTGAGATATAGGTCCCCTATATCTCTCCTACACACACATATAAACCTATCAGTCACCCCTAAGGCAGGCCCTATCAATCCGGAGGGCAGGGTGCTTGGCTTCTATGTGAGGGGGTGCCTCTGCCTGAGCAGGGCCCCTCTGCAGCTCTCGGAGTCCATTCTCTGGTGCTGTTTGTGGATGCGGTTAAACCATATACTTTTAAGTGCATTATATCCTCGCGGTAGAATGCTAACTTTGGAATGGCTGCATCGAAACATGTCGTGTTTGGTGTCAAACATCTTGGAATACTACCCCCCCGCCAGTCTTGGCGGCGGGGGTAGCATTCCACCCTTCTAGAGGGATAGACATGTACCTACTGTGGAAACGCGGTAGAATCCTGCAGAGCCCTGGACACACAAAATGGATGCCACCAGTCACAGACACTGGGCTGCCCTCCTGCTGATGACCAACACTCGCAGTGGAGGAAGCCCAACAATAGATATCCTGTCCCAAGGGGTGTGACCACCTCCCAGATAGGGTTTAGTGTATTGGGGCTGGGTGGGTGCACTCTTAGAGTGCTTTGAAGTCCTGCACTGGGGGAGCAGAAGGCTCCTCTGTGCATATGCCAGTTCAAACCGGCTCAGGGGCTACCTGTCCCTGCTCTGGCGCGAAACTGGACAAAGGGAAGTGGGTGTAGCCACCCACTCCCCTGACCCTCCCATAGGTAGGGTCATAGAGCTAGTCCCTCCCTTTCTTTTAGTATAAGAGGGGGAACCTGTGCATAGCACCCTAGATTTCCCTGGATGACTCTCTACAAGAAGAATCCCGGACCTTCGACGTTCCACTACCTTTGGAAGACTGAAGAATCTCCCTTGGAGTCAAGGAGTGACTCCCCTGCTTGGCAGGCACCAAAAACTACAAACGACGGTCGCAAACTACGCCGCTCCCGCCGGAGTCCGAAGTCCCTGCAGCCCAAGAAGTGGATTTCCTGACTTCTCAAAGACCATAGTGAGTCCCCAGCGAAGCGGAGGCCAGTGGACCCCAAGAGTAACTAGGAACCGCGACCCCTGGGTACCGTGCACTATTGTCGAGTGCAACCCCTTCACAACGTTCCACGAACTTGTGCTTTGGACCACGTGTGGTCCTAGCCTCCAGCAGGAATCCCTCCTAAGATCAGAGGCCTACCACGTCCCGAGTGACCGTGGGCCCCTGTGAGCGAATCCTCCCGAGGCGTCTTCGCGATCCCTTGCCAGCCGGCTTGTGGGTCCCCAGAAGACTTTCTAAAGAAACCAAAGGGCTCCCCTGGTTGCTCCAGGCCTGCCCTGACTTACCCTCGCTGGGTGAGTCCCACAGACCTTGCTGGTCTGCGCCATTGCCTCTTCGCACTTTCCCCGAGACTTGCTGTTACCAAAGCTTGTTGGCTCCAATCGAGTCGCCGACACCGCAGTAAGCTGCAGACATCGTGGGACACGCCGAATCCAGCTCCTGGTCGTCGTCGACGCCTCCTGGACCTCGTGGCTGAAGAGTCAAGGCACCCGCGAACGACCAGAATCTTGCGACGACGGTGGGCATCCATCTTCCGTGCCCCGAGTCACTGCCAAGTGACTTTGAACACTGTCCCCTCTGCTTTCAGGTCTTCCATCTTCCGAATCCAGGCTTGGATTCCTCCGGACACTTCTCCTGTCGCCGCAAGCAGCAAGTCTTCACTGGCTCCCATTGAAAACGACGCCGCGACCCGACACCAAAGGACACCTATGCACCCGGCTCCCCTGGGTGAGGTAACTTCAGCACTACTGTGCTCCTGTGGGTGTGGGCCCTAGAACTACTTACCCTGTAAGTGACTTGCTTGTAGCTTCCCTCGAAGTGTCCTAAAACTCTAATTTTCTAAGTGCGACAATTGCGCTGACTCGTACAGGGTTCGCGTCTGTGTTAGACACACCGCGTCCATCTCCTTTGTAACACTATCTAGAACTGTATCCTTCGACTCGTACTGAGTCCGATCGGTGTTCGCCTCGAACACACAAAGGGCCTGTAACACTGAGATCTCCATTGCACTGACTCGCACAAGGTTCGCGTCTGTGTTAGACACAGCGCGTCCAACTCCCTTGCAATACCATCTGTAACCGCGTCCTTCGACTCGTACAAGGACCGATCGGTGTGTTCGCCTCGAACACGCAAGGGACCTTTAACATTGAAATCTCAATCGCGTCTGAGCGCATAGACTCGCACAGGACTCGTACCGGTGCCAGGTCACCGCGTCCGTCCCCTGTGGGTCTCCTACAACTACCTGGGGTGGTTCTTGGGGTCCCTCGATTCTAGATGACCTAGGTCTAGCTAACTAAGATTGTGATATTCGATTGTGCTAAACTTATTTTGATAATATTTGACTTGTACATATGTTCCTGACCTCTAATCTCAAAGAGATTAGTAGAGAGTTGTTTATTAATAAATACATATATATTTGATATATATACCTGTGTGGTGTCTTTTCATTCGGTGATTCAAGAGATTGTGTGGTAAAACAAGCTGCTTTACATTCCTTCAAGACTTAGCCTGAAGGCTGCTCTCCACAGCTACCACTAGGATAGCTTTCTATAAAGGTTGTCTTAAACCTATCTACCATAAGAGTCGAATTGTTCTGGTGCAAGGTGTCCACTTTAATTAGTGAACAGCATATACCAGGCCAACTTCTCACAACGATGTTGAGTCCGTAGGTTCTGACGATGGGGGCGAGTGGAGCCATGTAGACGTTGAAGAGCGTCGGGCTGAGGGAGGAGCCCTGGGGGACTCCGCAGGTGGTAGGTGTGGGATCCGAGAGGAAAGGGGGGAGTCTGACCCGCTGCGTCCTGCCGGAGAGGAAGGAGCGGATCCAGTCGAGGGCCTTGTCCTGGATTCCTGCGTCGTAGAGTCTGCGTATTAGGGTGCGGTGGGAGACTGTGTCGAACGCCGCTGATAGGTCGAGGAGGATGAGGGCTACTGTTTCTCCTTTGTCCAGTAGGGTGCGGATGTCGTCTGTTGCGGCGAGGAGGGCAGTTTCCGTACTGTGGTTTTTTCTGAAGCCGGATTGGGAGGAGTAGAGGATGTTGTGTTCTTCAATGAATGTGGCGAGTTGGCTGTTGATGGCTTTCTCGATGACTTTCGCTGGGAACGGGAGCAGGGAGATGGGTCTGTAGTTTTTGAGGTCGGTGGGGTCCGCTGAGGGTTTCTTTAGGAGGGGGTTGACCTCGGCGTGTTTCCAGTCGTCGGGGAACGAAGCGGTCGCCAGGGAGCGGTTGATGGTGTGGCGGAGCATGGGTGCGATGGTGTCGGCGGCTCTGTTGAAGATGTGGTGGGGGCAGGGGTCCGTGGGGGCCCCTGATTGGATTGACTTCATTGTCTTCAGTGTGTCTTCGGTGGTGAGGGCTGTCCAGTCGTCAATCGCTGGTTTCCGGGTGTCGGGGGTGGTTGGTGAGGGTTCAGTGTGTTGGTTGTCTTCGTCGAAGTTGTCGTAGATGCTCTTGATTTTGTGGTGGAAAAAGGTGCTGAGTTTGTCGCAGAGGTCTTGTGAGGGAGGGATGTCGGTAGACTCGCTAGTGGGTTGGGCGAACTCCTTGATGCTGAAGAGTTTCTTGCTGTTGTGCGCGTGGGTGGAGATTCTGTCTTCAATCGCTTTTTCCTCGTTTCTCTGATGAGTTGATGGTGGGCGTTGGTGGCGGCTCTGAAGTTGTCGTGGGCTTCTGTGGATTTGGTGTTCCTCCAGGCCTTTTCGAGGCGGCGGCATGTGCTTCTGGACTCTCGAAGTTCGGTGGTAAACCATCTGGCTTTCTTGGCGCAGGTATTGTTGTTTTTCTTGAGGGGACCTATGGTGTTGGTGCTGTCCGAGATCCATCTATGCAGGGTTCGGGCTGCGGTGTTGGGGTCGTCGTTTTCCACGATGGTTGGGGTGGAGTTGTTGAGTGAGGAGGTGAGCTGGTCGTCGTTGATTTTGGTCCAGTTTCTTCGTGGAAGCAGGTGCTGGTGTCTGTGGATGGTGGGTGTTCTGAAGGTGAAGTGGACGCAACGATGGTCGGTCCATGGGAGTTTGGTGGTGTGGCTGAAGGTGATGGAGTTTCCTGTAGTGAAGAGGGGGTCGAGGGTGTGTCCTGCTGAGTGCGTGGGCTCCGTCACGATCTGGCGCAGTCCAATGTTGTGGAGGTTGTCCAGGAGGGATGTGGTGTTGGGGTCCAGTTGGTTGTCGAGGTGGAAGTTGAGGTCTCCCAGCAGGGTGTAGTTGCTGGATGCGATGGCCTGCGGGTAGATAATGTCCGTGATGGAGTTGGCGAAGGGTCCGCGGGGTCCAGGGGGTCGGTAGATGAGGGTTCCTCGGAGGGTGGCGGTGGGGCTGGCCAGTATCTTGAAGTGAAGGTGTTCCATCAGTTCTGTGGGCTCGTCAGGGAGTGTGCTCAGGCGGAGGCTGGATTTGTGGACGATGGCGATTCCTCCTCCTGGGTGGGGCGGTCCTTCCTGGAGATCTTGTATCCTTGGGGGATGGCGATGGCGATGTCCGGTCCCGAGGTGGTGTTGGTCCAGGTTTCGGTGAAGAACGCTACGTCCGGGGTGGTGCTGTCGAGGAGGTCCCAGATTTCTGTGGCGTATTTGTGGAGGGATCGGACGTTGAGGAGGATGCATTGCAGGGTCTTCGGTTCGGTTGTGTTCTTGTGGGCAGGTTGTGCTGGATCCGTGTTCTTGGCGGTGCTGCAGGTGTGCCGGCAGCGGTGACAGCTGATGGGTCCGTGGGAGTCGGCTGGTGATGCTAGCTTGCAGTTGTTGTTGCGGCCTGGGTTGAGTGCGTGGAGTGCTGCTGGGTCGTAGCGTTGGCGGGGCGGAGGTCCAGGGTTCCTAGCGCTGGTCGCGGTCTGTTCGCGGACGGGCGCAGACGGGTTTGCATTTGACACGCCTTCGGCGCGCCAGCGTCGCGCCCGCAGTGGCCGCCATTAAGTAGGGGTCGGGGAGGGCTGGACAGCTGGGAGGCGGGAGCGGGGAGGGGAGCTGGATTGGGCCAGTCGCGCTGGGGGGGAGGGGCAGCAGCGGCGGGGAAAGGTGAAGGGAGGAAATAAGGGATAAAGAAAAAAGGGAAAATAGGCAGAAATAAGGCACAAAAGAGCAGAGATGCAGAAAGGTGCAGAAAGGTGAAAGATAAAAAAAGGGTAGAAAAACGAGTGAAAACTAGTGAAAGGGCAGAGCGAGAGGAAGGGAAAATGAGCAGAAATAAGGCACAAAAGAGCAGAGATGCAGAAAAGTGCAGAAAGGTGAAAGATAAAAAAAGGGTAGAAAAACGAGTGAAAGAGCAGAGTTAGAGGAAGGAGACAGAGGTCCACTGGACTACCAGGGATGAGGCGCAGGGAAACCTGCGGGTGGAGGAGGGCCTCGATCAACAACACTCGAGAGTGCAGGGGCAGGGGCAGGCCTCACTTAATGGTGGAGCTGCGAGGGTGGGAGAGCAATTTCACTGACAAGACAAGAGAGGAGAGTGCGGTTAGAAAAATGGGGGAGTGTTTTCTGCACAATTATATATTTTCTACATTTGGCGCATTATTCATCATCTGCTAAATAACCGGCAGATTTCAACAAAAAAATGAGTTTCTAGTTCAAACAGATCAAAAGTTACAAAAAACTTTTTGACACTTGTTGCTGTACAGTGGGAGGGTCTTTCCAAAGGTTGACTGGTCACCTTTCTGTTGCTAAGGAGGTGAAACCTTTGCCCAGATAATGCTAATGTATAAAAGTTCTAAAATAATGCGGCAATGCTAACACACAATGTGGTGCAGTATGCCACATAATTTGCCTTTTCTTGCCATATAATTTGGTCAATCCTGCTTCATAATTTGGCCCTCCTTTGCTGCGTAATTCCAGTGGTCCTTGCTAAGACATAGGGGTCGATTCCGATTCGGGCCGGAAAAAGCACCGACCGACTCGGATCCGGAAATAATACCGACCGACACGTACCCGTGGCGCCCGACACGCCAAGTACGATGCAAGGCGTGAAAAATCCGACCGACACGTACCGAAACCAAGTCGACCGACCGAGCCGCACGGAAAACAGCAATCCGGCCGGAAAAACACGCGAATCCAACCGACCGACACGCACCCGGAACAAATCCGACCGAAACGTACACGCGAACTCCAAACCGCAAAGTACGATGCAAGGCGCGAAAACCACGAGCGAGTCGGACGGAGGCCAAGCCGTACGACCGACACGCATACAAAACCGAGCCGAAGCAACACAAAACACCGCGACCGACGCGTACGCAGCATAGAAAACTGCACAAACACAGCGCAAACGAAACGGAGAACACCGTACGAGACAAATGCAGGGTCCGACTCGGTCACAAGAACGTTTCCAACATACACAAACAGCACAAAGGAAAAATCACCCAAAAAAAGGCCAAACAAGCAATTACCAAGCCAATAAATACTGGGGGGTGGGGACAGAGAACAAAGACACACCCACAACTCCACCTATATAAAGGACACAAATCACAACCATGAGCCTTTGCAAATGCCATTCCACTGCCAGTACCCAAGAGAAAGCAACCACACACCCACAGCTCATCCCTCACACAAGCCACACACCATCAGCACACCAACAAATACCTACCTCACATACACCCAGCAAAACACACACTCACACACCCTCACCTGCACACCAACACACACATCACTCACCATCACCACCCATCACCATGCCCCCAAGAAGAATCCCAAGTTCCTAGATAGTGAATTGGAAGTCATGGTAGACGAGATCCTCAGGGTAGAGCCACAGCTGTTTGGCACACTGGTCCAACAGACCCCCATCTCCCAGAAAACCAAGATGTGGGAGAGGATCATCAACAGGGTGAACGCACAATCACCATGTCGGCGCACAAAGAGCGACATCCAGAACAGGTGGTATGACGTGCGCAGGAGGGTACGGGACCTGCTGAAGAAAGACTACATCAACAGCCAATACACCGGCAGTGGCCCTCCTGCCAAGCCAATATACCTCAGGCCCTGGGAGGAGAAGGTGCGGGCCATCCTTCCGCCAGTGAGCGTATATGGACTAGAGGACATCCCAGAGCCTGGTGAGTACACAACAAATGTACACAATATACTGCCACAAAACACACACATCACTGTCAAGGGAGAGTCAAACCATGCACTCATAGCAATTACACAGCAACCAGAACAGAATCATCCCAAAATGTGTATGTCAGTCAGATAAACACAACACATGCCATCAAAAAGTCACATCCAACTGTGCCAACACATGTACAAACACAACTACAGCTAGGCAGTGGCACAAATAGAACTAACAAACACATCCACACATGTAGCCACCACAACAACACCAACACACAGTGAAGACCACTCAAAGGAAGGAATTCTGTGTATGCTGGCCAAGTCAGTGTAGCCAATAGCATCATGGGAGTCGCAGTCACACATATTGCCCCCCACAACTGTCCCATCAACACCACCCTGAACCATGCTCACATCACAGGGAGTGGAGAAGGACTCACAAGATGGCTGACACTGGCTACTGCTGTGGGGAGCACAAGGCCCTGCTGGCAACTGTGCACCAACAAACAGCAGGACACCACTGACTGACATCCTGAGAGACAACTTACACTCCCTGCAATGCAAGCACGTTCCATGGTGGGATATCTGGCTAGCTGGGTGGGAAGGGGGACTTGCAGCACTGACCATAGTCACAAGCACCTTCCCTCACACACACCCCAACACAAACTCCACAGAACCCACCTGGTAGAATGCAATGCCCCCCATCCTAACACAAGATCCCACAAAGAACCACCACCCTGGGTTATGTTGTGTGAAGCACAGGGACACTCTTGGGACTTTTAGCCAAACAACTGCCAGGACAACACTCCCAGCCATCCTGTCAGCACAGCCAGCCCACCCCACAGGGAAGCAGAGTCAAAAGGAAGGAAGCATGGGCATGCTGGGAAGGGGGTGGAGGCAATAGCATGATGGGAGTCGTAGTCACTGATATTGGTCACCCCCACAACTGTCCCATCAACACCACCCTGAACCATGCTCACATCACAGGAAGTGGAGAAGGACTCACAAGATGGCTGACACTGGCTACTGCTGTGGGGAGCACAAGGCCCTGCTGGCAACTGTGCACCAACAAACAGCAGGACACCACTGACTGACATCCTGAGAGACAACTTACACTCCCTGCAATGCAAGCACGTTCCCTGGTGGGATATCTGGCTAGCTGGGTGGGAAGGGGACTTGCAGCACTGACCATAGTCACAAGCACCTCCCCTCACACACACCCCAACACAAACTCCACAGAACCCACCTGGTAGAATGCAATGCCCCCATCCTAACACAAGATCCCACAAAGAACCACCACCCTGGGTTATGTTGTGTGAAGCACAGGGCCACTCTTGGGACCTCTAGCCAAACAACTGCCAGGACAACACTCCCAGCCATCCTGTCAGCACAGCCAGCCCACCCCACAGGGAAGCAGAGTCAAAAGGAAGGAAGCATGGGCATGCTGGGAAGGGGGAGGAGGCAATAGCATGATGGGAGTCGTAGTCACAGCTCTACATCCCCCACCACATGGCCCAGCAAGCTCACACTCACGCATGCACATCCCACAGAGAGTGGAAAGGCCCATCAAAGATGTCTGACACTGTTGCTGTGTCGTGGGGAGCACAAGGGCATGCTGGGTACTGCACACCAACCAACAGCAGGACACCACTGTCAGCCATCTTGCCATTGCTCTCACACCCACACACACTGAACTCCCCACAAAAGCAAGTAAGTATGGGAATGCTGGGAAGTGGGGTGGAGGCAATAGCATGATGGGAGTCGTAGTCACAGACATAGCTCACCCCCACAACTGTCCCATCAACACCACCCTGAACCATGCTCACATCACAGGGAGTGGAGAAGGACTCACAAGATGTCTGACACTGGCTACTGCTGTGGGGAGCACAAGGCCCTGCTGGCAAATGTGCACCAACAAACAGCAGGACACCACTGAGTGACATCCTGAGAGACAACTTCCACTCCCTGCAACGCAAGCACGTTCCATGGTGGGATAACTGACTGGCTGGGTGGGTGGGAAGGAGGGCCGGCTGTCAACCAAACACAACCAATGCAGACCATGTTCACACCCCAGAAAATACATAGAAATGCCCAAATAATGCAGGACAATGTGCCACACCAATATCAACCCCTGACTGTGACGACTTAGGACAATGCAATGTACAGGCCCGCACCCAGAGGCATAGTCACAACTGTCATGTGTGTCAACCATTGATGCCTGCAGAAACATAACATACATTGTTTGTGTCTCCCAAAAACAGGTGATGATGGGGACACAGCAGCAGACGCTGAGGAGTCCCAGTCCCAGGCTCAAGAGGATGTGGAGCTCACTGGCGTCGTACAGCCTCTGTCCTCCTCGGACGATGAAGACCAACCTGGCACATCCGGTGCAAGTCAACATGCAGCACCAGCAGGACCACCAGCTGCAGCACCAGCAGGACCACCAGCTGCACCCCCTGCACCCACCCCTCCAACGACTGTCACCACGAATACCATCCCTGCCGACATGGACAGAACAAGGAGCAACACCAGCAGAGGGACCCTGGACCAACCTGGGGCCATGGACACCACCACCACCAACCCCCAAGGTGGACCAGGGTTATCTGTGCGTGCCACTGCACACACTGCACATGTCAGCAGGGGTGGTGGGAGGGGTGGGAGACAGAGGTCGCTGCTTGCAGACGTTGCTGGTGTGCATGATGACCAACAACTGGTACGCATAGCTGATGCGTACCAGTCCAGCACCGGAGAGCTCAGCCAGGTAGTGGGGCTCCTCAGAGACATGAAACAGCAGCAGGCTGCACATCATGCCCGCTTGGACTCCCACATGTCCCACGTGGAGTCACACATGTCCCGCGTGGAGTCACACATGTCCCGCGTGGAGTCACACATGTCCCGCGTGGACTCACACATGTCCCGCGTGGACTCACACATGTCCCGCGTGGAGTCCAAGTGGGATGCACTGCATGAGATGACGGCGGTGCACAGGGACATTTTACAATGCCTCCGCCAGATGAACAGCAACCAGTCCACACCTCCCTGTGTGCCAACAACATCTGGTGCCGAACAAACTGCAACTGCCACAG
Source organism: Calotriton arnoldi (assembly GCA_963921515.1). NCBI lineage: Eukaryota > Metazoa > Chordata > Amphibia > Caudata > Salamandridae > Calotriton > Calotriton arnoldi. The sequence continues at coordinate 167,789 of CAWUFW010001282.1, read as the reverse complement.
GGAGGGAGGAGGACTCTGGCGGAGAGTCCCCTGCACCACAGCAGCCTGTACTTGAGGGCCCCCCAAGAAGAGGGGTCGTCCGAGGAGGGAAAAGTGAGAGGCCGATGGCCAAGCGCAACTCCCAGGAAGCCTGAACCTGTTCTGGATGTTCGCCTTTGTGCACAGACTGTTCACCCTGTTGACGGCAACACTACTCCCACACATTGCATGGGGAGTACAAGTTGGACCAATGTGTCAGACAACTGTGGCCCCGATACTGGGGATCCTGTCTACCAGGACTTTCAATTCACCTAGGAACTTCGGATTGCAAGATTTATGTACAGCACTACCCATCCTATGCACTATTAACACAAATGTATCACAATAAACACACTAATACACCATACTTGCCTCTGTCGTGATTCCAACGTGGGTGCTGTTATGGGGATGATGAACTGCAAAATTACACTGTGTATGCGAACTGCAACAGCAAGGACAACACAGGCATGTGAGTACAGACAACGTGACACACATGAGGGAGACACACCACCAGGGCTACACAACACATACACACCTAGGCCATCTAACTCATTGCCTACACTGATGTTGCCAGGAAAGACGGTGCAATGCACAGACACCACACCCATTCCCAGTTGTAGTCAAGTAGCCCACAGGTGCAGTAAGCAAATGGCAGTCAGTCAAATGTGTGACCACAGACAACGCACATCACAAAGTGAAGCACAGGTTTATTACACAGTTGCAACATGTCGTAACCACTACAGATGCAAGGTAATCCCACCTGGCAGTGGGCACACAGTCAACAACTGTAGACGGAAGGAAGTCCATGGGTGTGGCGCACATCACCTGTAGGGACACAACAGCTACCAGCCTGGATGTGCAATCACGTCGTCGGTGGACACAGTTGACCAAACGAATCTGAAAGTACCCTGTGAAGGACAGAAATGACACACAGTCAAAAGCAATGGAGTACAGGACAGAACAGCAAAACTCATGCACAATACATGTTACAAGATACCCACCCAGAACCAAGTTAGCATGTCAACACTGTAGGGGAGTACAGCCCACCTGTTAGCACACATCGCAACACACTTCCAGTCAAGTAGCCCATGGACACACTCCAACAGCACCAGAGCACCACCCACACATCATGCCAACTCACATCATTGACATGACACCTCAGGATACTCACATTCAGCTAAAGAAGTTGGTGATGAGCTGTGTGCGGACATCACCATCATCATCATCATCGTCACTGGCATCGTGGTCCAGGCCAGGATCCTCCACAGGTGGCGGATGTTGGTCATTGTCATCCTGGATGAGAGGCAACTCCTTCCGCACTGCCAGGTTGTGGAGCATGCAGCAGACGATGATAATCTTGCACACTTTCGCAGGGGCATATGGGAGGGACCCTCCGGTCTTGTCCAGGCAGCGGAAGCGGCTCTTCAGGAGACCAAATGTCCGCTCAATCACTCTCCTAGTCCGACCATGTGCCTCATTGTAGCGCATCTGGGCTGGTGTCACAGGGTTCCTGAGGGGTGTCAGCAACCACGGCATGTTGGGGTATCCCGAGTCACCTACGGACAGACAAGTGCACATTAGCTGACTTGGAAAAGTGGGCGGAATACTACAGATCAGATCACACACAATGGCACAAAGTCAGTACACACCGACAAGCCAGGCACGCTGGTTCTGCATCTGTGCCATCATCCTGGGGATGCGACTACTCCTCATCACAAAGGCATTGTGTGCTGAACCAGGGAAACGGGCACACACGTGTGTGATGGTCATGTCTGCAAGACACACCACCAGTGCATTGACCGAGTGGTAGTGCTTGCGGTTCCTGTAGGCCTGCTCCTGGGCCTGTGGTGGTACCAAAGCCACATGTGTCCCATCAATGGAGCCAATGACATGCGGCATCCTCCCCAGGGCATAAAAGTCACTCTTCACGTCAGTGAGTCGTCGCAGTCTAGGGAAATAGATGTACCGGTTCAGGAAGAGCAACATTGCCGCCAAAACATCGCGGAGCACACGGCTCAACATGGTCTGTGACATCCCACCAGCAGTCGCCACAGTATGTTGGAAGGTACCGGTGGCAAAGAAGTGTAGGGCTGCCATCACCTTCACCTTGGGGGTCAGCGCTGTAGGATACGGCCGGCCAGGCTGCAAATGTGGGGACAACTGCACTGCCAAATCCTCAATCAGCTGCCTGGTGAAGCGGTACCGTCGGATGCTGTCCCGTTCCACCATCGTTGCCAGGTCTGGGAATGGTCGATGGACAGCAGGAGCCCTGCAGTGCAGAGGAGAAGTAAGCAAGATTGTCAGTCACCCCACATATGCGGCATTGAACACACTCAAGATCCCAACATACATCATTATGAGGCACAACTACATGAAGTGTGCAGTTCCGGAAGGACATGTATGGTACATACATGGCCAACATCTGTCAACACGGTCCAACAGGTGGCATCAATTAGTCCCAGGTTGGCCCATTGGATATCATGAGGCCGTGTCACAGTTCCCATCTCCTGCTGCCGTGTCACAATAACCCCCACAGTGACATGTGAGGACAGATGTGCCCCAGGCACCACAGCTCAACGACAGGTACATTCCCAGGGACCCTGTAATGCCACATGGACACTGGCATTACATGGAGCATCATGTATACACCACAGCAAAACAACCATGACCCCCACAGGTAGTGGCCCCACTTGCCACGGCAGGACAGACATGGACGTCTGTGACACACACACGCACAACATCAAAGTCCATGCACACACAACGTGGATGTGGAGACTGTCTCCCATTGTGCACATGAAATCAGAGACATTGTAAACACTACATGCACAAAGACTGTGGAGGACCATCACTATTGTGCCACTGGGACACCCTGGCTCAAACATACCGTCCCACATGGGACTCACGGGGTATGTGACATGACATACACATACACCACCGTGAAATGTGACCATGGCACATGCACAGATATGAACAGTTGCACATCACAGTGGTCATGTACACGTAACACCCAGGATCCTGTCCCCATGAACACGTGCACAGCCTGGGGGTGGCTGCCCACAGGTGACACCCACAGGACAACATGTACACCAACATACACACAATAGGAAATGCAGCCTTACATGCCTTATGATAAAGTTTGGACAGGCTGTCGTGATGTAGGTGTGCCCCTCACTCCCTGGGAGCTATCTGTGGCTGGCATATGTCCATCTGAGACAGGCATGCTGACATATGCCAGTCACATGTACAGTGATGCGTTGTACTGCAATGGACCGATGGGTGCCCCCGGCCGGCCCATTGCATTCTATGTGTGCGGGTACGCGTTGTACCCCTGTGCGCGTTGTACTGCAATGGACCGATCGGTGCCTCCGGCCGGCCCATTGCATTCAATGTGTGCGGGTGCGCGTTGTACTGCAATGGACCGATCGGTGCCTCCGGCCGGCCCATTGCATTCAATATGTGCGGGTACGCGTTGTACCCCTGTGCACGTTGTACTGCAATGGACCGATCGGTGCCTCCGGCCGGCCCATTGCATTCAATGTGTGCGGGTACGCGTTGTACCCCTGTGCGCGTTGTACTGCAATGGACCGATCGGTGCCTCCGGCCGGCCCATTGCATTCAATGTGCGCGGTACGCGTTGTACCCCTGTACGCGTTGTACCCCTGTACGCGTTGTACTGCAATGGACCGATCGGTGCCTCCGGCCGGCCCATTGCATTCAATGTGTGCGGGTACGCGTTGTACCCCTGTGCGCGTTGTACTGCAATGGACCGATCGGTGCCTCCGGCCGGCCCATTGCATTCAATGTGCGCGGTACGCGTTAGTACCCCTGTACGCGTTGTACCCCTGTGCAGCGTTGAACTGCAATGGACCGATCGGTGCCTCCGGCCGGCCCATTGCATTCAATGTGTGCGGGTACGCGTTGTACCCCTGTGCGCGTTGTACTGCAATGGACCGATCGGTGCCTCCGGCCGGCCCATTGCATTCAATGTGTGCGGGTACGCGTTGTACCCCTGTGCGCGTTGTTCTGCAATGGACCGATCGGTGCCTCCGGCCGGCCCATTGCATTCAATGTGCGCGGGTACGCGTTGTACCCCTGTGCACGTTGTACTGCAATGGACCGATCGGTGCCTCCGGCCCGGCCCATTGCATTCAATGTGTGCGGGTACGCGTTGTACCCCTGTACGCGTTGTACTGCAATGGACCGATCGGTGCCTCCGGCCGGCCCATTGCATTCAATGTGTGCGGGTACGCGTTGTACCCCTGTGCGCGTTGTACTGCAATGGACCGATCGGTGCCTCCGGCCGGCCCATTGCATTCAATGTGTGCGGGTACGCGTTGTACCCCTGTACGCGTTGTACCCCTGTACGTGTTGAACTGCAATGGACCGATCGGTGCCTCCGGCCGGCCCATTGTATTCAATGTGTGCGGGTACGCGTTGTACCCCTGTGCGCGTTGTACTGCAATGGACCGATCGGTGCCTCCGGCCGGCCCATTGCATTCAATGTGTGCGGGTACGCGTTGTACCCCTGTGCGCGTTGTACTGCAATGGACCGATCGGTGCCTCCGGCCGGCCCATTGCATTCAATGTGTGCGGGTACGCGTTGTACCCCTGTATGCGTTGTACCCTGTACGCGTTGAACTGCAATGGACCGATCGGTGCCTCCGGCCGGCCCATTGCATTCAATGTGTCGGGTGCAGCGTTGTACCCCTGTGCGCGTTGTACTGCAATGGACCGATCGGTGCCTCCGGCCGGCCCATTGCATTCAATGTGTGCGGGTACGCGTTGATACCCCTGTGCGCGTTGTACTGCAATGGACCGATCGGTGCCTCCGGCCGGCCCATTGCATTCAATGTGTGCGGGTACGCGTTGTACCCCTGTGCGCGTTGAACTGCAATGGACCGATCGGTGCCTCCGGCCGGCCCATTGCATTCAATGTGTGCGGGTACGCGTTGTACCCCTGTACGCGTTGTACCGCAATGGACCGATCGGAGCGCACCCATTGACAATGGGCTTGCCTGGCAACGGACGCGTTTCGAATTTCGAACGAGTCGGTTGCTGGAAAATCAGTTGGTCACCCACAACAATGTTGCAAAATCATGTATGTCATGAAGTTGAAGATTTGAAGGATGCTGTGGGCGTGTTTTGGTGCTGCTATTCCATGGATTGGCCAGATTCAGAAGATGCAAACGACTTGGACCTATCACTTTGGACACAAGGGACAGTATCTGCCTCTCCAGCACATATATATTGCTGGCTGTTCCCCTGAGAGCTCACTTTCCTGCACTACATGCTCCAGGACGACATCTGCCACTGCACTGCTGCTGTCTCTGCCCCTCTGGACCCTGCAATGGCACGTACTGTGGAGAGAGCCCCAGCCTTCAGCCTTGAAGAGAACCAGGCCCTGCTGGACAGCCTACTTCCACAGTACAGCAAGCTGTATGGGACACCAGGGAGCAGGTGAGTGTTCTGTGCACTGCCTTTCTGAATGTGCATTTTGTGTGACTAGCAAGGCTGAAAGTCTGCACGCCACTGGCTAGCAGGCTCACTGAGTAGTTGTCACCCCCATAGTGTGTAGTGACTTGCACTGGACAGGTATGGTGCAGTGACAGTGCATTTGAACATGGTTTTACTTCTGATGCAATGATACCATGTAGTGGCGTCTGGCAAACTGTCCATGGGCAGCTTTGCACTGCCTGTGTACATCATGTGCCCCTGTGATTGAGACATGTATATACAACTGTGTCATGCACGGATATGTTGCATGTGTAGTAATGGCCTTTCCACTTTGTCATCCTGACAGGTTAATGCCCATCGGAAGCAGGAGATCTGGAAGGACATCGTCCGGGCCGTCCGGTCCGTGGGGGTCTACAAGCGCCGGATCCGCAACTGCCAGAAGAGGTGGCAGGACCTTCGGGGCTGGACCCGGAGGATTGCACGGGTCCAGCTGAAGCTGTCGCCTCCTCGCAGGAGGGGCGGAACACGGACCCTGACCCCCACATGCTCCAGATCCTGGCGGTGGTGTTTCCAGACCTGGATGGGCAGCTGAAGGCCAGACAGCAGCAAGGAGGGGTGAGTCAAAGACTGCACTGTGAACTCTGTATTACATGCTTTGTGCCCTCCTCTGGCCTGGTTCAACTGCCACAGTGCAGCAGTCATGTTGTCCAGGAGCCATGTCCCTCTATTGTGCACTGCCCACTGCTCATCTGATACCCAAGTGTGGCCCTTACATTCAGGGAATTGTGTCACTTGGGACTGTGTCCTTGCAGTTTGCTTCACTAAAGGTGGGGGACAGCATCTGTTTCCCTAACTCTGTTGTGGGCATCATGGGTGGGTCCATTGTTCACACAACGCCTGTGTTTGGACATGTGATCTGCGTGTTGCTTTGATATGCGGTCCACTTGCTGAGCTGAGCCACCACATGTGCCTGGGGTATGTGGCACACGCCCATGCAGCGGGTGGGAACAATGTTTGGGCCCCAGGAGTGTGCAGATTACGTGTGTCACACATACATAGCCAGCTATCCACTGTCCAGGGCACATCCCTCATTCATGTGGAGCAGGACAGTCATGCCTACTCCAGGCCATGCAATGCACTCTGTACTCCCACTCCCGTGTATCAGCTGACACATTGTGCGCAGTGATTTGACCCCTCAGGTGTCTGCCTCTGTGTCAGTGTGCTGTGGATTAGTTGCCAGGACTGCTGGGGTGTTTCTTGGTAGGGGCTCAGCATGCCCCTGGAGATGTGACCATAGGAGACGATACTTGTGTGTCACATAGGTGTTTGATCAGCTGCGCGTGCAGACTGGGGTATGCGAATGTGAAGTTCAGGCAGCTGTTCCCCATTCACAGCAAATTGTGAGGGGCTCAGGTTCAGAGGGTTGTGTCACAGGTCTCCCATATGTCCAATAGGTATGACCTGGACAGATGAGGGTTAAGATGATGTGTTGTGTGGGGGATGTACATGTGCACTTGTGCAGCTCCAGGACTTGCATTCCCCATGACCTACTATTGTGACACAGTGCATAGTGTTGTTGTCTGGCTGCCAAGTCATACATCACTGAGACAGTGATGTATGACTTAGCAGTCATGCCTCTGCCATGGCATGTGTCAACTTATTGGTGGTCCTGCAGGGGAGTGACATGTGCTACATGCACACCATTGTGGCGATGGCTATCAGGACATGGGTGCATCATGGTGTCTGTCGCTGGTATGCATCACATCATTTCCTATTTGACTCTGGGCATCCCTTTCATCCGGAAACCTGTACTGACTCAGTGGCAAGAGCTGTGATGTGTGCATGTCCACATGCCACACCGTGTCCTCTGCACTGTCCAACTACTGTGTACTTGGTGCATGTGTCCACACTGGGGTGTTGCAATCCAACAGACACCAGACAGATGGGTGCAAGGCCATGTGGGATGTGAGTGCCATGCTTGGCATCAGACTGACAATTGGCTTCTCCTGTTCAGTTAGGGCACTTTTAGCAATGTACAACTAATGATGCCAGGGCTTGCTCTGTAATGTGCTGTGCTCACAGTGGTGTGTGCGTTTGGTGCAGGTGACTGATGTCTGTCTGTTTCCCCATTGTTTGCAGATACATCCACGGCCACGGAAGGGGACAGCTCCACGGACCAGGAGGAGCCAGAGAGCCAGACTGGGTCAGCAGCCGAGGAGTGGTCGGAGGGACCCAGTGGCACGGAGGGCGAGGGGAGCCACACCGAGGAGTCCTCAGCACCATCCACCTCAGCTGAGGACCAGAGCAACTCGGAGGATGACTCCCTTGTGGAGGCGGGTGTCAGCAGCCACCACACCCCAGCTAGTGTTGCTGTCCCCGCCACCACCAGCACCACCACCGCCCTCCCATCGGCTCCCATTCCCCAGGTCCGTGGAGGCTCCCATGTTCGGGAGCGTGTCTCCTTTGGGCCAGGCACCGCACCCCCTGCCCCTGTGTCCCCTGCTGCCCTGAGTGAGGAGTCTGTGTACCTCCTTCGCCAGCTCCATGTAGGGCAGACAGCCATGCTGAGTGTCCTCCATGCGCACACCGCACTGTTGACTCAGCTGGTGTCGTTCATGGAGGGCATCTCATCGGGCATGTCTGACCTACAGAGGGGCAACAGGTCCATGGACTCCTCCCTGACGGCAGCAGTGTCCCTCCTCAGACAGTCCCTCACCCCTCCTGCCTCTGCTCCATCCACACTCCTCAGCACCTTACCCGTCCCAAGCGCACACACACCGGCACAGGCATACACCAGCACACACACGTCCAGCACACAGACACACACGCCACAAACTAAACGCACACGCACGCACAGTCAGGGTACTGAAACCAGACTCACAGGGGATGGGGCCCTGGTACACACACACGCATCCACGGGCACTGCGCAGTCCTCAGTTGCCTCTCCCTCCAAAGCACCCTCCCTTGCCTCACCTGCAACCCCAAAGACCCAGCGCCTCTTCCTCAGTGACCTCGGCCTCTTCCCCTCCGATCCAGCTGCCCCAGCATCCAGGGGGAAGAGGAAGACCCCCACACGGAGCAGAGTGCCCCGCGCCCCCGGACACCCTCCCCCCGGCGCAGACAGACTGAGGCCCCCACCCGCAAGTCCCCCCGGAGTGCTAAGAGTAAGACCCCGCCGCCGCCCTGCAGCTCAAGCACCAGGTCTTCTTCCTCCATCCCTCAGGCCCCCACTCCACAGGTGCCCCCCCCACACCCAGCCCCAGGTTCCCCCACCCACAGATATACCATCCCCAAGAGGCTCCGGCCTTCTCCCCCTGCCACTTGCTCTCCCGGAACCACACCCCCCGCTGCGCTTGTCTGTGCCACTGATGTGGTGAGGGTGTCCTCCCCCTCTGTCCAGCCCACCTTGCCTGTTCCCCATTCTCCTCCCCTGGTGGTAGGCACTGCAGTGGAGTCCACTACCACCCTGTCTGACTTGGGCACTGCAGTGGCGGACCTGTCCACTGCATCTGCAGGGTCCACTGCAGTCGTGCCGGCACCCACAACATCTGAGCCATGCCCCCAGTTGTGCCGGCACACACCATGTCAGACACCTCCACTGCAGTTGTCAGTGGCTCTCCAGCACCCACCACCCCTTCCCTGCCTCCTCCTGGTGAGCCCTGATCCTGTCCCTGTGGTGCCTGGCCTACCCCCCGGTTGCCCCTCCTAGTGGATTGTCCCTGGTTTTGTGCAGGCATGTGTAGGGTGGCATCTGCCACTGTCACCCACTTGTGACTTTGTTGATGGACTGGACATTGGCCTTTGTTTATGTTCTACCGGACTTCTACTTTTAATGCCACATATGCTGAATAAAGCAACTTTCTGTTCTCTAGTGCTTTTGCTTCTGATGTACATGATGTTGATGATGCTAACCATGCCCTTGCTGCAGTGATGGTGATATTTGGTCTCATGATAATGAAGTGTTACTGTGCAGGAACCCATGTGGTCCAGGGGGAATGTGTCCTATCCTGTGGTGTATCCATGTCATCCATAGCAGCATCTGAGGGTGTCATGTGTTCAGTATTTGGCAATGGGATTTCCTACTTAGATTGGCAATTTCACATCTGTGGCTTCCACCCCTGCACATCTGTTGTGCCTGCCATTGTTCAATTCGTCTACTTCCCTGACCGTGTGGCCATCTCCACTGGACATGCAGGTTTGGGCATCAATGGGGAAGGACTCATCTGTGTTGTCAGTGCAACATTGCTATACAAGTGTGTTGGATCTGTGCTGATGATTCCGTTGGCACTTCCATGACCAGGCTGATGTGACGGGAGCCCTCATTTGGTGCTAATTGTTGATTGTGTGACCAAGTGCTCAGCTGACCTGGTGGGGCCCTACTGAGGCAACATATGGCACAGCTTTCCTCACACAGGAGTGGAGTCCCCTCATGGCAGTGTGTACTCCTGTGACATTGCCTGCGCCCAAGGTGTGTGTTGTATGTGCATGTCTGTGTGTTCACTTCCGTTTAGCTGTGCATGCTGTGATCCCTAGTGTTGTACCTGTTTGTGATGCTAGCTGAGTTGAGCTATGTTCCCCCAAAGTCTTCTCCCTGGGTTCTCTGCGATGTGGGTGCATGGCACATTACTGGTCATCAGGGTGTCACCCATAGGTGTGCTTGCTGTCAGGGCTGAGTTTGTGTGCAGACGCAGATGGGTCACAGTCAGGTTTCCCCTTGGCACTTGTTGTTTGCCCCTGTCATGTGATTTCCAGTTTGTGTTATCTTTCAGTGATTGTGACACGTTGTGTGTGTGACTGCTGGCACTCCTCAGGGTCCGGGCTGCAATGTTGGTTGTTGTCTATGTGTGTTCTTTGTGGGTGACCTTGGCTTCTTCATTGGTGTGTGACTGTGGCTGTGATCCCATTGGTTGGTGTGGTATTGCCGTCATGTCCATGTACGGCGTAGTGTGCAGTGTGTCAGACATTCAGGAGTCTTGTTGAGTGTCCATGTGTGATGTGTTTCTGCACCTTGGTTCCCACCCACCACCCTGGAATAGTCATGGGTGCATGTGCAATGTCACCAGTGCATGTGTGCTTCACTGCTGCACATTGTTGGAGGTCGAGGGGTGTGGTGTTGAGTGTGTGCAGATGAGAGTTGTTGCCCGGCTAGGCCCCTGCCTCCATGTTGGCCTTGGCTTACTGGCCATGCTGTTTGATTTGTGCTTGTGTAGGTGTGACGGTAGTTAGTTGCTCAGTACACATGACTGTGGTTCACAGTGTGAACCACATTTAGCTTTGTCATCACAGTGGGATTGTAATGCAGCCCAGGGTCACCACATTGTGGGGGCCCTGGGGGTGGTGCTGTGGTGTGTCTGTGTCTTGCTGTGTCAGTTGCTGTCCCTACGTGCCTGTGTGACATGTGTGATTTGTGCTCCCTCTCATCTGACAATGCCTGCTTGCCCACATAGGGAATTTGGATCCATGAGTTACCTTTGTGTGGCACTGTATGCACATCTGTATGATTGGTATTCAGGTCTCCTCATGTGTTGTGTGGTTGCCTGGGGACACTGGCACCCCCCCTCACCTGTTGTGTATGATGTGCAGTGTGGGTCTGCCTGTTTGTGTTTGTGCATCTGCACCACTGTATTGGCATATCTTGGGTGTGCCATTGGCTGTATGTAGTTTGGTGGGTTTCCCCTGCTGTCCCTGGGACTCCTAGGTCATCGGTCAGCACAATGATCATGGTTTGTGTGTCCCATTGCTGCCATGGTATGGTATCTGTTCACCTCACATCTGCAGTCTCCACAGGGAATCTGCATGTGTGTGCCCATTGGTGCAAATATGTGGGTCTGCATTCTGATGGTCACTTCTGTCATTGTGTCATTGATCATTGTTGACGGTGTCAGCCCCCATGGGTGTTGTTTGTCTGCACATGGCCAAAGTTATGTCTTATTTGCACTGCAGGATTTGGCTCCCCCAATTTATGTTGCAATGGGACACATACACTACTTTGCCACTGATGTGTTTGTTGTTCTGTGACCAGGAATCATCCATGCAGTTTGGCAGTTGCACCTCTTTCTTTGTCAACACTTACCTTTTGGTCACTGTGATGATGGGGGTTTGGACCCCATTGCCACAATGTTCGAAATGTGCTTCAGCTATGGACCCCACACTTACATTTTGGTCACTGTGATGATGGGGGTTTGGACCCCATTGCCACAATGTTCAAAATGTGCTTCAGCTATGGACCCCACACTTACCTTTTGGTCACTGTGAAGATGGGGGTTTGGACACCATTGCCACAATGTTCAAAATGAGCTTCAGCTATGGACCCCACACTTACCTTTTGGTCACTGTGATGATGGGGGTTTGGACCCCATTGCCACAATGTTCAAAATGTGCTTCAGCTATGGACCCCACACTTACCTTTTGGTCACTGTGATGATGGGGGTTTGGACCCCATTGCCACATTGTTCAAAGTGTGCTTCAGCTATGGACCCCACACTTACATTTTGGTCACTGTGATGATGGGGGTTTGGACCCCATTGCCACATTGTTCAAAGTGTGCTTCAGCTATGGACCCCACACTTACATTTTGGTCACTGTGATGATGGGGGTTTGGACCCCATTGCCACATTGTTCAAAGTGTGCTTCAGCTATGGACCCCACACTTACATTTTGGTCACTGTGATGATGGGGGTTTGGACCCCATTGCCACAATGGTCATGGCCTGCTTGCATTGTGGGTGCCACACACATATATGTGTGGCACATGTGCTAGGGGGTCACATTGTATGTTCAAAGTCATGTTCGGTGTTGTAGGCATTTGACACAGTCTACACACGCTTGTCATGGTGTTGGGGGATGTCTTCTTCTTGCATTCCCTAGGTTGTGGTGTGCTGGTTGTGTCATGCATTGTCCATCCTATGAGTGGGGGTGGTAGTAGTGGTAGGCATCCAGCCCCCTGGGTGAGGGTGGTAGTAGTGGTAGGCATCCAGCCCCCCTGGGTGAGGGTGGTAGTGGTGGTAGGCATCCTGCCCCCTGGCTAAGGGTGGTGGTAGGCATCCAGCCCCCCTGGGTGAGGGTGGTAGTAGTGGTAGGCATCCTGCCCCCTGGGTGAGGGTGGTAGTGGTAGTAGGCATCCTGCCCCCCCTGGCTAAGGGTGGTGGTAGGCATCCAGCCCCCCCTGGGTGAGGGTGGTAGTAGTGGTAGGCATCCTGCCCCCCATGGCTAAGGGTGGTAGTAGTGGTAGGCATCCTACCCCCCCTGGGTAAGGGTGGTAGTAGTGGTAGGCATCCAGCCCCCCTGGGTGAGGGTGGTAGTAGTGGTAGGCATCCAGCCCCCTGGCTAAGGGTGGTAGTAGTGGTAGGCATCCAGCCCCCCTGGGTGAGGGTGGTAGTAGTGGTAGGCATCCAGTCCCCCTTGCTAAGGGTGGTAGTAGTGGTAGGCATCCAGCCCCCCTGGGTGAGGGTGGTAGTAGTGGTAGGCATCCTGCCCCCCTGGCTAAGGGTGGTAGTAGTGGTAGGCATCCTGCCCCCTGGGTAAGGGTGGTAGTAGTGGTAGGCATCCTGCCCCCCTGGGTGAGGGTGGTAGTAGTGGTAGGCATCCTGCCCCCTGGCTAAGGGTGGTAGTAGTGGTAGGCATCCTGCCCCCCTGGGTAAGGGTGGTAGTAGTGGTAGGCATCTTGCCCCCCTGGGTGAGGGTGGTAGTAGTGGTAGGCATCCTGCCCCCCTGGGTAAGGGTGGTAGTAGTGGTAGGCATCCAGCCCCCTGGGTGAGGGTGGTAGTAGTGGTAGGCATCCTGCCCCCCTGGCTAAGGGTAGTAGTAGTGGTAGGCATCCAGCCCCCCTGGGTGAGGGTGGTAGTAGTGGTAGGCATCCTGCCCCCCTGGCTAAGGGTGGTAGTAGTGGTAGGCATCCTGCCCCCTGGGTAAGGGTGGTAGTAGTGGTAGGCATCCTGCCCCCCTGGGTGAGGGTGGTAGTAGTGGTAGGCATCCTGCCCCCTGGCTAAGGGTGGTAGTAGTGGTAGGCATCCAGCCCCCCTGGGTGAGGGTGGTAGTAGTGGTAGGCATCCTGCCCCCTGGCTAAGGGTGGTAGTAGTGGTAGGCATCCAGCCCCCCTGGCTAAGGGTGGTAGTAGTGGTAGGCATCCAGCCCCCTGGGTGAGGGTGGTAGTAGTGGTAGGCATCCAGCCCCCCTGGGTGAGGGTGGTAGTAGTGGTAGGCATCCAGCCCCCCCTGGCTAAGGGTGGTAGTAGTGGTAGGCATCCAGCCCCCCCTGGGTGAGGGTGGTAGTAGTGGTAGGCATCCTGCCCGCCCTGGGTAGGGGTGGTGGTGCGCATTCAGGCCCCTGTGTGCATATGTGGCATTGGTGATGGGCATCCCGCCCCTATGGTGCTGCTGTTGCTGGTGTAAGTATATTCTGCATCCCTCTGTGTGTGTGTGATGTGTCGTGTACGTGTTGTATGTGTTTTGTGGTTGGTGTCTGGCTTACCTTCTGCGCCGTACGCGTCCGTGCCTGTTCCGGTAGTAAATGTAGAATATTGGTATGATCGGGACGAAGGGATTCATGGTTGGTTCGTGTCGTTCGTCCTTCTTGTTGCTTCGAGTCGTCCTCGTCGCTTCGCCTCGTCCTCGTCGCTTCGCGTCGTCCTCGTCGCTGCCGTGTTCGTCTCGGAGCCGTGGATCGTGTTGTGGCGCAAATCGGAGCTTATTTGCGCCTCTCCCGGATGCTTTGACGTGCCGTGCGTAGCGACTGGTTCGGCGCGTACGGAAAGCGCATCGTACTCGTTCGGCCGGACGGAGCTGCATTTTCCCTTCCGTGCGACTCGATTCAGCGTTTCCGGATTCGCCTCGGTCGGGGAACAGGACCTGGTTTGGGTGAGTACGGCTCGGCCGGATTCTTTGCTGTTGTGCGCATCGTACTTACTCGTTCGGTGTGCTGTACGGATCGGTCGGGAAACAGGCTTTCGCATGGCTTTTTTCCCGACCGAATGGTGTTGGGTACACCTCCGACCGAGATCGGAATCGGCCCCTTAGTGTTCATGCACCATGCAAGAGCCAGATTCATTGCTGAACAGAAACTAAGAATTTAAAATAGTAAAAAGTGAAATTTAAAAACTGAACAACTTGTAAGATTTGTGTAACTTGAGGGATAGCACTGCTGTGTGAGGCCTGACCCTGTAGTGTTTGTGAAACTTAAAATATATATCTGCTTCTTGAAAGCTGAATCTTGTAAGATCTGTGTAACTTGAGGGATAGATCTGCTGCAGGAGGTTTGAGCCTGTAAGTTCTTGGTCACCCAAGGCATAGCTGTGTTGTGAGATGAATGAGCTTGTGAGGGATAGAGCTGCTGCCTAAACTCAGTGACTCGTGTTATGCTTAAGGATGGCAACAAGCGCCTTAAAATCCTATGTTTGCCTGTTTTCTTCTGCTGTTTGTGTGAGCAGCAGGCAGTGGAGTTTTGGTCCCGGTTATAACACTTGAGCAAACATATTAAATTCTGCACAGATTACTTCATCTTCCTATGCCTAAAGTTACAAATATATGTAGCGTGAGGAGCTGTTCTTGGATTTCCGCATTCACCACTGGTCCCTGTAAGTGTTTTGCGCTCAATCGCTAATGTCCCAGCTTGTTAGTTGCTAGAGAGTTTCTACTATATGTGCTCAGGATAGAAATAAAATAAAGTTGTATTATTGTTTTCATTTTATACATAAGCTCTCCTTAGCAATGGTTGTAACTTGAAAGGTACCTTTCCCCGGAATCAAAGGACCTTGAGCAGACGCTGGAACCTGGTTCCCCACCTGCAAAGTCGATAGCTCTGCCCATTAAGCCACATCCTCTCAGATTGAGACCAAGTGGGATGGAGGGGCATAACATTAAGTAGGCCAGCTTCCTGCTGCGCCCCGTGGAATATTGGCGCCTCGGACCTGGGCCCAGCTCACCCACGCCCAAGGGCAGACCTGCCCTGGTGAGGTCGGGAACCACTTTTACTAGCATCACGTTCTTGACGCCGAAAAGCGCGTGGCTGAAAGAACGCTGTTTGTTGTTTGGCCTATATGGCACGCGTGTGAGAGGCGCGTGAGTTTTGATGACGTGTTAGAAACACGGTGCACCAAATGTCACTCAAGATTTTATGACGTGTTAGAACCATGGGGCACCAAATGTCACTGTGTGTTGCGACGAGTGTGAGAATAGACAGAATCACGCATGTAGGAACTATATTTATTTGAAGTGAAATGCTGTATCATTTGATTAATGAAGTACACAGAATATAAAATTCCATGTCTTGTACGGCTAATATCTGGTGAACAGATAATAAAATATCAAACTAATTACGAACCCAGTATGCACTGCTGATAGCAACATATGTCCAAGAAAGGTGACCAAGGATCTTAAATAGCGAGACAACAGCATGAATTGAGAGCCCACTGTGGGGTTATTTGCAGAACTCACAGGTTTGAACCCTGGCAGTCCAGCTCAGCCTCTCATGCTGTGGGGGTTGGTAAAAAGAACAGCATTAAAATGTGCGTGGACAGGAGCTGTTATGATTAATTGGTGTAGGTTATTAAAAAAAAGGCAAACACTATAAAATAATATAAACAGAACCGACTGTTGGACAATTTTCAGTCATTTTTTGTTCTCACTCACTAAGACGGTGTTTATGATCTTCAGCGTTGAGTAAAGCAACACATAAGTGTCAAATAAAAAGCCCACTAGAAAAACGCTGAGCTTGTCATGACCAGGCACAGACTGAAGCCTTCATTAAACAAGCATTGACCGCGCGGCCGTGAAAGCGATCGCGCTCCAGATGGCGCCTCGGGCGCTGAAAGCTGGCGGCTGTGCTCGTGCACGCAAGCCCTAGGCCAGCAAAAGCGTGTGGGGTAGCACTTTGAAAACCCCACTTACAAAATGTCTCGCAGAACAGCGCATGCGCTGGCTCAGGCGAGACCTAAAAATACAAGCATTGGCATAGCCAATAGGTCTCGCCTTTGGAACCTTATAAGTATTTAGTTATGCAGTACAATATCCTTGGTGCAACAACATCAACTGTTGCATGTCTAAACTCTTATAAGGTCCCAAAGGCGAGACCTATTGGCTATGCCAATGCTTGTCCTCCTTGCTCTTGGCTATCCTCTTACCTCTCCTGCCCACACCTCGGTAGAACTCTGG
Source organism: Calotriton arnoldi (assembly GCA_963921515.1). NCBI lineage: Eukaryota > Metazoa > Chordata > Amphibia > Caudata > Salamandridae > Calotriton > Calotriton arnoldi. Next base: position 151,171 of record CAWUFW010001282.1, on the reverse strand, counting down.
GGTAATCTAGTTGGTCGTTAATTGCTGTGCATTGCATTTTTTCTCTAATCTCCATTATAGAAGACATAAGATACTATGTATTAATACCATCGCATTACATTGCTTTGCTGCATCACTTTGATCTCATGAAGCGTCTACGTGAATGCAAATGATGATGTACCCTACTTCAACTCTCAAATACCATATGCGATTGTTTCTCTCTGTCCTATGTCTATAATTTTTGCCATGTAAAATTTTAAATAAAAATAATTCTGAAATTTTAAAAAAACAATCTCCAAGTAGGTCACCCTTACAGTCTACATTTTTCAAAAATATGCAATGCCTCAAAATCTTCAGTAATCTTTAGAACTTGTACCTTTGCCTTTACAATGTGGGGTCTCAAAAATTACAGCATTCAAACACCGGTGTGGGTCCACTCTTGCGAGTGGAAAATGTAAACTACATGTTTTAGCAAAACACAAAGCTTCGCCAAGAGAACTCTTAAGACCTCTGGCCGGTTACACTTTGCACTGTTTATCACAGCCATCCTGCAACTGCTTACGAGGAATGAATGCTTTCCGACTAAAGAATCGTCCAGCTTATAAGGTTGCCATTTACAAAGTCTCAGCCTTTGACACACATTTGTAACCCTGGGTCTGTGACCAGCTCTGGGGTTAACAGAGGGTAGGGTGCGTTCTAAGTGCTTATGCCTCCCATGCAGATAGTTAACGGCCCATACTCACCCGGTGCACAGACCATCCGATTGAAGCGGAACCTCGGAATGCCCATGGGCAGTATGTACTGAGGCAGCCATGGCAAGCGACCTCTGCTGCTGTAGATAGACCTAGAAAGTGGAGTCCGGAAGTAGGGAGCAAGACTAGGAAGTAATCATCTTCTCTACATCTCCATTGATAGAGTCTGAACGCCACTGTAGCACAGCATTCACTGCTTATCGGTGGCTGCATTGTAGGAGAAATCATATCCGGGGCCAAGCAGCAGTAGCTTTACAAATATAACACACTCAATTGTAAGTGACGTACAATAATGTAATTCCGTACAGTACGGGAACTCTTTGGCATGCGTTAAAAATGTAGCTGAAACGCTAACCAAACATTAGACTCAAATTCAATGCACTGGCAGGCGTTGATAAAGCAAAACGGGTTTGCTTCTTTTGTGCATGCATGCACACTGTGACTGACGTATGTATACAGAACACTGCACACGGACCAACAAAGTACCAGATATAATGGTACACACGCACAAAAAAGACAGTGCTTTAAGTAGGAATAACAAGCTCGCGCGCCTCGCGCTCGAAGTAAAAAAAAAACAAGCAAGGCGGAGAGAGGCACGCAAGGCTTAATGAGCCTTGACAGAAACCCACATGGCGGCTGCGCGCGTGCACGCTCGCGTGAACGCAAGCTTGAGGCCAGGAAAAGCCTGTGGTAGCACTTTCAAAAGCCACTCACTAAATTTCTCGCAGAGCAGCGCATGCGCTGGCTCAGCGAGACCTAAAAAGCAGTGCCACTTTGATGTGCATGCTTACAATAAAAAAAGGGCTGTAGGTTTTTCAAGTAGTAAACAACATCACACTACAGGGACACAACATTTAGCGTCCAAGCTCAAGCAAGGTCTTCAGTTATCCACACTGCACATTGATCCACATACCTTCACCTTCTCCCAAAACATATATATGTGGAGAGACAAAGTCAGAGACACACACACACACACACAAGTTTTTTACAAGACACAAACTATTTTACCAGAAACAAGAAGAACCTCAACTTGAGCAGACTTGTTCCTATTTGCTTTTGACTCGCTTATGGTAGTAAGCGGATGAATTTATTACATTAATATTCATTCTGAGCACAGACTTAATTTATGAATCACTGAAGGCAGTTAGCAATACAGAAACGAAAGTTGTAGTTCAGGTGTTTCCCTGGATCCTTTACAGAGATTTGGGGCCAGATGTACAAAGCATTTTTCTGGTCGCAAACGGGCCGATTTGCAGAATCCTACCGTTTGCAACAAGAAAAATCCTTTTTCACATGTACAAAATGCAATTCTGTAACTTATTACCAAATCGCATTTTGCATTTGCGATTTGGAAGGGGAGTGTTTAGAGCGTCCCTTCCAAATACCAAATCGGTATGGTATGTATTATTGTTTGCGACCGAATTCTGGTCGCAAAACAGTAATACTGTAACACCAGTTTAAAACTGGTGGCAACCCAGAGGGACCCTTTCCCCTCTGAAAATGTAAATAATAATATTTTTCAAGAGGAGGCAGTGATCTCACAGACCACTGTCTACTCTTAAAAAATGAAACTTCAAGGTTTCATTTTTTTCTTTTTAAAACTGTTTTTCTTTTTATTTAAGATAAAAAAATAAAAAAAGTAACAAAACAATAGTCAGCAGGTACATTTCTCATGTCTCCCACAAATGTGGGGTAGGTAGAAAATACAATTGGTGGGAATACAGAATGTATAACATAACATTGCTCTATGTCTAAGTCTCTCGCACTGTTCTCTCCCTCACTATGGTTATCGCACTCCCCCCTCAATAGAACCGTGGCCCGGGGCACTGGGCTCCACTCTCACAGAATCCCGTGGAATCAATTGTGCATTGTCTGTGTCCCCATCCTTCATCTCTAAACCGTAATTTCTCAGCCAAGGTTGCCAGATCTTCCGAAATTTCTTGGGACACCCTCTTGCCTGGTATACTACCCTTCCCACCCCCATGTACATGTCCATGCCAGTTCTCCACTCTTTCATAGTAGGCGGGTCAGCCCTTCCCCAACGCCTGGCTTTGTCACGTTTTGCTATTATTAATCCTAGGTTACTTAGCAAGAGGTTGTATCTGGGCAAATCGACAACCGTGTGCACACCCAGTAGGATGTATTTGGGGTCCATCGGGATTTGTGTCTCAAGTATATTATTTAGTTCCTTCACTATCCGTGCCCAGTATCTATGTATTGTGGGGCAATCCCATAAAGTATGAATATAGGAGCCCTCCTCTGTTTTGCATCGTAAGCACTCTGGCGTCTCAGCTCGACCCATTGCGTGAAGTCTCGCCCTGTCATAGTACACTCTATGTAATATCTTGAACTGAATCAGTCTTAGCCTAAGTTTTATTGTCACTTCTCTAGGGTGCATTAGGGACGTTTCCCAGCCTATGTCCTCTAGCTTGCCTGTTGTAGCCTCCCATTTTCTTCTAAGTGCTAGTAGATTGTCAGGCGTGTTATTTATTAATGTCCACGAGACTGCCTTTTCAGTAATCTCCTCCTGGAGCAGTCTTCCTTCTAGTGGAGCATATTCAGGGAGATCGGCGGTGTCAGGTGTCTGTGCTCTCCAGGCATGTCGGATCTGAATATATTTGTAGTGTTGTCTATCTGACAGGTCATATTCATCTTGTAATTGTGCGAAGGATATCAAATCCCCATGTCTAATAATGTCCCCCAGATTAGTTATCCCAATGGTGTCCCATCCTTTAAACCCCGTAGTTTCGCTACCTCCTGCAGCCGCTTGCCCTCCCATAAGGGGGTAGCCCTTGTCAATCTTTTTTTCCATTTCATTTGACGTTCTGCTTCTCTCCAAGCTTCTATTACTCTCTGTGTAGCCGGTAGTAGGCCCTGCATTCCACAACCTTCGTATATGTAATGTAGGTAAGAGCGCTTTTGAAATTGAAGTCTCTCTAGGGCAGAGTTCTTCAATCTGTGGGGCGCGCCCCCCTGGGGGGGCGCGCCACCATCCCAGGGGGGGCGCGCACTCCACCCTGAAATCTTACCTTTGTTGTCATCTTTTTCCTCTACTGTCCCACGTCGCAAGTCTTCACCCATTTCAAATGGGAATTTTTGATTTGCTGCTGCTCTGGCTTTCTCCAATCAGCACGTAGGAACGTCACCAGTGACGTTCAACCAATGAGGGGGACAGCAGCTGAGATTGCAGGAACTGCCGCGAAATTTGCGGGCATAAAGCTCCTGCATCCACTACTTGCTGCCTTTTCTTCCTGGTTTCCTGTGGAGGCTTTCCTACGTTTTACCTCGCCTCGCTCTGAAGGACTGCTGAAATCTTGAAATCTGCAACAGGTAAGAGGGCTTTTTCGAAGTCTGGTGGGGGGGATGTTGGGCAGATGTAACGGAGGGTTGGAGGGGGGTGGAAGAAGGGGAAATCGATGGGGCACGATGTGCCCATGCTCCTGCACTTTCACGGGGTTAATGCCTACAGCTGAAGCTGGGAGGCAAGGAGTCTCCTCTGCTGAAAGCGAACGAACAGACAGTCCACAGTGGACTGTCTGTTCATTTGCTTTCCGTTTTAGCAGAGGAGACTCATCGCCTCCCACTGCAGCTGAAGCATATCAGCTGTAGGAATTTAACCCCGTCCTGGGAGCAGGGCTTTAAGTGGGCCGGGTCTGTCCGGGTCTGAGCACCGGCAGTTATTTTTAGGGGGCCTCGAAACGGGTCTCTATCGGGCTCTGTTTTCGGGCCTCGCAGAGGTAGTCCGTTTTTTTTTTTTTTTTTTTTCCCTTCTTCTAGGAATCAAGGTGCTTGCGGATCGGCAGGCCTGGGCACATCAAGGTTAACCACTTAGGAACAAATATGCTTTAAGTTACTCCTTAAATTGATTGACGACTATCAGGAGGAATTATACCTCATTATATTGCACCTAAAGCTAGCAAGACTCATTCTTTTCTTGGGCACAGCAACATCTTTTAACGTTGCTCCCGAGTGGGAGAAAAATGACCTGTGTATGAATCCTGAACGCTAGCCTAAATACCGTAGTGGGTGAGGCTGCAATCTCATAGCAGCAGCAACGTGTATCTAATCAGGGACTTTGCAACAACTATTACTGATCATTTGTGCACTTTTATTTTAAGCGATTACATTTTTGGGGGCTAATTATGACTCGGGAGAATGGTTATTTCATTTTCTCCGTTCTCACTCTTTCACTTGCAGGTTTCAGGCACCCAGAGAATGACAGAACTTGGAATTCCCTCTCAGCCCTCCTACCTGACGTAGTCTCTCTGTCCCTCCCGCAACCACCATCTTTTGATGGTGCTTCAAAGCGGGAGAGAGATGACCTGGGATTGATTCTTGAACCACAGGCTGACCCCTTGATTGTGTGAGGCTCCACCCATTTACTGGCAGTCCCTTTCATGTGTGTAGGTACTTTGCAACAAATATGTATTGGCGCTCAGTGGTGCAGAATTATTTTTAGGGATTGAATTTGTAGTCTCTGGTTTCTGACACAGAAGCTCATTTGGTTTTACACTGCTTTTTTTTCATTAGCAGTCTCTGCCCCTTCCGACCTCTAAATGCAGATCCTGGTGCTGAGCTGTGCAATTGCTCTAAGAAGGGGTGAAAAAACGACAAAGAATCATTAACATGCAAATGGTCTTTTAAAGACCTGTGAAGTACTCGGGTGCGGCTGTGTGTGTGTGCCCGGGAAGCTGTCTCAGCCGGGCTGACATACACGACGTGGGGGGGGAGCGGGGGCGGGGGGGGGGAGCGGGGGCGGGTTCTGAGGAGTCCTAGAGCTGACGGCTTGTCAGAGCAGGGGGTACTACTACACTAGTTATCTTTATTTAGACCACGCCCCTACTGAGATAGGCCACACCCCTTTGAGGTTTGCCCCGCCCCTTTTAGAGCACCCCCAGTTTATTTTTCCCACTAAAAGCCCTGCCTGGGAGGATTAGCTTTTCCCAGAACGGAGACAAAGTTTCTTTTAGAATTATACAGGCAGTAAAGTATGTATTAGCTTCCTAAACTGTATTGCACTGCCAATTATATAGTGCTTTCTTGCTTGGTGTGAGGGCTGAAGTACTTTATGAGCTACTCCTAGTCTTTTGTCCTCAGAGGTACCTTTAGGGCAGCAGCTCCTGGGTCTGCACAGAGAAGCTAAAGTACACCATTTCAAACCGGTTTGTAAATATTTGGGGAATGTTTAACTTTCTCTAAAATATTCCTGGACTGGAGTTCAACTATTACATAAGCCTCCCAGGCAATTGTGTGGAATGTTGCACTAGAAGAGCACAGCAGCCAAGCTGGAAAGTTAGTAGTTTCTTTTAGAATTATACAGGCAGGCGGCAACATCCACAGGGCTAAAAGGTCTTCAAGTTGCCAAAAGAAAAATGCCAGCCATGTGTTGCATAAACAGCCTGCAAATTGCTTGTCTTGGCACTAAATGCGGTTTATAAATAAAGAAGTATGTATTCACTTGTAATGTGACTTTTCTGTCTTTGTTCCTTTTTTAATTCTCAGTCATGGATCTTTCAGGCAGCCCTAGAACACAATTTAAAGTGCTTTCTATTTATATTTGCTGTTCGAAGTATGCACAGGTAAGTGCTGAAAATACAGCTTTAGGGGACTGCTTATTTTTGTACCGCCTGGGACATCAAAATAATGAGCTGGCAACCCTAATCATAAAACTGGAAGTTTGTTGCAGGATCAGCACGTTATTTACTTCCTCCACCCTCGATCTCTGGTTAATGCCATACTAGCAATAGTTTAACTTCTATGTGAAACCCTACGCCGCCGTCAATAACATGCTGACATACTTCAAGTGTCTGGGAATGCACCCTGCATTCAGACAACTCGCTCCTCATACTTGCCCTTCACTTTCACACTCACCCTGCACTCACAGCGATCACAATGCACTCACACTGATCACCATGCACTCACACCATTCACTGCTTACCCTGCACTCACAGCGATTACAATGCACTCAGAGCGCTCGCCATGCACTCACAGTGATCACTCTGCACTCACAATGCACTTGCGCTGTTCACCCTGTACCTCACCCTGCAGTCACACGAGCACACTACTCACCCTGCACTCATGTGACACTTCACTCACCTGTCCCCCTCACTGCTTACTCTGCAATCTCACTCCAATAAGCCCATCACTAACCATACATTCATTTGTCCCACTCTGCACTTACATCCGCACCCAAATTCATACGGTCACCTCACTCACCCTGCAGTCACTCCTCTTACCCTACTCTCTCACTGTCGCATGACTCACTGTGCACTCACATGGGCACTCCTGCCACCCACACAGCGCAGAGGGTTAATGTGCCTGCTACAAAGAATGTGTACTATGCAGATCAAAGAACTGAGTGTGAGTAAACTATGAGAAACTATAATAAAAAAATGAAATGTTTGTCAGAAAGGTGCTATAGAGAGATGAGGTGCATTGTTGATGAGTGGTAGTGAGGGAATTCATGGAGGAGGAGGAAATGGGAGAGGGGCGCCAAGAAAGACTGTTGCACCGTGTGTGACCCCCCCACCCCCCCCTCCTGAAGTTCGGGTCTAGTTGCGCCCCTGGTGTGCTGGCAGGGTCAAAGAGGTTGCTAAAAAAAAAAAACCTAAGTGTTTTGTGTTTTCAGTCATGCAAATGTGTATAAAATAATGCAATAACAATTGGATAATAAATTAACTGGTTATAAATGCACTCTTTTAGGTTATGAAACCTCAGTTAGCGACTACCATCACTGCAGATGTCTGTGTGTGTTAAAGCTGAGCAACACATAATTGAATCTTAGTTGGTGTATTTATAGTCAGGGCCACTGGAATTATGCAATTGTGCGGTTTTGGCATTTTGCGCATAGTTATGGATTTCCCGCATTTGCCACATAATCCTTTATCTGCTGCATAATTTGCAGACTTAAAAAAAAACTTGTTTCTAGCTCAAACGGTTTCAAAAGTTAGTATAAATGCAGCAACACATGTTACCTCGCAGTGGAAGGCCCTTTCTAAAGGTTGACTGGTCACCTTTCTGTTGCTTATTGCTATATGTGGGTGTTAATAAGGTACTTATGAGGGGCAATAAAAGCCAGCACAGTGTTAACAAGTGTAAAAATGGCAAAATAGTGCAGTAATGCTATCACAATTTTAATATTTACAAATTTATAGTGCTATGAGGTCCCAGCCTGTGGCAGAAAGCACTGAATATATGTCATTATTTTAAAACAGTATTTACATACTCTAAGGTAGGCTGCTGCAAAATGATGCAGTGATTGAGATTAAACAAGTTCTTACAAAATATACTTTTTAGTAATAAGTAATCAAACTGAATCTAATGCAGACATTTTTGTAAGTGTCTCCACTATTCCAGATCTCAGCTGATAACATTACATCTCAAAAAGAATAAATCTTTGCCACCATGAAGCTTTAAGCAGAGCCACTGGAATTATTCAGCAGAAGAGGACCACATTATGTGGCAGGTTTGACTAAATTATGCAGCAAGGAAAGGTAAATTATGCGACACAATGTTCCACATTTTGTGGTTGGCCTTACTTCATTATTTTGTCATTTTAACTCAAGGTAACGCTGTCAGGGGAAATTTTTCACCTCATTAGTTCCAGTTTAACACCCAAATACAGCAGTAAGCAACTACAAGATCACCAGTCCATCTTTGCAAAGGGCCTTCCACTGCTCCGGAACACTTCGTCATGCTTTAAGTAACTTTTGTTCCGTTTGAGCTAAAATCAAGTTTTTGTTGTTGTTGAAATCTGCAGATTATGTGGCACATGCAGTAAACTGATAATTATGTGAAAAACGCTGCTGCTACAGAAACTCATAATTCCAGTGGCCCTGGCTTTAAGTGACTCAAACAATTAATGGCTGGTAAGAAGGCTGGTTTCTTTAATTTTCTGCACTACCACCACACCCTTCACTTTCAGGCAGAGGCTCCTCAAAGTCAGTATTAACCATTCAGGGGCAGTTTATTGTGAAAGCTGAGTCCATGGGATGGCAGGTGAAAGCCCAGCAGGGTTGCATTCAGACGCAGAGCCCTAATCCTCTCGAACCCAAGAAAAGGAGCGAGATTCATAGATATTGTCAAAGAGAAGGCCCAGAATAGGGAGCACTGTATGAGGACTCATTTTTATGTTTACAAATGGCCAGAGACATCTTCTTCAGAGAGATACCCCAAAGAAGGGGACAATATAAGTGTTTTTTTTTTTTGCTGGTACTGCTGCCAAGTGTGTAAGTGGCCATTGCTGGTTATCATTAAGGAAGCAGATGCAGCAGGATTGGGGCCCAGGGATTCGAGGGGCCCACTGCATCACAGTTATGACTGTCTACCTTTAAAAAGGGGCATCGGAGCTTATTTTCCTTTCAAGCATTAGGACCGAGGTGATCCATCATGGTGGGGTAGAGGTAAAAGATGCAGAGGAGATAGCCTGCTACTCAGGACTGCAGCTATCATTAGTGCAGCAGGTGTAGTTGCATTGGGGTCAACGAATGTGAGGGGCTCACAACATCCCAATTATGGGGAGCAGTTTGTTTGGGATAAAATCTGTTTTTGTTTGATGCAATTGCTGTTTTATAAGTCTCATATTTAGTGCAGTTCATAAGCTATAGAAAAAGTATTCCTGATATCATCTCATAAGCCCTGCTCCCTGCACGCAGCCATGTCCTTCTCGCTCCCACAATCCTTGCCATAAAGTTTTGGAGGGGGGCCCGACCTCAAAACATTTTGCTTAGGGGGGGCTCAGAGTAAAAAAGTTTGAAGACCTCTGCTCTAGGGCATACGTAGGGTGATCTCCGGGCGTATGTCCCCATTCGTTGAGTACTATGAGGTGGGCAGTCCGGTAATATACCCGGATATCCGGTAGCGCTATTCGCCCATTGTATTGACTGCGTTGTAATGTTTGTAGTGCTACTCTGGGGTGTCCTCCGTCCCACAATAACGTGCGGACTTGGTCATTTATTGCTCGAAAAATTGCCTCCGGAATCTTATGATGTGTGTTTTGAAGGATATATAAAAGCTTTGGCAGTGTGATCATTTTATACATCGCTGCCCTTCCGAGTAGCATCACTGGGAGGCGCCGCCATCTAGCGACGTCTTCCCGGAATTCTACTAGGACACGTTGAATATTATGGGTGAGGCAATCCGTCATTTTTTTTCTTTTTAAACGCATCCCGGAACACGGGCTGCATTTTAAAAAATAAAATCGCTTTTTTTTTTTTTAAAGCAATCACAGACATGTTGGTCTGCTGCCCTCAGCAAGCCACCATCCCTATGATGGCTGTGCTTCCTAATGGCTTGCAAACTGCGACCTACCTCATTAATATTCATGAAGTAAGTCGATTTGTGAACCACAAGGAATCCCTAAATGAAACTCAATGAGTTGGAATACCGATTTCCTAATTGCGATTCAAGGAGAATCGCAATTAGGAAATCGGTATTTCTAACGTTTGCACATATGGCCCTTAATATCTATTACAGCTTTGGCAAGCCTCAGAGTTTCAACCACCTACAAAGTCGGAAATACAGAGATAGTTACAAGGCGTATGGTATATCACATACAGCATAATGACTTGGAAAATGAATCATGACATACTAAAAAATGTATTTCTTGCTTTAAATATCAATCCTTCTGCAGAAGAGGTTGATCCCAGCTGTACGAATATATGGAGTGAAGATATCCTGTGTCTCTGTTAGTTTCTCTTTTTCCATTCTCTTTTCTATACTGGTGACCAGCACTGTCTCCTTTGCACGGCTGAGAGTGGGTACGGGGAAGTGAGGATATTGGCACTGCTCCTATTGGATCTGGATTCCCAGGTTAGTGCAAACGTGACAGGTTTGCGGACTTTGTAGCACGATCCACGGATCCCAACGCAGCGCTGAGGTCTGTGAAAGTTAGCCACATGCTTGCGAACCTGCAGCAAGAGGTCCTTCACTCACATGGGACCTCCCGCGTCCCACAGGAGCAGGGCAGGTTATGGTCCACAAACCCTAAAAAATAATAAAAAACAGAAGAGGGCAAAAGCCATGCAAAGCAGCGGTTGGTCATCCGGCAGAGGGATGGGCACAGAATCGTGCGAAGGCTTTGCACAGTGGCGGTTGGCCTGCAACTAGTCATAATTAATTTACCTAGTACCAAGTCATGTCATATTGCACATAAAATCGAAGTGCTGAATGTAAATCTTCCCTTTACAGATATGACATCCTGTTATTTACTCAACTACCAAGAGCACCATATTAGATTTCGATCCCCTCAATATGCCCTAGCAGTCTAAAGGCCGTTTGACCAAGATATCTTCACTTGAAGAAATATTTACACATTTTTAAGACCACAAAAGATCAATCGAAACAGCAAGAAAAGGCACAAGGTTAAGAGCAATTCTATTTAAGGGACAGAGAAATTCACTCATATGAGAGCACTCCCAGGCGGCTGATAGTTGAACCCAAAAAAGATTATACTATCTCCCTGCAGATCACCAAGGGCCCGATTTACAAATCGATTCTCGTAAGCAGCTGCATTTTATTACCGACTCTGATGGGTCATACTCTCGAATGCCCAGTAATAGGACACACTTGTGATAAAAAGCTGTCAATCGTGCTCCACACACATACAAACATTACAGAGTTATTTCACCAATGTTAGTCTTGGTTGGCAAGGTAAGGTATATGCTTTGCTAAAACAAATTCTTGAAACATGAGCCAAGATACACAAATTACAATGAGTGGACTCAAACGTAAATTACAGCAGAGACAAAACACCAAGTTGTTTTCCAGTTCTTGCACAACAGGTTGCTCAACAGGTAGTGAGAGGAGCAGAAACAATTAACATGTGGAACTGAGTGTACTGGGCAAATGTATAACTGTCAATGGAACTCGAGACAAATTTGACTATCAGCATTAATAAAAAAATATAACTTGGACCTCTTCCCAGTCCTTTGTTGTTAAAAAATAACATTTCAACAAGCACATGGTGAGAAAATTGTAAACGAAAGAATGCATCTTGTTAGTAGCCTGTGCAAATTATAATCTGGATTTCTTCTCTGGGAAGCATGATGCACAAAATTAATAAAGGTACACTGATCTGTGGCCCATTAATTGGTGCTTAGCACTTATCCATGATATCTGAGAGAAACGCCAAGAGCCAAACTGGGTAAGAAAGCAGCACCGATAGGCTGGTCTTTGCTGGCATGCTGTCCTGTGAGCCCATATGTGCATGATGGAGGGGTGAATGCTGGAGTTTTCTGAATTTATAGAAAGACACACCGTGGAAATGGGGCTGACTACCTTCAAACTATCGGAGTGCGGTCCACACAATAGTGATGGAAAACCACACCTATAGTCAGTCACAATGTGTGATTCCTGTGAGTGAAGTGGTGCATTGACTTGTGTGAAGCTAGTGCTGGCTCCACCCCCCTGTGGTGTGTCTGGGGCCAGAGCCTACACTTACAAAGGAGGCTGTGGGCACTGAAGAGATGTTTTTAAGTTACCCCCCCCAGAACTGGTTTGGACTTGGCTTAGGCCTGTGCCAGGGGGAAGAACAAAGACACATGTAGTATAAATATTGGGGCTGTGACCCCATGTTTTTGGTACCTGCTTGGAGCTGTGAAGAGAGGACTGCTGGGCGCCAGGAGGAACCGCCACGAAGGACTTCCCTCCTGCTGGAGGGCCCTGTGAGCTGGCCTGCCTGGGCCCTGCTCTGCCCTGTGCGAGTGTGTGGTGAGCGCTCTTTTACCCTGCTGCCCAAAGAGTGGGCTGATCTAGAGAGGAACTCTTTGTGCCCTGCAGCGTGGGCAACGCCACCCTCTCCTATGTGATCTGAGCCCCAGGTGTGGGCTCACACTGCGTCAAAGCATGAGGAGGGTTTTGTGAGCTTTGCGCTCAAAAACGCTGTGCAGGGAAGCCAGCTCCATCGGGATTCCTCCGTGTTGCCTGGTCGTGGGTGGAGCTTTGCCCGAGGAAGCCTGATTGCAGGCGGGGCTTCCTGAAAGGAAGGAGCCCAGAAAACGCCGTCAGTGCTCCCCAGTGTCGTGGGGGGAAAATGTGGTAGGAGCACGGGCTGCTCGTGGCCACACCGCCCCACAGACTCCTCTCTTCGTCATTGCCGCACTGTTGCTAGGCACAGTCGTGCCTGACCGTGGGCAGGTTGCCATAACAGGAGGAAGCCCGTGAGGAGACCGAAAGTCAGGCAAAGGACGTCTGGTTGTGGGCGGAGTCCCACAAGAGGGATCGCGTCGGGAACCTCGTGAAGGCTCCGTGCTTGGGGGGAAGCAGCGCTCCCCCACTCCGAGCCCCTAACCGAAAGGAGAAGCCGCAGTGCTGTGGCCATGGCCATGGCCATCGAGAGGCCACACCACAGCTTTTTGAGGCCTGACTCGCCCGCCAGAGTGTGAGTGAGTCCGGCCATTGGGGGAATTGCCTACGCGGAGGAGACCAAGTGAGGTCTTCCCACCCTCGAGGGCATTGTTCTACCTGTTGGTAGCAGTGCCGCCCCCCGTGTATTGCGGGCCTTGTTTCTGCTGCATCTGCAGCCAGGGAGCCAGTTTGGAGGCCTCGTGTTAGAAGGGACACGCAGTGGGGAGAGCCCTCACTTTGGGACAAGGGCATTGCGGGTACGCCCAGGACGGGCCCCCCGAGGTGAAGGCTGAAGTTCGCCCCTATGTTTTAGGTGGGACATAAGTCCATGAGGTGCTGTGTGCACCTAGTTAGTGATTACGGTGCACCAATGATGCAAGTTACGCCTAATGCTTTGGCCTAAGGTGTGCCCTCTGAAGGTGGGTACGGTGGTGCACTGTTGCCAATGCCTAATATGTTTGGCTAAAGGTACCTTTACCGGCAATTACTGGTTGTATTCACTAACTGTGATATATGTGATGTTATGACAGTGGCCCGATTGGCCCTGTCGTGTATATAATCCATGTAAAGGCATACCAGGTGGCACAGTGTATATATGTGGTTACGTTTTAATGTGTTTTATGAGTAATACAAAGGCTATTTTTTTATATAACCTTGTGTGGAGTTTCTTTTGTGGTGTGCCTAGTGTGTCGCTGCTGTGTGTGTGTGTGTAGCGCAAACGCTTTACACATTGCCTCTGGGATAAGCCTGACTGCTCGTGCCAAGCTACCAAGGGGGTGAGCAGGAGTTATATTCAGCGTGTAACTCCCTTGCCCTGACTAGAGTGGTGGTTTCTGCCTGGCTTAGGTGCAAGCCCTAGCCAGCCAGAAATCCCATTTCTAACAACGCGTTTATAAAGTTTAACAATTTGAGGCTACATATAATGCTCCCAGAATGATCTCTGATTAGATGCAAATATTTGCAGAAGCTTGAAAACAAGATTGATTGTCCCATTTTATGAGGAAACCATTGATGAAATTGTTCCACCCATGGCACGTAAATTATTTATACAATTTTGATACAAAAGTCTCCCCGCTAAACTGTTTTGCAAAAAGTGATGTAGCAAGGCACCCACTGATGATCAGTGTCCAGCGTGTAAGTCTAGCACTGAATCTATAGTCCACTTGTTATTCTTTTGCCCCGATTACAGAAGCTTGAGGGTCAAGTGGATTGTTCCGCTGTGTAAACTAATCGGACCTGCCCATTACCTTGAGGTTTTGAGAATTTTAGCCACTGACATCCACAGGATGATAGTCTTTGGTGTGGCCAGATTTTGGTATGCACTATGGATCAAACGTTTTAAATGTACTATATGAATTGTCTTTTGTATCTCTTTTAAACTATATTTATGAACATTTTTTGTCCACTCTTGAACAATGAGTTTTATTCCTAAACTGTTTTAATTAGTGTTATGCAATCTATCTGTTAATTGATTTTTACTTTGATGTCGTCTTAGCCTGCGGTGTACCACGCACTTTGTAAGATCTTTGTGATCGAAAATAAAGTTATTTGATGATGATGGGATTCTTTGTTTTCAAAATGAAATGTTCCAAAAAATGCAACTAAGAAAAAAATGTTTCGTTAAACTATTGTGAAATTTTAGGTACCATTTATCTGAAGTATCATTTAGTAAAATGTGTCAATGCATGCTAGTATTTCCCAAAAATACGCATGATGGGAAATCAGTGTAACCAGTTTCAACAAGATTATGGGAAACATGAAAATAAACAAGCACTGGCAAAGCCAATATGTCTGACATAGGTGGTCAGCCTTGTGGTTTTGTCAATGAGTGTCTTGCTTTGATAAGGTATTTATATACCTTTACTGTTGTGGGAGCTGCCGGGCCCTCACCATCATAACAAACATTGACAAAAATATTTTTGGTCTCAAAAGCACACATTGCCACAGTAGTTCCTGGCACTAAACTGTACCAATATGCTCCTTGTGAAAGAGCAGAATTCTGTCACTCACAGTGAAGCCATCCGATAGATTGAACTCTAATAAAAACAAAAGGTCTTGGTTAACGCCAGACCTATGCCCAATTCTTAAAGACAGTCACGAAAGTGCACCCATGGTATATGTCCTTGCATTCGTGCCGCTTTACGGCTTTTATGAATTCACAAGAATTTACAGAAGTAGGCCAGGGAATATAATCCTAGTAAATATTTGTGAACTCCATTTTAGCACGAGCAAATATGCATGTGTACATTTGCTCATGCGAAAATTTGTTGAGCGTTTCAAATTCACTTTCCCTCCAACCACTTTTTTCCCCAACACTGTAAGAAGATTTTTCTTCTGCCCTTGTCAGGAGTAAATTTCCAACCTTTCTCAATATGGGGAAAGATTTGAGAAGAGCTGGTGAAAACCACTAAAATGTGCAAGTTAGTAGGGTTGAACAATTCAAAAGGGCATTCCAACCCTGGAACTACTGCTTAAGGCTACCTCCAGCCCCAGTATATAGATCTGCGGCAAAAAAAGGGGATTGCTAGTGATCCAGCGCGATATTAGCAAACAGCATTCATACACCAGATACTCACTTGGGCCCATACATTCATACTACGCTAATACTTACGCTGGGTTTGATCAGTTGTTACTCTTTATCAAAATCCCTGCTACCAATTACCTTCCGAATGAAGAGTAATGACTTACCAAAGAATCCTTTGCTAATTGGCAAATTTAAAATGAGTGACATTCATTATAGTACATAATCCTGAAATAACCACTGAGTCAGGAAGTTTTAAAATGTTTATCTGAAGATTTAGCAGAGTAAAATACAGAACCACACGGTACTTAATCGCAATACCCAAGATGAAGCATAGAATAACTATTGCTAATCAATGACGGTCCCTCAGAAAAGGAGAGGCTAGAGACAGCAGCGCAACTAAAGGTTGCATTATATTTACCCAAGTGCGAGAACCAAACCCTTTGGCCAAGGAGTTGGAAAGAATAGGACCCAGGAAGGATGAAGAGCAAAGACCTCCTCCAGGATCAGGACAGGACCGGTGACCTCTCTACAACGACGCCTGCGTCATTCCCCTCTCTGATACTAGACTTCTCCTCGATTCGCCCGTGTCTTCCTTCTAATGGACTCCGCCGCCCCCTCCTCAGGACCTCTCTGGACAGCGATTCAGTCTGCAATCGATCAGCTTGACAGTCTGGAGCTCTTCTGCCTGACAGCATGAACGCCTGTTCCTAACTAAATTAACTAATGCTATATTCTATTAAACCCTTCTATGCCCATGTACCTCCCCTTAATGTTGCTAAAATATGGGACCACTACTTCCGATTGGACAGGGACAGGGGGTGGATTCTCACACCATATTGATTTGTCTTGTATTTCTGAAGCCTATTGTTTTTAAACTACCGCCCCTTCAATTTAATACATTTGCTTTATTTCCCACCTGTCTCATGACAAAATTTACAATTTATTCATATAAAATGTTGACGGGAACATCTTGGTATGTAGTGGTGTCGGCCAGCAGGTCATGGCCTTGGATGATGTCCAAGTTGACTTCATCTCTTCCTTTCTCGTCAGCCTCTCAGGGCGCATGTGCAGAATCTTTGTCACATGAGCTTTCAGTTCACCAAACCCCAGGCCCAAGTTTACAAACTAATAAAAGTCAAAAAAGAAAACATTAAAATCACAAATAAAATGTTTCACTGTATGCCCACTCTTTCTATTCTATTCCCATTTAATTATAAATTCTATCCCGCATTAGTAGCGTTAGAGAAACGACAGTTTAATAATGACATGAGAGCAAAGTGAAGCATGTGAAAACATCAAGCAGCCATTTTAATGCACACTGCGCAGAAGCAGAAATTTCCCACCAAGCAAGAAGAGACGTCACAACACGTGGTGTGGTTGGGACATGCGCAGTAAGTTTCCCGCGTTTTAGCGGCCATTTTGGATTACTGACAAGCGTTATTCATTAATAAAACACATAGGCAAGCATCCTTACTATTCGTGTAGTGTATGCAAGGATTAGTAGAGACAATACAAATTTAATAAATTAATACTGTGAGGAGATTGCATTCGAGCAAGTCTTATTTGTGAGTCCTTGCTCCATCAATCCCCTCTCTGATGGCGTTTGAGCCATCAAAATACTACCCACAATCAGATGCCAACTTCTAGCAAATAGTTTCATTCTTATTTTTACATTTTCTATTTTTACCATCCCCTTTCAATTTCTTGTATAATTCACTTCTCCATTCTTCAAGTTCTATTTCATCTAATTTTCTCTTCTTTCCTTTTCCTGTCACATTATATGTTCCATTCTTTCTACAACATTTGCACCATATTATTATTGTCAGTGCTATTATTGCTATCCCTGCTAAGGGTACTAATATTTGACCTATAAGTCCTTTTCCTACATTAGCAAACCAGGTACCAATTGACGCAATACTACTTGTCAATCTTTCCCATACACTATCAACTTCCAGTGGTTTTAGTTCCTTCTCAAGTTTAGTTATATTCTGTATATACGTTCCAATTTCCGCACTCTTATCAGGAATATAAGTGCAACAGTGTTTTGTCTTCAATAATTTACAGACTCCGCCCTCTTTTGCCAATATAATATCAAGAGCAAGTCGATTTTGCATCACCATAGACCTAATCGCAACCATCTCCGCATTAATCATTAGAAAACCTCCAGCAGTATCCGTTGATACACGATCAACCACTGTAGACAATTTACATATTTTCCTTGAGTTCAGAATTATTCTCACCGAAGGTATTAATGCACCAAATATATCACCTACAATTTCAGAAAAACTAGCTCTTTTACTACGTATTAATTCACTATTGTTTTCATTGCTCCCAGTGTTTCTTTTTACGTGGTATATCTTTGGAAATACTATTCCAAAATAACAACTTCCATACCACCGTGCAGGAAGCCTAAAGTAAGCCTTATTCCCAAACACATAATAGATTCCAGGAAAAACTGAATCTGTTCCTCCTTTGATTCCCCAACCTCCAAGAATTAAGAAATGATGTTCACATTCACTGGTACCGATGAAAACATTGTTATAATCAGTTTTTAACCTATGTAGACAAATTTTCCCTGTTTTTACAAAATCCAGAGCCATAGCAGCTTGAGCTTTGCCAGGTGTGTAACTCCCTTCTTTCTCAGCCCAAGGTGGCAAATGAGCCTTATGCTCAGAAGCTTTCTTTTGGAAATCTTGTCTTCTATCTTCTACTAAATTCAGAAATATCTTTTCTTCTTCCTGTAGAGAACATGTTAGATTGTGTCTATGTGCATGTGTTATGTCTATTGATTTCATTGTTAAGAAAAATTCTCCCATAAACTGTGCGTCTTGACTACTAAGCACTGGGTTCATACTCTTTCGAATCGGAACCTCAGAAAATATCACATCTATGTTTGAATAATAATACTGAAGTCTCCCTGTTCTATAAAATAAACTAAACACTACATGATATGCCATATGTCAGTGGTAAGTGATGATATGTTAATCCTTCTGCTACTGATTCAGGTAACTTCATACAGACATAACAATTACCAACTTCCATGGTATCTACATACTGAAATAATAACTTTGTGAAAACATTTAAACTAGTGTCGTTATCAGTTATTTCATGATGAAATTCTGGTTCATTTTCTGCCATTAGTTCTACTCTATTGCCCTTCATGTTTGCTGTCCTCTCCTTAGTTTCATTATTAATTCTTTTATCCATTATCATAAGGTAAGGAACTGCTACAATCAGGACTAACCATACTATAAGCACAATTACTAGACTACATATGCATATTGCACAGCATCTTCTACAACATCTCTGTTTTGGTCTCCCAGCAACTCTATCGTCAGGCATTTTTCGACAAGGAAGATCGCTCTTCTTATCTATTTCCTTTTTTCTTTATATGACTCTTTTGCTTAGTCAAGGTGGTCTTGTTTCTTTCTCGTACGTTAGTTCTGCACTTGTTCCTTCGTCACCACTTTCACTTGACTCTGAACTTTCGTAATCTTCAAGAATGATGTAAGTCCAATCAGGACCCTTGAATTTGTTATTCACAAGTTTCAGTCTTTTACTTCTTCTTTTCTCAGTTTTGTTCTGTTGTTCAGTTTGGCTTGTTACTTCATTTACTTGATCTGGATCGTCACTTCTGGTTTTTATGTGGTATTTTACTCTTTTAACGACACTCGGCCAATGATCTCTTTTTCTTGTTTTCTTTGTTTGCACTGTTTCTTTATCTTAGTCTTCAGAAATCTCTTTATTTTCACTTTCTGACCCTTTTTCGTTTTCTGCAATTACTGTTTTTCTTTCTTGCTCTTTCTCAGGTCTGATTTGTTTTTCTCCAGCAGCTCCACTGTGAGTTTCCAATAATTGACCTTGTGCTTGATTTATTTCTTCATGTTCATTTTTCTCGAGATCTTTTTCTTCTGTGTGATTTTCCTGATCTAACTGGTTCTGATCAGGGCTTATTGCACTTTGTACTTCTGCAGCCTGACCGGATTCTTCTAAACCTGTTTGTTCCTGCTCAAAACTTGTTGGTTCTTCGTTATTTTGAGCCCAGTTTCCTTTCCCTATCTGGTCCTGCTCAGGTTCTTTTATTGTATGTTCTTCATTTTCCTGAGCTGCTTCTTCTTCACCTATCTGATCTTCTTCGATTTCCTCAAATCTAGTTTGACTTCTTGTTCTGTGGTAAACTTCAGGAATTTCTACCACCGGTATCCAGTCGTGACTTGTGCTCGGTTGTTCTTCTGCAGCTTCTCTTGAATCTCGAGCCTGAGATTCCTCAGCTGGGCAACCTTCAGCTTCCTCAGTAATTGATGCTGACTGAGGATTTTCTTCTTCAGGATCTGGTACTCTTTTGGTGTGGCTTATGTGAATCCAATTAGGAAATCCTGCACACTTCACTGCTGTATTTGTGGTCAGTATTACTTGACAAGGACTGCCCCATCTAGGTGATAGACACGTTTCTCTGGTGTGATTCTTCACTACCACCCAGTCACCAGGATTCAGATCATGTTCTTGTTCAGGCTGCCTGGAAACTGCGTCTTCTCCAACCTGGTGAGAGACAGAACGCACTAGGTCAGCCAATCCTTTACAATAGTCCAGAACCATATCATCAGATATATTCAGCAGTTTGTTTGTGGGAACATGTGTTTGTCTCATTGCTCTTCCCATCATTATCTCGTGTGGGCTCAATCCCGTATTTCTGTCAGGTATGCTTCTGAGTCCCATTAAAACAAGTGGCAAAGCATCTGGCCATTCTAATGATGTTGATGCACACATTTTTCCCAATCTTGACTTTATAGTGCCATTCAATTGTTCAACCACTCCAGAAGCCTCTGGACGATATGCACAGTGCAGTTTCTGTTTACTTTGGAATGCTTCACAGATTATTTGGATCACTTCACTGTTAAAATGTTTTCCTCTATCTAATTCCAAAGTTACTTGGAAACCAAACCTAGGAATGAGCTCTCGTAGCCACAGTTTTGCGACTGTAATGCTGTCATTTCTCCTGGTAGGGTAAGCCTCCACCCACCTTGAAAACAGACACACTATGACTAGTACATATTTCAGCCCTCTGCATGGTGGTAACTGTATGAAATCGAACTGGAGTCTTATAAAAGGACCCTCTGCCTTTCCAATTTTTCCAAACCCAATTATTGTCTTCCGCCCTGGATTATGCATCTGGCAAGTTAAACATCTCTGGCAAAGACTCTCTGCAACAGCCCTGAACTTCGGATTGTACCAGTTTTGTCTAAAAAGCCTAATCATTGCATCTCTCCCTATGTGTGTGTCTCCATGATACATTCTGGCCACTTGTGAGAGTAAACAGTCTGGCATGACTGGTCTGCCATCAGCACTGATCCACACTTCATCATCTCCTCTTTGGGAACAACCCACTTTGATCCACAAATTCTTTTCATTTTCATCAACATCATCTTGTAATCTCTTTACATCATTCCAAGTTTCAGGTGGCATATACAGAATAAGTTGGCAGCTGATTCCCATTCTTTCCACCCTCTTATTGACTGACAATCTATTTTTGGCACAATGTTGAGCCACCAGATCTGCATATCTGTTGCCGACTACCACCCAGTCATCTCCTGACTGGTGTGCGGCACACTTCACCACAGCCAATTCTTTTGGTGATTGTATTGCTTTCAGCAATTCCCTTACAAACTGTCCATTTTTAAAGGGGGATCCTGAAGAAGTCAGGAAATCCCTCTGCATCCATAGTTGGCCAAAATCATGCACAACCCCGTAACCATATTGGCTATCTGTAAATATAGTTACTTTTTGATTCCTCCCAATTTTGCAGGCTTTTATCAATGCAATCAATTCAGCTACTTGTGCAGATTTGACTCCTGGTAAATAAGATGCTTCAACTATTCCAGTTAATTCACATACCGCATAGGCAGCAGTTAATTTACCATCTTCATGTCTTTGACATGAACCATCAACAAATAGCTCCCTGTCTGGCTTTCTGAGGCGCTGTTCTTCTATATCAGGGCGAGGTTTCGTACATAACTCTCTAATCTGTAAACAATCATGTTCATTTTCTTCGTCATCTTTAATTTTCTCATGATATGGGTCTGGTAGTAAGGTTGCTGGATTTATTATAGTACACCTTACCATGGTCACATTTTCAGCACCCATTATTATTCTTTCATATTTAGTCAGCCGACTAGGAGTAAGATGTTGCGTTCTGGTTCTTGTCAATAGAATCACAACAGCATGTGGAACAAACACCTTTACAGGATGTCCCATCACAATTGACTCACTTTGTTCAATGCTCAAACAAGTAGCTGCCACTGCTTTTAAGCATCCTGGCAACGCGGCTGCCACTGGGTCCAATGTAGCAGAAAAATATGCTATAGGACGTCTGTCTAAACCGTGTCTCTGGGTTAGGACAGAGAGTGCACAATTTTCTCTTTCATGACAGAATAATGCGAATTCTCTTTTATAATCAGGCATGCCTAAGGCAGGTGCTGAACATAGTGCATTCCTCAATTTTACAAAAGCTCCTACACTTTCATCATCCCACGCAACAGGATCCTTTGCTTTCTTTTTCGTCATGTTAATTAAGGATTTAGCTAGTATAGAAAATCCTGGTATCCATTACCGACAGTAACCTACTACTCCTAGGAACATTCTTATTTGTCTTTGGGTTACAGGCATTTGCATTTTCTTTATTAATTTTACTCTTTCAGAGGTTACTCTTCTTTTTCCCCTCTCAATTTGATGTCCCAGATATTTAATAGCCGTTGTACAAAACTGCAATTTTTCAGGTGAGACTTTATGCCCTTCTTCGGCCAAAAGATTTAATAGTGCTATGGAATCAACAACACAGTCCTCTCTGGTGTTCGATGCCACCAATAAGTCGTCGATATATTGCACTAGGACTGAGCTTCCTGGCATCACTAGTTTCTCAAGGCACTTTTTCAATATCTGATTGAAAATGGAAGGACTTTCCGTGTACCCCTGAGGAACACGATTCCACACAAACTTTGTTCTCAAATTTAAATGAGAAGATATACTGGCTATCCGGATGCAATGGTATTGAAAAGAACGCTTGACATAAATCAATTACTGTGAACCATCCTGCACTCCAAGGAATTTGGTATAGAATTACTGCAGGATTTGGCACTATAGGACAACATGGTTCCACTATTTTATTTATTTTTCGCAGGTCCTGAACAATCCTATATTTTCCACTAGGTTTCTTTAGTCCCATGATTGGTGAGTTACATGGGCTACTCATTACTTCTTTTAGTATGTTTTTCTCAACCATTCGATTAATTTCTTCAATGACTCCTGCTTTTACTTCTGCACTCATTTTGTACTGTCTGGTATTTGGAAAAATTGCACCTTCTTTTACAGTAATTTTAACTGGGTCTATTTTAGCCATAAGTCCTACTTCTTTTCCTGTGAAATCCCATACTATGGGGTTTACTGTACCTTTTAATTCTTCTGGCAACTCGTCTTTTGTTAATACCGAAAACATCTCATCTACTTCTGTACCCTGTTTTGCAATCATAATTTTATATACATGGTCTTCATCTGGTGTCTGAACTGCCACACCATCCGGTGTGCAAAATATTGTGCAGTTCATTTTGCACAACAAATCCCTGCCTAATAAGTTTACTGGGCTAGAATCGCATACTACAAATTGATGCATTTCTCTGAAGTTTCCGATTTTAACTTCCATTACTTGGATATTTTCACCAGAGAGAGGAAGGTCTGGAATGTCTGCTGTTCTTACAGTAGACCGGGTAGCACCAGTATCTAACAGAAAAGTAATATCATTACCTTTCACATTTCCTTCAACATATGGACCTGACTGATCTACCGATAAGGATGCGCCAAGTACGCACTCCTTCTCCCCCTCTCCTAGGCACCGTCATGAACTGTATTGACAGAAATCGTCCTGTAAAAGAAATTGTGAGGTTATATAATCATTCTTACCACTTCCTCCTTGATATCCGATGTCTGTACCGTGCTTTGCTCTGCTTACATTACCCTGAATAGGTGCAGGTGGCAACTGACTGAGGATTTACACCCTGCTGTGAGTCATTCTGCGTCTGTGGATTTAAATTTTGATTTGGGCCATTATTATTCCGAATCTTTTTACATTCATCCTTCCAATGCAAATTTCTTTTTAGCTTCTTCTCTACTCATTCGTCCTCTCACTTTTCCACCATTCCCAGTATCACCACTCGTTTCAGAATCCTTTCCCTGATTTTCACTCGGATTTTCCAAATTAATTCCCTGTTTCTCAGCCATTTTCACCTGTGCCCACATTACCTTCTCCTGTAATTTCTTATGCCTATCCTCAATATCATCTCCACAATATTTTGCATACTTCAAAATCTCGTCGATAGTTTTCCCTTGCCAACACAGCATGTGTTGTTTAATCATCTGACAAATCTCTGGCTTTAAACCGTAAACAAATCGATACACAAACTGACTCATGTTTTTGTCTCCAATGTCCTCAAATCCACTATACTGTTTAAATACCTGCAATAAACGCTCATAGTAGGAATGTACCGATTCATTAGCTTCTTGTGTAGTTCGGTCTATTTTCACCCAATCGGTTTCTTTCGGTGGTATTTTCCCTTTCAGGTAAGTTATCACCTGCTGATACTTTTTCATCACATCATTTGACGGGGCACCTGTTTTCGGATCTCTAGGATACTCGTCACTTGGCCAATCAACTGTAATTTTACAATCTGTCCACAAATCGGCAGGTACCACTATGTCAAACAAACCATCTAAGTCCTTCAACAATACCTTTGACACCTTCACAAACCTTTCAACCTGCTTGTACCATTCAATTGGTTTTTCTCTCAACTTTGGAAAATCATTCGTAAATGACAAAATATCCTGTCTGCTCCATGGGACATGTATATATCCTCCTCCCGCAATTTCTCGCATTGGGTACATTTGGTCAGCTTTCCCTGTTTCTTTCATCACATATTCCGATGCTGATCTACTGGATCGTGCGTCTTCCTTTTTCTTGGCCCATCTAGTTCTCCATCTATCTAGGTCTCCCCATTTTTGTAGAACTATCATTAATTCCCTTGTAATTTTCTTCCAGAGGCATTCATGTTTTCTAAATCTTTTTCTGAAAATTCTGCTCTATAGGGTTTCTGCAACACCTTTGATCTCCCTATTTCTATTCCCATCTGTAGTGCTAAATTGGATAATTTTTCATGGAATAATCTTACATTTCTTGTGATACTCCTACACATAAATAATAATTCTTCATCATCATAGGTATTTAAGCGATCTAGTCCTATATTTCCTGCTATTATTTCTTCTAATTCGACTTTTAATTTATGAATGTCTATTATTTTTGGAGGTGTGCACTGTTTATCTGATTCTTGTGCCCACCTTTCTAAATCTTCAGGGGTGACTATTGTGGCACTTTTCGCTCCTAATGAAGTTACTAGACTTATATCTTTTGAACACCCAGGTGTAGTTCTCTTGGGAGTAATATTGACAGAATCTCGAATGGGTAAATCCATCAATGATATTGTGGATTCGCTGTCACTAAAGTGATCTTCAACCATTACTACCGCTTCAGGTTTTGTAGCGTTTACAGGAGTAGGTGCAAGTATCGGTGGAGGACAGTTTCCCTGAGTACCATATAATGGAACTACTGGACCAATTGTTACAGGTATGGTCAATGAATCAGGATGTACTTTTATCTGTGTTATTTTCTGTATTAATTCTGCTCTGGTTTTCTCTAGGGCTTCCCTTTCTTTTCTACTAGGGGTGAATTCATGCATTACCTGTGGTACTAATGGGGGTTTTAACGGTGGTGCACTTGGGGTGCATCCACTTGTCCCTTCCTGATATGGTGGGGGGGGTTCCTTAACATTTCTTCCATAAATTCGTCTTCAGAATCGTCACTTCTCATTAAATGTTTTGTCTTTTCTGTGCATTTACTTCCTAATTTTTCCTCTGCTGTTAACAATGGATATAGTCCTTCTGTAATCATTGCCCTTCTCCATTGTTTCATCTGACCGTCCCTAGACTCATGTTGGTATCTGGGGAAAAATCCTCGATAACCCCTATTACTCCTGGATCGGTCACGCTCAAATGCCTCGGTTTCCCATTCCTCTAAGGCTTTGTATTGAGTTAATCTAGGTCTGGGTTCTAGGTCATTCATCCTCAATCTCAAATTTTGAAGAATTCTTCCATTGAAGGTACCATTCTCGGGAAATGCTAGTATTCCATCATTTTTGGTATATTCTATCCAATTCTCTATCCATACACAAGTATGATAACCTCTCTCCATCATCATAAATGAAGCGGGCGTTTTAGCTGGTGGAATGATAATTCCTTCCCTAGTTTTGATTGGTTTATCCTTTTTAAAATAGTTTTTAATCTTTTGCAGAAAGGACATTTTTCTCTTCTCTCCGTACATTCTATCTAATCTTCGGTGTATAAAATTATATTCTGCAAAACCTAGGAATCTCCTATCCGGACGAGTTCCTGTTAAAGTCGGATCGCGTTTTAACATGCAATCTCTACCCACTAAGATTTTAGCTTCTAGAATATCAACCAATCAAGTGTCTGCTATCTTTTATTCCCGAGCCAATCCTTGCGCGGCCTTTTGGTGACGTTTGTCTGTCAACTCCTCCTTTACAATCTGCGCTTCTCTGTCCCTCGCTAGTTCAACTAATCCCAGCGCGGCACCTGTGACGTCAGTACTACTTCTGACTACTGACCCCTCCTTTACAAGAGTCTTTCCACACCCGCTGATTCAACCAATCCCAGCGCGGCGTTTGTGACGTCAGCTCCCTCTCCGGCAGCTGACCCTCCCTTTACAAAATATTACGCAAACTTATTTTCTCTATAAATCTTAATTAAATTTCAGTAACAACATAAAACATTCGCTATCGTGTCCGTTTCTCGAATTTAGAAAAGATAGTTTTCTCTCACCCTTAGTAAAAACCTTTCCGTTTACTAAACATACACTACGAGTAAAACCCTTCCGTTTACTCTTCACACAAGCTCCAGAAGTACCTGTTACTTCTTCAATGTTACCCTTTCTAGGTGATATAACATCAAATTTTCACCAGCGTACTCTTTTGCTATTAATCACACGCATAGATTCCCTAACCAGTACTGATAGTCCTGCTTAACTTTTCAGTACTTTTTCTGCCTGACAGATAACCTCACTGCAGTATGGCTTCCACTTACCATCTGCTATTCAATTTTCCCGGGGAATTCTGGACAACATAAAACAAACTTTGAATACACGGTTGTTAGTTCATAAAAATGAAATTCTCATTACCCAATTAACAAAGAGTAACCATCCTCTGATTAACAGAAAACTGATCCAGCGCGATATTAGTAAACAGCATTCATACACCAGATACTCACTTGGGCCCATACATTCATACTACGCTAATACTTACGCTGGGTTTTATCAGTTGTTACTCTTTATCAAAATCCCTGCTACCAATTACCTTCCGAATGATGACTTACCAATGAATCATTTGCTAATTGTGAAATTTAAAATGAGTGACATTCATTATAGTATATAATCCTGAAATAACCACTGAGTCAGGAAGTTTTAAAATGTTTATCTAAAGATTTAGCAGAGTAAAATACAGAACCACACGGTACTTAATCGCAATACCCAAGATGAAGCATAGAATAACTATTGCTAATCAATGACGGTCCCTCAGAAAAGGAGAGGATAGAGACAGCAGCGCAACTATATTTACCTAAGTGCGAGAACCAAACCCCTTGGCCAAGGAGTTGGAAAGAATAGGACCCAGGAAGGATGAAGAGCAAAGACCTCCTCCAGGATCAGGACAGGACCGGTGACCTCTCTACAACGACGCCTGCGTCATTCCCCTCTCTGATACTCGACTTCTCCTCGATTCGCCCCCGTCTTCCTTCTAATGGACTCCGCCGCCCCCTCCTCAGGACCTCTCTGGACAGCGATTCAGTCTGCAATCGATCAGCTTGACAGTCTGGAGCTCTTCTGCCTGACAGCATGAACGCCTGTTCCTAACTAAATTAACTAATGATATATTCTATTATACCCTTCTATGCCCATGTACCTCCCCTTAATGTTGCTAAAATATGGGACCACTACTTCTGATTGGACAGGGACAGGGGTGGATTCTCACACCATATTGATTTGTCTTGTATTTCTGAAGCCTATTGTTTTTAAACTACCGCCCCTTCAATTTAATACATTTGCTTTATTTCCCACCCGTCTCATGACAAAATTTACAATTTATTCATATAAAATGTTTCTTTTCGACGGGAACATCTTGGTATGTAGTGGTGTCGGCCAGCAGGTCATGGCCTTGGATGATGTCCAAGTTGACTTCATCTCTTCCTTTCTCGTCAGCCTCTCAGGGCGCATGTGCAGAATCTTTGTCACACGAGCTTTCAGTTCACCAAACCCCAGGCCCAAGTTTACGAACTAATAAAAGTCAAAGAAGAAAACATTAAAATCACAAATAAAATGTTTCACTGTATGCCCACTCTTTCTATTCTATTCCCATTTAATTATAAATTCTATCCCGCATTAGTAGCGTTAGAGAAACGACAGTTTAATAATGACATGAGAGCAAAGTGACGCATGTGAAAACATCAAGCAGCCATTTTAATGCACACTGCGCAGAAGCAGAAATTTCCCACCAAGCAAGAAGAGACGTCACAACACGTGGTGTGGTTGGGACATGCGCAGTAAGTTTCCCGCGTTTTAGCGGCCATTTTGGATTACGGACAAGCGTTATTCATTAATAAAACACATAGGCAAGCATCCTTACTATTCGTGTAGTGTATGCAAGGATTAGTAGAGACAATACAAATTTAATAAATTAATACTGTGAGGAGATTGCATTCGAGCAAGTCTTATTTGTGAGTCCTTGCTCCATCACTAGTATTCAAACCCTACTATAGTATGACCCCTGGCATAATCAGAGAGGCTATTATCATAGCTCTTATATAATGGGATTGCTGCCATAATGTGTAGCTGCACTACAAACCTATTCCGTGGACAAGTAGATATTTTATTAAGTTCCATGCCCCTATATTTTGCATTGTACCATTCTTCTGTGCCACAGTGCACTGCTCGCAGCGAAGGCAACTGGCTGCTCCTTTCCACTGCCCCTTGACTGCTGCTGCTCACACTGTGAGCATGTCGCCATGCAGCAGCTGCATTCCTGGCAGTTTTTGCTACATACATGTATTAACAAAGCCAACAGGTGAGGTATTTAAATGACAATGTGAGCCAGAAGTATCGGTTTTACAATGCTACTTTTTCTGAAGTTGCCTTTCTTTCTGATCCCACAATGGGCTTCTTCTAGCGCTTTGGAGGAAATGCATGAATTTGTAAAACATAAAAACCTACAGAACTGAACACTGCAATTATTATACTGTTGTTACTTCAAGGTCTGAAGCTTGACTTTTCATGATGACCGTGCATATGACTTTATGATCATTTATGATTCCTGTTAAAAACTCTAAAGAAATAAGCAGTCAAATTTAAGAAGTTAGACTAATAAAACCATTAAAAGGCTTTGATGAAGCTCTAAAAGTGCGAGACGTGCTGGCTGATCTCCATCATATGTTTACTGTCAAACAAGATAACTTCAAACCTAATATGTATCTGACTTATTGACCAGTCAGAATCCTGAGTAAAGTGGCTGAAAAAGTCTCTTCTGCCAGCTCCAAAACTAGCGTCCTTTGTACTTCGACTGCTATACTAATAATACTATTTTAATTGCTTTGTAATTTTTTTTTACAGTATTCGCAGGGTTAACTTTCTCTGCAGTTCAATGTAATTTTGAATATTAGTTACAAGTAAACAGCACTAATAAAAGATGGTCTATGAGTACAATATTACTAACAACAATAGTAAATTAGTAACAAAATTAGTTACAAAAATTATGAAGTGTGAAGGTACAATGAATTAGTGTAGCTGAAAGTATTGTAAGTGAGGATGTACTCATCCAGTGAGCAATAGCAGAGTAGCTACGGGGTTGCATTAACCAGGAGATCCTGAAAAGACAATCTGGAACTGCAAAAATATTCACATAGATATAGTTCCTGCTTCTCTTCTCCCGTTCTTCCACAATACCCTCTCCTCCACTAGATCCTGGAGGAGCAAACAAAGAGTACTACATAGTTTTCTAAAGATGACCTATAAAATGTAAAATAAAATGAAAAAATGACAACAGACTTATAATTTAAAGTTAAGAGTGGGAGTTGAGCCATTAACCCTTTGTGTGCTGAGGATGGGTGTGTGTGTGTGTGTGTGTGCTGAGGATGGGTGTGTGTGTGTGTGTGTGTGTGTGCTGAGGATGGGTGTGTGTGCTGAGGATGGGTGTGTGTGTGTGCTGAGGATGGGTGTGTGTGTGTGTGTGTGCTGAGGATGGGTGTGTGTGTGTGTGTGCTGAGGATGGGTGTGTGTGTGTGCTGAGGATGGGTGTGTGCGTGTGCTGAGGATGGGTGTGTGCGTGTGCGTGTGTGTGTGGAGGACCGCTCCAAAACGTCCTAGCACCCACCCAAGGGGGAAGCGTTGATGCTCCCTGTGGGCAGCCCCGCAGCATGCCCCCACCAGGGATGGCAGCAGAAGCACATCCGCTGGCATCCCTGCCCCCTTCCCCGTCGATCGGATGAAGCGCGCCGACTTCATCATACCAGGCCGGAGCGTGCTGGAAGCCATTTACTTCCTGCGTGTCGGGAGAGAGGACCTCCCTAAGGTAAGTCCTTCTCCTGTAGGGTTTGTTTTCTGTAGAAAACAGACACAGGTGGGAAAGGAAACAGTTTTCCCTTTCCCCTGTGCCTGTTTGGAGTGGATTCCTGTTACACGATCGTCAGTGGGGCCGCGATTGTGGAGCAGAAATCTAAAACCCTACACCACCAGGGATTTTTTTTATCTGTTGTTGGGGGGGCAACCCCTGAAGCATGGGTTGCTTTCCTGGAGGCATATGTTATCTGTGTTTTGGCCAGCCCTGGGGGCTGGTTTGGCTGTTTTTTCGGCCAATCGTCCCCGGGGGGAGATGGGCGAAACCCACTAGATGGCAGGGATTCCATTTAGAAATTGCGGGGGTGACCCATTGGGCAAGGTTTGCGGGGGCGATCCCCTGAGGAGCAAAATATTTTTCTGTGATTTGGGGAGGGTCGAAACCCAACCGATGCCAGGGATGTTACGTAATGAAATTGCCCACACAAATGAGGTAGCATTTTTAATGGGAGACCTGGTAGAACGCTGGGCACTAAGAAATTTGTGCCGGCCCAGTGATCCCACAATTTTCCCACACGGAAATGTGAGGAAAATGTGACTTTTTGGTTAAATTTGAGGTTTGCAGGGGATTCTGGGTAAGAAAACGTTGGGGGACCCACAGAAGTCACACCTCCCTGGACTCCCCCGGGTGTCTAGTTTTCAGAAATGTCTGGGTTTGGTAGGTTTCCGTAGATTGCCACCGAGCCCGGGACCAAAAACGCAGGTGCCCCCTTACAAAACGAGGATGTTTCGTAATAGATAATTTTGATGTCTCCACAATACGTTTTGGGCCCTTCCCTGTCGCGGAAACTTGGCCCACCTACACAATTGAGATAGCATTTTTATCGAGGGACCTGGGGAAATGCTGGGTGGTAGGAAATTTATGCCGGCCCGGGGATCCCACGGCTTTCCCACACAGAAATGTGAGGAAAATTTTAATTTTTTGCTAAACTTGAGGGGGTTTCTGGGTAAGAAAACGTTGAGGGATCCACAGAAAACACCTCCCTGCACTCCCCCGGGCTAGTTTTCGAAAATGTGCTGGTTTGGTAGGTTTGCCTAGGTGCCAGTTCAGCTGGCGCCCAAAATCCACAGCTACCTACATTGCAAAAAACACATTGTTTTTCACTAGAAAAATGTGATGTATCTACATTGCGCTTGCCGCCCTTTTCTGTCACTGGCACTTGATGTACCCACACAAGTGAGGCACTGTTTTTCCCAGGCGTCTTGGGGGAACAGTGGGTGGCAGGAAATTTGTGCCTTCCTGCAGATTCCATGACTTTTACCACACAGGATGCAAGGAAAATGTGCTTTTTAGGCAAAGTTTAAGCTTTGCATGGGATTCTGGGGGAAAAAAAACCTGGTGAGAGCCACACAAGTCACCCCACCCTGGATTTCCACAAGTGTCTAGTTTTCAAAGATGTGCTAGTTTCATAGGTTTCCCTAGGTGCCGGCTGACCTGGGGCCCAAAATCCACAGCAAGCCACCTTGTAAAAAAAACATGGATTCTGCTGGGTAAGATATGATGTCTCCCAGGTTACATTTTGGGGTGTTTTGTGTTGCAGGCACAAGGCCTAGCCACACAAGTGGAGTACCATTTTTATCGGGAGATGTGGGAATACAGAACAGTAGAACATGTGTTATTACCAGTTCAGTATCTCTACGTTTGTGCCTTTCAAATGTAAGTGTGTAACACAGAAGACATTTTACAAAATGCCCTCTGAAACGCATGCCAGTATGGGTACCCATAAATTCAGAGATGAACGAACCACCACCATTCCTAAACTCAGTATCTGGTGTACATTTTAGTTTTCCTTCATAACCGTTTTCTATTTTTCATAATTTACCATATGATTTACTGTATAGTCGGTACCCAATGAAAAACCATTTTAAGGTGCAGATCAGTTGTTGGCTCTGGTTACCTTGGGTTCTTGGAGAACCTACAAGCTTTATATATGCCCGTAACCAGAAGGATCCAGCAGACAATGGTATATTGCTTTCAAAAATCTGCCATAGTAAGAAGAGGTTACTGATGAAAAGAAGACTCAAAGGGCTGTTTTTACCTCAATTTCAATATGTTTTTATTTCAACTTTTTTTCTTTCTGTAGGTAAACACTGAAGGATCTACACAAATGACCCTTTGCTGAATTCAGAATTTTGTCTAATTTTTTTTAATGTATAGCTTTCCGGGACCCACCAGGGTTTTACACCCATTTCCACCACAAACTGGAAGGAGGTTGGAAGCACAGAAATAGGAAAACTGGGCTATCTTCCAGTAAAATGCCAAAACTGTGCTAAAAATTTTGTTTTTCTGAATAAAGTCTGCAAAGCTGGAAAGATGGTGATTTTAGCACCGCAAACCTTTTGTTCATGCCATATGCAGGGGGAAAAAACAGACACTTTCTTCTACAGCACTTTTTTCAATTTTTACCCCAAAAAAGCAAAATGTAGCCATATTTTGACTAATTTCTCAGTCCCTTTCAGGGGAATCCACAATCCTGGGTACCTTTAGAATCCCCAGGATGTTGGAATAAAAGGATGCAAAGTTGGTGTGGATGGTTTATGTGGACAAAAAGTTATGGAGGCCTAAGCACAAACTTCCCACACAGCCAAAAAAGGCTTAGCACGAGGGGCCTAGCAGCGAAGGCGTTAAAAGTGCAACAATGTTATGGGCATGCGCTTGCAATTTTAAAAAAATTACACAATTAAACAGCAGTGGACAGCCATCACATAATGGTATTGCGTATAGTGTATCAATGGTCTGAAGTTTCAAAATGGCCACCACGTTTGGAAGCAATGTTCAATAGTTAATTATATACTATAGACAATACCATTCCAGGATGGCTGTCCAGTTTGGAGGCAGTTGGCGCACAGGATGTAGCACACTGCAAATGAAAAGAGTGGCAAGCGAACAGCTCAGTGGCACTGCTTGGGAAGCTGTCAAGCACGCTAATAAAATAATGAAAAAAGGACAACAAAAGAAATAAAAGGAAACCTATAAAAAGAGAACTTAAAAAATTAAAGGAGAGGCCCACCAGCCACGGAGCTGAAGAACCATCAATTTCAGGTGGATAGTCACAAGTGATCCAGCAAAATGAAGTCACGCACCGAAAATAGAGTCAGTTGCTGAAGTGGACTGATCTACTGCCTCCATGTTATATGCTGTCATGGGCAGAAATAGAATGTGACTGACATACAAGATGACCAATGGCTGAAGAGGTCTTTCCAAAAGCACCTACGTGTATGTATTTATTTATTTATTTATTTTTTATTACAAGAGATTAGCAGAGAGCTGCCACACCAGATATAAAAAGTACTTTAATACACACACAGATAAATAGCATACATAATATTACAAACATGTACAGTTCGTAAAACAATGTACAACCCCTGCTAAGAGGGTATAGCAAGCATTATCACAGTGCAAATATTCTACCCCCAGGTCTTGTCAGAGGTTATACTACAGTGAAACAACAATCTACCATTAAAGGAATATTGATTTTAACGTATGCCTTCAAAATAAATGAGTCAGGCCTACTCTACTGCCTTTGTTGTACATTTTCATAATGAACTAATCTGACCAGAGGCATCTGACATATGGCATACTTAGCTTGTTAATATAATCAACTCAGGCTTACTGTACTGAGCACAAACTTTACATGGCATCAAGTGCAATACAAGCACCCCTTTTCAGCCATAGAAAGCAAGTCCTACTCTATCAAATGCTGTAGAGACTGAGATAAACATGTGAGATGAGCCAAATGCCATATCTCGGTGGAGCTTCTTAAAGCTATTTCTTCTATTGAACACAGAAGTCAAAAAAATAATTGCACTTTCAAGCCAGACCTACAAAAAAAGATAAAGAACAGAAAGGAAAAAGCATTGGTTAAGTACTGGCCCACGAACCCTGGCACTTAATTTCACTTCTCTATAGGAAGACGTGTGCGTATGATCAGGAAAACGCCACCACTCACAGTGCTGGAGGGCCAATGGCTATAGAGGGTAGACCCATGCAGTATGCTGTGGTGTGTAGAAGCAAAATATCAGTGACCGCGAAACAGAACAATGGAAGAAGGGGGCTGTTGCGAGGCCCATCAGTATATTTATTTTTTTGTTACGATTTTTTTTACTCAGGGAGCCTGAAAAAGTAGCAATTACAATGTGCTCTCTCTGGTGGAAATATGCAGAACTGATTCATGTCAGGTTTTTTTTAATCAAAGCTGTGAAGTTATTTCAGGACATACTTGTGAGAACCCACCAACCAACCAGGAATGGTTAGCCATTTACTGGACACACTTGCCAGATGTTAACACAGTCAGCACAAAGAAACCAGTGGAATTGTGATATGACTCACACATCGGATCTCATGTGACACGTATAGTCTTTCTTAGTTAATGCTAAGAGAAAGGCTACTGCATGAGTCAGCCAGAGTCTAGCCAATTACTACATCATCATTCTGTTGTTTGGTCCACATCACATGGTATGTGATTAGGAGATGAGCAAATGTTAGAGAGCCCATTCCTATGAGCTAAAAAAAAATCTTATTTATCAAACCTTTGAAGAAAAAGGCTTTTCCCAACTGCAAATATTAAATGCGTTTGCCAGACATAATGTCCTAATCAAAACATTTTGCACAAACATAACAGGAATTAATTTTCGAAATGTGGATATAACAGCTTCCAACAAAAATCACTTTCACATAGCCTTCCTCTTACAAGGCGGTAATATTACTTGTGCAGCATTCTGCGCAGGAAAGTGGATGATTCTAAGTTTTAGAAAGACTTTATTTATCATAGTCACACGAAATATAAGATAATAAACAATGTATAATGAACAACAGAATAATGCTTGAACATATATTGTTTAAATAGAACATCAGTTCTAGAATAATACATGTAGACCTAAGATTTTTCAAAACATTATCGAAAGGAATACATACAGAAATCCATGAATGATCAATAAGGAAATTAGAAAAAAGAAAAGGAAAGACAAATGGAAAGGGAAAAAGGAAAGGAAAAAGGACTAAATAGTGGGGAATTAATTAAATGTTAGAAATAATAATAAGTAAATGAGAGGTGAAGCATGTGTATTAATAAACATGGAGCATTATATGGAAAACAACAAACACGTTACAAAGAATATACATACAAATTATAGATAAGAGTGGTAATGAATTAGAAATTGAATGTAAACTAGAATTAATAAAGAACGTATTTCAAGGGAGTTTAGGGACCTCTTCAATGAAAAGGTTGATGTAAAGCATATGAAATAACAGCAGTATTTAGATGAATGGTAACAGGAGACCATAGAGCTTCCCTCTTCATAGCAAGTGAGATAGGCGTAACATAAGCTCTATCGAGTCTGTGGTTACCACCAAGCTTGAAAGAAATCATTTTTGCATTCTTCCAGTTTTTGGTAATTTTTGTAATACAACTGCTAACATAAGGTCCATTACTTTCACATTTAACATATAATCACTCTAGTCATCCGATAAACTGCCTACGAACAGACTGACATACGAAAAAGGAACACTTAATTGAAACACATAATTTATCGGTTTTCAAACCTTAATCCAAAACTGGCAAGTATGATGAAACTAAATACTAGGTGTTTGTAGAGCCTGTGTTACATTCATTACATGATTTGCATGTAGCAGGTGAGTTCGGGAAGTTATCTTAGACAAAACTTGATGAGTTGTAAGAAGTCCCTTATAGATGAAAAACAACGATTTGTAATGTTTGCTGCTCTTGAAGATTTTTTAAATCAAGCCAAATTTTAATCCACAAATTAACAGACTAATTAATACTGAAACCTTCGTCCCACAAGTGAATGATTCTAAAGATGCTTTTCCAGCATCAGATCAGGCTCACTCTCGCAGTGCAGGTATATTCTGTGAGCTAGGTGAACATTCTAGGGGCACATGCATCATACTAAATATCGGTCGCAAAGGGGCAGATTCTGCGAATCTGCCCCTTTGCGACTGCAATTCTTGCATTTGGGATGCACCATCCCAAATGCAAAAATCGCTATTTAAGTAATCGCTAAATTTGCGATTACTTAAATTGCGATTGCATTTAGGGAATCGCAAAATGCGATTCCCTAAATGCAATGCAACCAAAAAAAGAAATTGCGATTTCGAATTTAAGAAACGCAAATTTCCATCAACTCAAAGTTGATGGTAATTTGCAAGAACTTTAAAAAATGCACAAAAGTGCATTTTTCAAAGTTCACAAGGGCATGTATGTGTGCAACATGTCTTTAAATTGCAATTTCAGGGGTGCATCAGGGTGTCCTTTTGGCACCCTTGAAATTGCATGCGCAATTTGCGAGTACCTATGTTGTACTCGCAAATTGCGCATGCAATTCCCATTGATTCCTATGGGCCACTAGGCCCATAGGAATGAAAGGGAAGCAATTCCTTATTTGCGATTCACAATTTGCGAGTCGCAAATAAGGAATGTGTAGGAATCGCACATTTTTTTGCGATTCCTACATGCATAAGGAATTGCGATTCCTAAATTGTGATTTCTTGAAAATCGTATATAGGACTCGCAATTCCTAACTTTGATGAATGTGGCCCTTAGTTCTTTATTAGAACTCTTTGCTCTTAACAGGCAGCTGTTACGGAAAGGCAGTGTAGTGAGGTGCAAGTCGATGGAGTAGTAGGGCTCGTCTCAGGTAAAACCTATGAATCTTCAGGTAGATATTGACTGGCTAAGAACCAAGCAAAATGCAGCATCTTGACACTGCACATCTGTCTAATTTGCAAATACTGATATTAGGTAATTGTCTGTGGCCTGATTTCCACAAAAGACTAGCTGCAAAAAATGGCAAAACACAACAATCTGAATTACAAATTGTAGTCAAGAGAAAAAAGAAAGTGGTGACACTGGGGTAGTAAACATTAAATAATCTGCCATCTGTTCTGACTTTTGATGTGAGGTACAGTGCTCAGGATCCCAATCTTTGGTCTAATTAAACCTGCACTCAGTTTTTCATCTCTCACTGGCTTTAGCCAATTAACACAGTTTGGCTGTCTGTGCTTCACACAGCTACTTACCCCAAAATAAACCCTGGTAAATGTTAGAGGATTTGTTTGTACAAGCCTTGGCTTAGTCAAGCATTTACTTACTAACTATATGGTCCTACCTGTCTCAAATCTACTCTACAGACTAGCATTTGGATCTACAAATGTCATCACATGTCTCATAAATGACCATCAACCATCATCTCAGAGGGGTTTTACGGACTCCAGTGAGTAAGTGTAACAGAATGGTCTGAATGTTCCTGAGGCAGCATATTCTCCTAACAGTTAAACACTAGCCTGCTCACTGGCCGTATTCTAATGTGACAATGGCTCAAGGAGAGGACAGAAAATTCATCCAGTGGTGATGCAAGAAGAATTATATTATCTTTACCTTCAAATAAGTCCAGATGTAAATAAATTAACTGCTTTGTTTGAATAGTAGTATAGTTCAAGGTGGATCACCACTTTGGAGTGATATTCAGTGGTTCTTATTGAAGCAGGCTCACTCCATACTCATTCCTGAAATGTGTGCTGCAAGTCCTGAAAACTCTTAAAAGCAGATGCCTACTGTTTGATTCTGGTCAGCCTGACTCAGCCAGATCCCTGAGGCCCCGGCGTGGCTTAATTCTTTAAAATGACCAACATGCACCTTATACTCATGGTCAGCTTGTTTTCATGTACTGGCCAGTTTAACTTCCTCTTCTTCCAAGGAAAATCAGAACACTAAGGCTTCCTCCAAAGTTGGACGTTTATTCCCAGCCTTGGGAAAAATAGCAATTCAGGAACATGTGCCTGGTCAGAAACCCCTGCAATGTGTTCTGATGTTTTGGAGGGTGTTCTACCCATGGATGAAGTTTAAACTTGCCCGGCCAAAATGTTGATGTTCAAGTGAACATCTAAGGAGGAGTTAACTGTAGCAGCCCTACTCACTCAGAGTACTGGTATGTCAGAGGACTGTCAGAGTTTGGTCACTGCATGTAGGAGATATTGACCTTTAGACTTTGACACCGAGTGTTGATGGCATGATACAGAAGTTGGAAAGCTATTCAAACTTGGCATGGCTTAGCAGCCACATTGTTCTTACAGTGGAATGTCCAATCTGTTACTGATAGAACAGTAAAAGGAATGCTGACAGTATGTCTGCCTGAAGATATTAAGCACACAGAAGAGATGAGAAAAGGTGTAGAGGTGCTGAGCGCTCCTGCCGGACTTTTACCTGAAGAAAGATTTTGGCATAGATTACCCCGGAGCAAATTCAACAATTAGGAATTGCACCATGATTATCTGCTGGTTACTCAAGGAGGCAACCACAAGGCGATATGCCTTACTGGTGGGGTCGGGTGATGTTCGGGGGTAGACACCCCTGCATGAAAACTGATGACAGATGGGTAGTAGAATTTAAAATAACAGATACCTCAGGTGAGATCCAGTATGCAATGGGGGCATGGATGGGACTGATATAGGACAATAAGGTAGGGCAGAAGTGAGATACCTCAGGCGTGATGAAGAGCATTTGTTTCACACTCTCTCATTAGGCACCAACTTCAAGAGAGTATTGCGGCACAGTGTCCAGATTAAAGGCGGATTAGCTTGGCATGGACTCATATTTACATAAAATGTAATTCTAGAAGTCTTTAAATAGAGTAGAGGTCGCACCTACATAGATCTGCCTGGTAACATTATTTACTTCTCAATGATAGGTCAAGAAATTGACTTCTTTTACAAGGAATAGTCAGGGTCAAGACTGATTTGCATATAGCTGAGTCTGAACTGGGGTGGCGTGGTGAGCAAAACAACAATAGATTTAACCTAGATCTCTTGACTAGGGATGAATGTATGATTTGCTCTGCATTCCGTCTATCATCTGTGTGTCTTTTGCTTTCTCGCCCTAAGTGCGCCGGGTATGCCCAGATGCGGGTACCGGGCTCACTGTGCCACTGGATTCAAGCTAGCCTGGCTGAGCCCCCGAAACCGGTCCCAGGATGCTTGTTTCAGGTCCAGGGAGGACCTGCCAGGCTAGCTTGAATCCAGTGGCACAGTGAGCCCGGGACCCACGTCTGTGCATACCCGGCGCACTTAGGGCGAGAAAGCAAAAGACACACAGATGATGGACGGAATGCAGGTGCTCTCAATGCCACTGGAGTCAAGCTATCCTGGCTGATGAGGGGTGAAACCCCGAAACCGGTCCTAGGATGCTTGTTTCCAGTCCAGGGAGGACCTGGCCTGGCAGTTCAGGCTGGACTGTTCCAATTGGGGGCAGGGTCAAGACTGATTTGCATATGGCTGGGTTCAAACTGGAATGGCATGGGGAGCAAAAAACGATGGATTTAGGCCCAGATCTCTGTACTGGGGTGAATGTATGACATTGTTTTGCATTCTGTCCATCATTTGTTCTTTTTGCATTTATCTTATAGCGGGGCAGAACATGTCTGCTGGCTGTTTTTTCTGTTTTACATAATAGACGGTTTTTATTAGATCTGGCAGGCCTGTTCAACCTCACTTAATATCCGTTATGGGTAAAGTACAGACACTAAGTGCCTAAAGCTCGCCCTTACCTAAAGTTCAAGAGGGACGGCTGAATATTCACTACAGGTCTACACTTATACAGTTGACAAGAGTGAAATAGGTTTCTCTTTAAAGCTAAGGAAAACAGATTTACAACCCAAGAACATTCACAGAATCTTTCTTTCAGTGCAGTTCTAGAGATTCACCTTTCACAAACGTGGCCGTGCAAGCACAGCTTAGACAGCCTATCAGTTAGGCATCTCATACTTTCCACCATCTACTTCCTTCATTATGTTGCCTTTATATAAAGCAAGATGCACGGGAGCTTGGACAAGATTAAGGGCCTGATGTAGCAATGGATTTTATCCATTCTGTGTCTATGGAGAAAAGCGTTGAAACACAAGGGCCTACATTTCAAGAAAAGAGTACCTGTCAATGCAAAACTCCAACTAGATTCTAAACCCACATCAAGCCCAAATGCCTCCAAGAGAGATTTCCCCAGGCCCAGAACATACAGTCACATTGGTCACAATGAGGCTAAAGGGCTATTTTCTGTGCAATTAAGACAATGCAAAGAGTTTGATTGTGGTTTGGATTAGGGTAGGTTTAGTGTAAGGCTAAATTGGGGAAAGGTTCATGGCTAGCACAGATATAAGAAAGTAGTTAAGGATTAAGAAAAGGAACAAAGTTAAAATAGGGTAAGGATTACAGTGAGTTAAAAGTAAGTTAATTGCAGATAAATTACTTAAAACAAGTTTGTTATTGAAGTTAAAATAATATTCATTTTAAAAACGTTCTAGACTGTGTACCCTACTACTAAGGAAGCCTGGCCATATAATGTAACTCTTGGAAGTGAGGAGGAAATTTAAACTTGGATGTCTGACACAAGTTCATCCATTTAAAAGCCTGCCTTATTGTAGCAGAAGTTCAAACCATTTCAGGAAGACAGATCTGAGGAGCAACGATGCACTCTTTCTGAAGACACCAACACCAAAAACAACTCAAGCTGTGAAACAAACGTTCTGAGACAGCCACCAGCCTCAACCCACACACTTAAAAAACGTTACCACACTACTCTCTTTTTGAAAAGCACTGAAAGCACATCTATTCTGCAAGCGTCTATCCTGACTTCGCTTAAGACCTGTTCATCCAGTAATCGCACACCCGAAGTGATTATGAGATGACTCCTTCCTAACTGCAAAACCTGCTGATTGTCTCTCCTCTGCACTCTGATCTGTTTTTCATCATCGACATTGTTTTCTCTACTTATAACCCCCTAAAGACCTATTGATGAGGTATTTGTAGACTTGTAATGATTAGGAGATAGGCCTCACCAACATCACATACCTATTCAGTTCTCCTTTGCTTTGCTTTTTATTGTTCAGCATGTTTATTCTCTATTGTTTTCGAGTTACATATAAGTGCACTCCTGTGGTCCGGCGCAGTTGTGCTTTATAAAGTTATCCGCTGCACATGTCATACGGAATGGAGAGAGCTTCATGTGCAGGCCTGTTAGGGTGTGTTCCTGCTGTAAAAGTCACTGATTTCTGGGTTATTTGCCTTGATCTTCTCCCGCCGTATTTATACTGAAAGTCAACGCAGGCGATGCAAGAAATGCAGCTGTGATGTTCTAGGTGGAGAAAGGCTATGAGAACGTCACTGCTCTGCCACCCGAACCTTCGGAACACAGACTGACAACAACATGCCACAACATACGAGGAAGCTCGTCTCAAGAAGGCGTTGTGAGCAGTCGAATGAAACAGTTCATGGTTAGGGGAAACCGGATTTTGCTTGTTACCGAGTCAGACTCAGCTGGACTAAAACCAGTTCTCTCACACAGGGATAGTGACGACTGGAATGTAAAATGACACTGCTAGTGTTGGAAAGAAACATGTAAGAAAGGATAGGACCATGTCATCAGGACCGCTACAAGGCATTTACCGGTAGCAGAAGCATGGAGACTCGAATACCAGAGCAGAAAGAAGGGTTCCACCAGGGCAGAATAAAAAGGTTGTTGAAAGGGGAGCAGTACGTGCACAATAAACAATTGAACTGAGGCTCGAAAATGACCTGTGAGTCTAACATCGGTTATACATGCCACTGCACGAAACATGCCTACCTTGTGGAGTCAAATAAATAAAGTATTCTGTATATAAATGTAATAGCCACCTTGGGAGGGTGGGGGGGGAGAGAGGGAGGCCTTCCATGGCTACAGGGCCTTATTAAACGAGCGATGTACTTTTATTGATGTAAAATAATTGTTGTATCTGAATGGTCTGCAGAAGTTAAAGCCCAAACTTCTACAACCATGCTGAGAATTCTTGATGAGTCATGTACCCCGTGTCACTTGCTGTCCTGGGCCCCCTGTGACACCTACTGTCCTGGGCCCCACCATGACAAACACACCCACGATAAAGGAATCTCACAGCTTCCATAGAAACAGGTCACTTTCATTTAATGCAACCTAAGGGCAGTTTGACCAAATAGTTGCAGTTTTCATCAATTAGGACGGTCAGCCAAGTGGCTGGAAAAACTGGCTCCATTTAACTTTGAGGAGTGTGCGGTGCACGGGGAAATGGCGGCAGTGGCACTGGCATAACTCAAAATGTGGTGGGGGGTCCTGCAGAATGGGACGAGGGGCCCCTAAGCCTCCCATCTCCCACAGATATAGACTGGACTTGGGCTGACTGGAAGTTCGCTTAAGTATTGAGGGTTCCGTTACGCCCCTGGGCAGAGGCCCTATTTCACCAGCCAGAGACCAGGGACAAATTAAAGTGAGGCTGAGGTAGATGCAAACGGTTTTACTGAGAGGACATTGGAGCAGTCAAATATGAATTACATTCAGAAGAAAGATGTGTGCTAGTATCTGTAGACGCCCCAAGTCATACCAATAGTGCCTGCAGTCAAATGTACACATCGATCAGGGACGCTGGGGTCGAATGTGGCGAGGAATACAAAGAGTACGGAAAAGTTAACCCAGAAAGTATATACCTAATAAAACGGTATTGGGTGGAGGACAACTCTTAGGCACTGTAATAGATTCTCTTGTGAATGAAACGATGGTAATGGATATTTTAAGTCTTTAATCTAATAGAAACCGAAAAGGTAGGTGTGGATCACTGGTACTTCAGACCAGGAAGATCTATCATTGGTTAACTGCAATTGACACATCTGCATATATACACACAAGGCAACTTTACAACCATACACAAAAAATCTGTTGGGTTTGAACACTCCATTAAACTTATTTCAGGATGGCTGAGAGATCTTGAAGATAATCAAAATGTGAACGAACTGTCTTATTCTCAGATTAATCGAGTTTTAACTGTACCTGCGTGGCTATTTTGACTTCATTTACTAACTACAAACAGATTTTTTTTTTTTTAAAGAATTTCTGCAGCACCAAAACAGTAGTAAAATCAAAACACTGAACAATAAAAATCCACAACCCAATTTAAAATGTGGAGTATATTTTAATAAACAAAATGACACCAAAACGACAAGAATCCCAAAAAGGGGGAGCAGAAAATATGAGTTATTAAAATTTACTAACAAGCAGAAATACTGAGGGTTGCAAAATCCTTCCTTTGGAAATATTGTCCTAAATCTAGCATTCAGCCACGGGGCTCTCTCTTATCCACTGTAGCTTTCCAAACCATAACAACATATACGTAACAATGCTGGATCGGTTCACTTTTAGCGACTGAAATGGAGCAAATTAGCACCTGAATAATCGTGATAGAAAACAAAAGTGTAATCCACTTCTGAGTCCAGGTCATAACAGCAAACGCTGAGGTGGGAAAGGTGTTTGCCAAAATATTTTTAATATGGTGGACATTGTAGAAGAGTGCCTGAATGGCAAGTGGTGCAAGGAGTGTCTACATTATGCCCAGCAAAAACAGAAACACCGTTATGACCTGGAGGTGACTTCTCATGCGAGTGACCCTGGTTATACGAGTTAGCACCTGTAACTGTTTTTCCGTTAAGGTTTAACTATTTTTACACGTAGAGAACTACTTTCCTTTACAGCCCCAATAAACATGAGAGTGGTTCCATTCCTATCTGAGGAGCACATTTTGTGTGTTTTGATGGTGAGAAATTAACTTCAAAACCTTTGTAAATACCTACAATTTTATGGAGGGCGATACACTCAGAAATGCCAAGAAACCCTAAAGCTAACCCTTGAGAATGAAGCAATTTGGTAATCCTGATGAAATTCCTGCATTGCACAATGCATTTTCAAAACATAAAACTCCAACAATACTAACTGTTCTATAGATCAACATATATGCATTACATTATTTGCAAGCATGATTTGATGCATGCTCTTGATACACTTTTTCAAAGCTCCAAGTTGAAGAACTTTAAATGTATTATTAGGTCGATGTCTCTACAAATTGTAGCAGCGTGTGCTTCAGAAGGTTGTCTGAAGGATATTTCAATTAAGAAGAATAAACAAAACTGAAACGTAAGCACACACAGCTGTGTTATATCCTTCCTTATCACTTTCACCACGTGAAAACGGGTAAAGCATGCAATCGAGCCGTCCAAAGCAAACAGGCTATCACCTCTGCATTCACAGACCAATGACAAGCTTATTCATGTGCCAATTAAACCAAACAAGACATGACGGAGGGTGGTAGCAGACATTTGGGGAGGGACTGAGTTCCACCCAGCCACTGTGGGTGAAGTCAAATACTGAGAAAATAGTTGAGTCAGG
The DNA here is from genome assembly GCA_963921515.1 of Calotriton arnoldi. Lineage (NCBI taxonomy): Eukaryota > Metazoa > Chordata > Amphibia > Caudata > Salamandridae > Calotriton > Calotriton arnoldi. Next base: position 106,573 of record CAWUFW010001282.1, on the reverse strand, counting down.
GGGTCTCCTAAAAATGTTAAAAGTTGGAAAATGGGGTGGGTGTCTACTGTGGGACATTCTTTTGAGTGGGTTCCTTCCTTTTCGTGTTTCTGTGCTGTGATGGGCATGGCTTGCGATTTTTTGCTTGTAAGTAATTCCGCCACAGTTACAATGAGTTAGCAAAGTGTGTGGCCGAGGCAGTAGTTAGGAGATTCCATGTTAGTTGGACTTGTTTCAATTAAAATGCTTTTCAGGTGGTCTGGCCACGTTGCTGGATAGGAAGGTCAGCTCTAATGAGGAGTTTATACGGGTGAGGGGGACACTTAAGACCGGAAAGGTTAGTTGGAAAGAGCGTAGGGATGGCATTAGGATCTACGTCCTAACGAGACCAGAAAGAGGACTTATGACTGGTAACACAAATAGGTTAATTAACATACAAGGACCAGAAGGGTCATTGACTTAGTGGAGGTTTGAGACTTTAGGATATCTTTTAGTTAGGCTTCAAGCTACAAAGTGAGGCGGCCATGTGTGCAATACTACAAACGTAGACTATCACATTGCGAGACCTTTTAGAGTTTAGACACTATTGGTAATGTATATTATGAAAACACACCATTGTAAGAAAGGGGATTATTATTTAGGGTGGGTGATTGTCTTTAGGAATAATAACGCTATCTTGTCAGAATAAACCCTAAAGGCCACTAAATTAACCTGAGCTCAACCCCGTTTGCTACGGCACAGAGAAGACAGGCTTAACTTAGGGCAATGTATAAAATATGTATGCAGCACCAAAACAGTGGCAAAGTCAAAGCACTGAACAATAAAAATCTCAACTGAATTAAAAAAAAAAAAAAAAGAAATTGGAGGGCAGGATACCACTACAGAGGGAATCTCACCAAAACAATGGGAAACCCCCTGGCGTGACATTCCCAAAACCTATTACTGTCTGTCACACAGGGAGACGGCCAATAAGCTCATGATCCAATGGTACTATACACTGGCTCACCTCGCCACCATTTACCACACCACCTCCTCACTCTGCTGGTGATGCAGCCTTGAGGCAGGGGACTTTTGTCACATCTGGTGGTCCAGCAGTCTCATTGCCACCTACTGGAAAGAGGTCTTGGGGCACATTAAAACTACTGTAGGATACCTTCTGCCTGCATCCTACCTCACAGTGGTCCTGCGCATTCACCCTCTATCCTTGGAAGCAATGACCCATGCGGACTGCAAACTTATTAGCCACATGCTCAATGCTGCGTGCCAGCTTATAGCGTTGACAAGGAAAAAACCAGCTGCTCCCTCCATTGCCTAATGGCACAACCGTCTTTGGCACGTACTAGCAATGTAACAACTATCCCACACACTGGCCCGGACAGAAAATAAATTCCAATATGTTTGGCGTCCCTTGATCCACTATTTGGCTCGCTTTAAGTTCACCTGCTTCAATACGCCGAAGCTCAGGACACTGCAACTTTTTGACTGACTCTCTCCCAATGCCTTGCCTCACTAGCGTACCCTTGTCTACTTATGTGCCCTCTACGACATCCATGCATGCATTTACATATGACACTACCTACTCTATTATATGTTATGCAGATATCTTGGACCTACAATTGTTCTACATTGCCATCTGTTTGTTTCGTTCTTTCTTGTTAAGAGACATGAAGTGATACAGGAGACTTTGATGAATATATTCATGATAAATGTATTGCTTCTTACTGTGTGCCACCTTTGGATACCCTTATATATACCAATGCCTTTTCTCCTGCTCTAATGCAATGTCCTCTGGTGGGTATGTCGCATTTTGTTGTAATGTGCTATAATTCTCAATTAAAAAATTTTTTTAAAAGATTAGCAGCAACAAAAAAAAATGGTACATTTTAATAAACAAAATTACACCAAAATAACAAGAATCTAATAAGAGGAGCAGAAAATAGGAGTTATTAAAATTTTAAGTCTCAATAAAACCAAAGACAGTAAGCACTAATGATTGTTTAGGTTTGCAAAAGACCAGGACATATGCACACTTTGAGGCCGACTCCAATGGATCACGAGGCCGGATACACCAAGTAGGACAACCTGGTCAAGAATTTCACCTTTCGACTTAATCTGCAAAATGGAGGTTAGAATCTCTCAGTGGGGCAAGGCAGAAGACTATATCCAGGAAGGTCTCTTAGAAGTCAGATAGGCATTGAGCAAGGTTCCACCGAAGCCATTGATTTGGGCAGAAAAGCACCCGGCAGGAAAAGTCAAATTTCTCATGTTCAGGGCCACTCTTGCATCAGTTAGATACTTTCAGCGCCTTTGCCACAGTCAAGATTTCTACCGGAGGCTTAGTCTTTGAAATGGAGTTCACATTTCTCCTGCTGGGCAAGTCGGCAGCCTGTATCAGAAGAGGGCACCACAGAGTCTAATACCGTCTTACACAGGGCCTGCTGAATTGGATTTGCTGCTGCAGACAAGTTCTATGTGGAACAACCTGTAACTTCAACCAAGCTAAGTCGTGCCTTCACCTGATCGGCTCTGGTGGGTGGTCCCCGCCCCATAGCAGCTGGAAGTCAGAGTTTTTCTCAGTCACAAAACCTTGCACTGGTAAAGCCCCTTTTTCCTTAGCTCTTCACCTAAGGCTCTGAGGCTTCAGGGGAAGCGGGAGGGAATCTTAGGACTCAAGGGCTTAGTTCAGCAAAAGCCTTGTGTAGAGTCCTGCTGTGACTGGGTAATTGGTTATCCAGGAAAAATTGGTTGTTTAGCTTGCTGTGTCCCTGTAACCACACAGGTGGTCAGCCAAATGACCCTTGGAGTCCACTTCTTTGTACTGGTTACAGGAGGGAGCAGATCCCAGTGCTTCAGAGCTCCTCTCAAGTCACAGCAAGCAGTGTTCAATCATTTTCTGATCTTCCGCAGATTCAGAAAGTATTTTGAGGAGGGTTAATTATGGTGCGATGTTTATGGTTGGCACTAGTTAGTGAGTGGGTAGGGGACACTTTTGAATACTCTGTAATAAATTTGGTACAAGTTCGCAGGGTTACCTTACCCACTTTTTCAGCAATTTGTTTGCCCTCCTACAAACCATCCTACAGTGTAATTTACTCCTAAAATCCATGATGGGGAAACCCTTCCTCCCTTGTGCAGAGCCTTTGTGCCCATCCAGAGGAGTGGCAATGGAAATCAGCAGGCCCCTGCCCTGTGTCTTCTCCGAATAACTTTGAGGGCATTTTCGCTCCCTCAGGGTTTTGGCTGGCGTGGGCCTGGGGAACAAAGAAGTGCCTTCCCCCATGTCTCATGTTACATTTACATTTGATAGGGCAGGTCTCACTTTGCTCCTTTTCAAGTTAATGAAGTTTCCGGGTACATCCCAACTGTCCACCGTGCAAGGGAAGAAAAACACCTTCCCACACCCAGGATATTGTCCGTGGTTTAGGAGCAGTTTTCACACCTAATTAAAAGTCAAGCACTGGCAGATCAGCCGTCAGTAGGCCAACGCTAATAAGCCCACTGGATATTCAGGCAAGTAAAACATTATTTTCTTAAAGTTACTTTTCCTAAATATTTGTTAATAAAATAACTTTACCATGAAATTGGATTGTTCATAAATATTAAAAGTAGTCTTTCAATGACTTTTGTAGCCGTTTCCGGTCAAACGTTATAGATTAAAGACTATAATCTGTACTTTGACATTTCCTAGGAGTCAGCTAAAGCTCTGCCAGTGAAAATAGCTTTTTGCCCCTAGTACCTGGAGGAATATACCAAATGTAATTTTGAACATATTCTACTTTTAAATATCAGGCACCCTACCTTTGGGCAACATGGTGTACAAAGGAGTAACTTCATACTTTAAAGCACAGTTTCCAGCCTATCAAAAGGGATTATTTTGACTGGTGTGACAGCAGGTTTTAAGGCTGCTGCAGTCGAGTTAAACGGGGTAGGCACGAAGTCATGCTTTACAGGCCAACTTAGTGGATGGCACAATAGGGCCATTTTTTAAGGCAGTCATTTCTTTTACTAAGTAGCAACTGGCATTTTTGATCAACTTCTTTGCTTCCATTAGCACAAGAAAGGATTTCAAGGAGGAGGCAGTAACATCTTTTTTGGAGCACAATGTTTCAAGTGTCTATAGTAAGAATATTAGAGTATGTTAAATAATTGCGGTAGAACTATAGTAAAACCACCCTACAGCATCCACACTGTCAAGTTAGATTTGGTGCAACAGAATCAAGGAACAGGAAGCCAGCAATACTAGCACCAAGTGTAGAAGAAGCAATAGCACACAGATAGGAGGATTGCACAGATACTGACCAGAGATTGTAAACTAGCACAGAATATGTGTGGAAAGAATTTATAATAGATGGCACTCTAGCAAACAGGGACTATTACATAGGAAGAAAGTATCATTACAGGGCTGGAAATAGCACAATAGCATAGAGAGCATCAAGACAGATACATAGTATAGTACAGATAATGTTAAGCGCAGAGAGGAATATTCCCTGAAGCAACACTGACAGACAGAAAGGAGGATAGATCATAAAATTCATCATACTCCAGGATGCTTTGCGAAGCTGGTACACTATATGACCAAAGATCACACACTGCCTCAGAGACAAGACGTACATCGCAATGACTGTCTAGCAAGCATACACTGGAGCAGCGTCGTTGGTTCTGACCACATACAGCAAAGTAGTATAAAGCGGTAGGTGCAGACAATATACATATAAATCCTACACTGGCACACACAAGGGGGATGATCCAAACTGTCTGTCAGACAGCAACACATAGGGAGATCCTAACAGTATACTGGTACACAATGGGGAGGGCCACTACCATAGATCACAGACTCGAACATTTTGGAGAAGGTCCTATTTATATGCAATAAGGTAACAATGGCACACATGGGATACAGCATATACCCGCACACATTTGTGGCTTCTGACCACAGACCATGTACTGACATATTTGTGGGTACTGACCACCAATCAATCATACACTAAAAAACATTTGATGACACTGCCCACAAAGCAGTTGGAGAGCCTAACCATGCATCATACAGAGGCACTCTTGTGTGCAACATTGGCGATATGACATACACAGGCATACACTTGTGAGAACTTACCACAGATCATACACTAATGCATATTTGCGGGTATTGGTCATGCATCATACAGTTGAGGGGAACCAAAACATGCCAAACAGAAGAACGCTTGTGAGGATCACTTCCTATTTAACATACAGGAGCAGATATGTGGGGGGACACCAACCATGCAACCTATATTATCATTGATTAGGGACTACTGACCATAACTCATAAACATAGATGGCAATGAATATATATCACAAGCAGTAAACCCTAGGGGAGGGTCAATAACCCCATAACATTCGTAAAAACAGGGAAGACAGCCATGGACCATACTGTGACACGTATTAGGGCGCACACTATATACATGGAATATATAAAAGGGATTCTAACAATACATCACTCACTGGTTTCCACTTCCCTAATAAACATAGCTCATACTCTGCCCCAAGTGCGGCACTACTCATATAGTAGAACTTCCTGTAGCAGCTTTAAAGACCACACACTGGAAAACCTTTGGGGTGGGTGGATACTGCAGAATCCTATATAGGCACACACCGGGGTAGTGCCCATATATCACGCATGGGGTACTACGTAATCCTATATTGGCACACACTGGCTGGTGATCATACTTAACATGTGCAGGCACTAGGAGGATTGCTCACCATAGATCATGGCCAGACCAGTCTCGTGCAGGAACCTGAACCTGCGGTGCTTGAAGAGCCAGATGGTGAGGATGGTGAGGGTGAGCAGCAGGATGAAGATAAGCAGGTTGGCGCTGTCCTGTCGGTGGCTGGCTTCCGCCTGCTTCTCGGTCACTATCTCCTCCATGGCGCTGTCCTGGGCGCTGCATGGCGGGCAGAACGCGCCCAGCAACAACAGAGCAAGCCTGGGAGTCAGGCTGCGGCCGGGGCTGACAGCTCCGCCGCTCAGCGCCATGGCTGCGCTCTGCACCGCTTCCTGTTCCGCAGGATCCTGGGAATGGCGAACCGGTAAACCCGGCCCTGGAGCTGAGAGCTGGGGACGGGAGCACTGGTCTTGAGACAGAGTAGAGGAGGAGGAGGCAGAGTGGAGAGTAGACTAGACTTCACCGGCTCAGAGCCAGCACAGCGCCTCCTGCGGCCAGCCACGCCACTACACCCACCACAGCGCGCAACTCGCAGCCTAAGTCTCCTGAACTCAACTTTTACGAGTGTCGCTCATTGCATACAGTTTAAGTCTTACTCAACTAGTGAGATGTGGCGTTACGGCCAAAGCCGTAGCTTCAGGGTTATGTTTGGGTGTTACAACCCCCTAATAATAAATGTCCTTTGTGATAAATAGTTGAGTACAGGTGCTTTCAGTCGGGTATGGTGAAGTGTCTGTCACACACACAGGCTAAAAACGCATGCACACACACTCTCTCTGGAAAGAAAATGATTTTTTCCGATATTCCACATAATAATGTGTTTTCTCACTTAGAACACCTACCAATCCTCATTACTCTCCCTTTCTCTGCCCCTTAAGCAACTCTTGTGCCCCGGCTCATCATATAATGTATTATACAGGTCGGGGGTACACGCGGGTGGACGGCGTCCACCCACTTTTTTCACAGGGTGGACACCGTCCACCCTGCCAAGAAGTTGGGCCCCACTCAGGGCCGGACTGGGAACCGAAACCGGCCCTGGCAAACTGGCCGGCCCCCCTTGGGGGGAGGTGGGGTGCAGCCGAGCTGTTTGCTAGGGCTGGTTTTGGTCGATTTTGTTACAGGGGGCTGATATTGCCGGCCCCCGGTAACAAAAACAGCTCCCCAGGGGCCCAAAACCGGCCCCCACCCTGGCGGCCCACTGGAGAAACGTCAGGTGCCCACTACGGCCAGTCCGGCCCTGGCCCCACTGAAAAAGATGCTGAATTCGTCCCGGTGTAATTTCCAAACACCGGGACACTTTCAGCAGCGCCTGCACGTTGTTATCTGCTTTCCATCCGCAACAATGTGCAGGTGGGGATGTGATGGGGCTCTCTTATTTCTGACTCCTGCTGGGCCCATAACAAAGGCCGAATTTGAAGGGTCATCAGGCCTCCTTTTGTTGGAGTCTCCTGGCAGTCAGGAGCCTCACACCTAGAAGCAAATGCAGCAGAGGGGAAACAAAGGCTCACACCTTGTTAGCACTTCACACATACTTAAGAGGAGCAGCTTTTCACTTTGTTCATGCTCTGTTTAGGAGATATGCATGCACTGTAAGAACATCAGATGTGTCGATCTTTCCCAGTATTTGCACAAAATATAAAGCATTTATATAGCTCATACTACCCCTGAGGAGGCGTTGTAATAATTTAAATATCACTATTTTTTCTTTTAAAGCACTATGGGTAGCGGAAGCTTTACGCTGACAAAAGGCAACATTGGTTTATGTGAATCTTACAAAGTGTGAATCTTCTGCCTAAATCAGGAGGGTTTGCAAGTTTACTCAAAATGTGCTCAAATGTACTCATGATAGACCTGCTAAACATATATGTGAGGTCTTAAGATCTGATGTCACTTCTTGTGATGCCACTTCCTGTGATGTCACACGGTGTGATGTCACGCGCTGTGATGTCACGCGTCTCACACACCGCGATGTCACGCGCCGTGATGCCACTTGCATACTGATTAATTAGGTTAGTCCCCCCACTTCTTTTTTTAGGACTTGTGCCCTGTTATTATAACATTATGGGGTATATTTACTAAGATTTTCTGTCATCTTTGAGTCACAAAAGTGACGCAAATTGATGCAAAATCTTTTTTTCCCAAATTTACTTTCCAGCGCAAAACTGGAAATTCACTTGAAAGTAATGCAAAGCAGCGCATAGAGCTCCATTACTTAGCATCTGTAGTGAGGTGAGGGGCTTAAGGGCAGGCCTTACGATCACAGCAGTGTGGGGGAGTAACAAACACACAGACAACGTATTGCAAGTAGTTGGCCAAAGACCACGAGCGGTCATGCCCTTCTTTATTTATATCCTCGGGCCACGCCTGGCCCGAGGGTGCGGGTGCGACACTTCCGGCCTCACACCGGGAAGAAAAGACAGGACTGCTAACCTGTCACATCCCATCTCAACTCAGTCTCTTTTCTTTATCTTCGGACATTGTCTGGTGGTCTGACATGCAAAATCTCTCAGCCGAGAGCTTGGGCGAGGATTTTCTCTCAGGCAGTACCTAGGGTGCTGACCTCGGCCGTCTGGGCCCTCGAATGCCTCAGGGTCCCTCATCCCTAGTGTTGGGGTGGCCTCAACCAATGGTGGGGTTGACCACCTACCTGGTTATCCCTCCGGTCGCTCTCATCATCCCCTGGTTCTTCTTCACTCCCTGTTGCTTCACCTTCTCTGGGTGGGGTCAACGGCTCTCTTTCCACTTCTTTGCACCAGGAGATATTCCTGGTTACCGTTTCTCCATCCTTTTCCGTGGTCACCATTGTCCCTTTTATGTCTATAACTGTCCAGTGACCAGGTTCATATGGGGTTCGGAATTTACCTCCTGGTCTCCTATCTTTGATGATCACTCGATCCCCTGGCTGCAAACTGCTGTGTCGGGCTCTTCTCGTGTGGCTGGCTGCCCGATTATGTCGCTCTCGCCGCTCTTGGGCTTTCTCCTTGTTATACGTGGGGGGTGCCCAGCCGGGACCCATAGGGATGGTATCCCTCCGTGGTCCATTGAACATGAGGGCCCAGGGCGCTTGTTGTGTGGTGCTGTGGGGCGTGCTTCGGTAATCCCGCAGAAATAGCTGTAGTTGGCGTTCTGGGTCGGTGCATTAAGCGACTGCGATACGCAGTCTGTTGTTGACTGTCCGCATGAACTTTTCAATTTCTCCATTCGCTTGCGGCCACTGGGGGATGATCCGGCGGTGTCATACTCCATGAAACTGCATGAATTCTCAAAACTCCCCTCCTTGAAAAGGGGGTCAGTTGTCGCTTTTGACTTCATCGGGACACCCGAACACTGCAAACACCTTTTCCAACACAGGGGCTACTCGGGTGAATGCCGTGGAGCTGATGACTTCGACTACAGGGTATTTTGAATAATTGTCCATTAAGACTAACGCTGTCCTGCCATCCGGAAAGCTCCCGAAGTCTATGCTTATTTTCTCCCACATTGTTTTCGCTGGCTCTTCTCTCTGGATGGGTGCCGGGCGCTCTGGAGCAATGGTTAGCTGGCATGCCGGACACCACCTCACCATCTCCTCCACTTGTTCCTCCAGTCCAGGGAACCAGATCTTTTCCCTCATTCTGGCTTTCATCTTCATGGCCCCTTGGTGTCCTCCAAGAGCCAGCTGGGTGGCGTGATGATGTAGGGTTGCCGGGACTACAATGTGGGAACCCCGCAGCAGGATTCCCTCCTGAGTTACACTTAGCTCATTCCATATCCTCCACATTTTGGTGAGTTGCCAGTCCCCCCCTTGGACGGCATTGCACACCTTGATGATGACAGGCTCGGCTTCTGCTGCTTGTGTAATATCCGCTAGATTCAGGGCTTTTGGGCATGCAGCCGCAGAAATCATGTTGATGTGTGCTTCCATTGTTTTAACTTCTGTTAGCCCTTCTGGGTCCTCCTGTGATGCTGGGTGTCAGGAGATGATATCTGCCGGGTTCTTAGCGCCTGGTCGATAGACGACCTCCATCTGGTACTGCTGCAGACCGATGGCCCATCGCTCGATTCGCGGAGGTGGATGAGGTGCCGACCCTCTAAAGAGGGGTACCAGCGGCTGGTGGTCGGTGACGACCTTGAAGGGTTGCCTGCAGACGTAAAGGTGGAAGTGCCTGCATGCCCCATATGGCTAGGCCCTCCCTCTCTATCTGGGCGTAGCGTGCCTCGATGGGTGAGAGTGACTTGCTGGTGAACGCTAGGGCGCCCCATATTCCTGGCTCTTGTTCCTGTACCAATACTGCCCCTAGACCCACTGGGCTGGCGTGTACGAGGAATTCCATCTGCTTGGCGGGGTCGAAATACACCAGGGTGGTGTTGTCAAGGAGAGCACTCTTGATCCTCCGTAATGCTGATTCCTCTTGTTGTTCCCACTTCCACATGGTGTCACCTCGTGTGAGATTCCTTAGTGGTTCTGCGATGGTGGCGAGGTCGGGGATGAAGCGGCCACAGTACATGGCCATCCCCAGAAAGCTCCGCACTTCCGCCACTGTTGTGGGGGGGGGTGCGTCTTTTATGGCTTGTGATTTCCGCGGGTCTACCTGGATCCCTTTCTGGTTGAAGATATATCCAAAGAACTCTATTTCTTGTTGGAAGAATAGGCACTTCTCCCGGTGTAGAGTGACTCCATGGTCTCTGAGGCATTTGGGGGTGCCTCGGAGATGTCTATAGTGTTCGTCCGCCGTGGGGGAATGAATGAGAATGTCATCGCTGACATTTAATACGCCTGGCAGCCCCGTAGGATTTCCCGTATGGAGTCCTGGAATACCTCTGTGGCTGAGGATATCCCGAAGTAGAGGCGCTTGTAGCGCCGCAGCCCTAGATGGGTGCTGAATGTTGTAATGTATCTGCTCTCTTTGGCCAGGACTAGTTGATGGTATCCTGCATTTAAGTCCAACTTTGAAAACCACTGGGAACCATTGACGTCAGCCATTATGTCATCCATCGTTGGGGTTATGTGGGGCTCCCTCCGGATGGCTTTGTTGGGGAGGCGCATGTCTATGCATAGTCTGATTTTCCCCGGTTGTCGAGGCTTCTCCTCGATGACCATAGGGGACACCCAGAGGGTCGGCCCCAACACTTTTTCGATTACCCCTTGATTTTCAAGTTTCTGTAATTCCTGCACCACCAGTGGCCGGAGGTGGAATGGCACTCGTCTGTGGCGGAGCGCCGTTGGTGTCACCAAAGGATCAATATGCAGCTTAACCGGGGGCCGTTTGATACATCCCAGGCCCTAGAAGAGGCTCGCATATTGCTCCAGCAATTCATCTATTTGGTCGACTTGTACCTTCCTTGCGTACGTCACCAGGCCTAGTTCTTCAGCTGCGTGACTGCTGAGTAGTGTGTCAGCTTCTTGGTTGATGACATGCACGGTCGCGACAATTTCATGGTCTTCCGACTGGATTGGTACGTCGTCTTCCCTCGTAGGGGCAGGGGTCACTGACTGCCGTAGGCAAAGATTTTTGTCTTGGAGGGAACTAGCATGGGTCGTGTGTGTAGTCGGTTGTACTGCTGGACCCCCATGACGTTTACGGAGGCCCCTGTGTCGATTACGGCCTTTACGTCTGACCCCGCTATCTTCACCGTGCACGTGGGCTGGGGTCTTCTCAGTTTTTTCAGTCCCTGGGTGAACGAGACTAGGTATGTTTCTCCTTCGTCGTTGTCCTCTATTGACATGTCTTTGACTCTATACGAGGCTTGTGTGTTTCCTTTCACGCTGCTCGCTGGTGTGAGTGTGGTGTTCGACAGTTGGTGCACCATTTTCCTTATAGTCTTGTTGCTCCGGTTGTCTCTCCGTTGGTTCTTTTTCCTGCACACTGATGCAAAATGATTAGGGATCCCACAGTGGGCACACGTGCGGCCTTGCGCTGGGCATTCTTTGATGGGGTGTTCTTCTCACCCGCAATACCCACACTTCCCTTTCGGGCCTTGAGTTGGATGGCCCCTCTGTCCACTTCTTTTGTCTCGTGTCCTCACGTCGTTGGCTCGCTTCGTCATGACGGCCACGCTTCTTCGGGTGCTTGTGTCAGAGCTAGATCCATCTCATCCGCCCTTGCCGCCAATAGGTCATGGGTCCGGGCTAGGACCAGTATTTCATCCAGGGCTATGTTCAGTTGCCTCAGAATCAGCCCTCGTAGCGTCTTACTGCGGCATACCTGTATTATCTGGGCGCGAATCTCTTCCTTGGCCCTCTCATCTGTCGCGTATGTGCTTGCCAACTCTCTCAGCTGCGCGTAGAAAGCATCAATTGACTCTCCTTCTCTCTGTCGGGCCTGTCGCAGCTTGAATCGCTCAAAATCCGGGTTTAGCTGCGGGTTGAAGTGCGCGTTGAGTACTGCTACGGCGGCATCATAATCAGTGGGTGCTCCTGTGTTTGGGAGATGTTTAAACAGGAGGTACACTTCTTCGCCTGCATAATGGATGAGTAGCGACCGTTTGACTGCTCCTTCCGTTTCCGTTGTCGCTACGAAGTAGTTTTCTAGGCGTCCTAGCCACGTTTTCCACCGTGGGGATGCTGTGGTGGGGTCAGCGAGCTCACTGAATGGGGGTAGTACGCCAGTAAGGGCATGCTGCATTACGATGCGGATGGGTTGCAGGGCTGCATTCTCTTCTTCCCCTATTACATGGGAGTGTAGACCTTTGTGGGCGGTGGCACCCCCCCTAGACTTTTTGTGCGTTTCTGTTATGTTTTCCTTCTGTCCTTTGCCTGTGAGTGCTTATCACAGCCTTGGATGGCTTAGTCACCCTTTTCTTACTGGTCGTTTTGGCCTCTCTGTGTTTCAGTGTATTTGCACTGTCCCGTGCTTGTTCGTTGTTTTATTATTATATTCAGTGGATTTGCACTGTACAGTGCTTGTTCGTTGTTTTATTATTATATTTTTTTTCAAGTTGCCTCTGGCAGCGCAGGCCGCAGCTGCCTCTCGTGACTGCTGGGCCTCTTCTCTACTCGGGCCTGGCAGCGCCTTTCGTTCAGGTGTGTGTGTGGGCGTGGCGCTCCTTCAGGTTTCTTCGCTCGCGCTGGGTCGCCCGCCTCAGTGAAGCCAAATACTCCGGGGACGTGCGCACGTGGCTGGCAGCTTCAGGGTTAGAGCACAGCGGGCTGGTGATTGGCACGTGCAGGCCGATCCTGCCTGACTTAGAGTTGACGCAGTGGCGGTCACGAAGTGACGACGTCTCCGGCCGCCAACAGCACCATCGTCGGGCGCTGGGTTCTGACGGCTCTCCCGCTGCTGTGGGTTGGAATACGCTACAGGTGGTGACCATCGCAACCGACTGCCGGTGGGCCCATCCAACCCTTGTCGCCAGTGTAGTGAGGTGAGGGGCTTAAGGGCATGCCTTACGATCACAGCAGTGTAGGGAAGTAACAAACACACAGACAACATATTGCAAGTAGTGGGCCAAAGACCACAAGCGGTCATGCCCGCCTTTATTTATATCCTCGGGCCACGCCTGGCCCTAGGGTGTGGGTGCGACACTTCCGGCTTCACGCCGGGAATGAAAGACAGGACTGCTAACCTGTGACATCTCCAACCGGGCATTCCATGGGTGGTGCATGGGCGTTCCAATACAACCCATGGTTTTTAACGCAAAACCTTATCTACTAAAAGAAATAGGCACTATTAAGGAGAAATGTATTTATTTTTCCTTTCTTTTCTGACTTTGCATGTGTGCTGCACTGTACTGCAAACATACAAAGTGGGAAAAGTTTTAAAATTAGTCTCAGCATAGTAATTTGTACTGGAAGGTTACCCTTCCAGTACAAAACCTATGCTAGACTCACGCAGACACCTCTGCACTGAGATGCAAAGGTGTGTGCGTGGCACACGGCTACCTGATTGTGCACCGGCACTAGGGAGATGAAAGGAGAGTGCCATATCTCTGTAAATATGGCACTCGACTGCTCTCTCTTTCTCACACAGCGCAGCATTTTTGGCCGCTGCACTGCCTGAGAATTTGGTAAATAAGACCCCTTTGTGCCAGTGTGATTGTTGGGAAATCAGAAGCTTACACCCCCTATCTTGCCGACCAAGATATGACTCTGGTTACAGCCATGTGTGTACATATAGGGCATGAATAGGACAATGATAGCAAGAAGACAGTGGTAAAAAATGGAGTACTCACAAGGTTAGAGAGGAGAAGGAACATGTTGTCAAGACTAGGAAGAGCATTGTAGGAAGCTGGATCTGTATTTACTATGCCAAAGTAAGGTATAGTATGCACAGAGTCCAGGGGATCCCCAGAGGTATAGCAGAGGCTAAAATAGATAATAACTAACAGCTCTCTTGGTGGTAGTGTGGTCGAGCAGTTAGGTTTATCAGGAGGGTGTGTTAAGCATTTATTGCATTAACTATTATTATTATTATTATTATTATTAACTCAATCAAAACTGAAGGCCCACACTCAGAGTCAGAATCCAGATCAATTAGCTAAGTATAAAAATGGTATACTTATGTTTTATTTCTAGAACCAAGCAGGACTTGGCACAGGTAGGAAAAATATACTTTCAAACGCAAAACTTTAAAAGGAAGTGCAGTTGTGAATGGGATTGCAATCATTACAGGTTTGTATTTTCTTTTAAAACAGTTTAAAATACATAGAGATACTTTTGATTACTTTTGCATTACTTTTGGATTACATCGACTACTCAGGGTGATACGCCGAGATATCACACCGTGGATCCTACAATACAAAGTTAAGTAAGACATATTTTTGGTTTAAAGAAAGTTACTTTGGGTTTCATACAAAAAGACAGTTCAACACAAAACATTTTAGGAACAAAAACTTGTAACATTGGTTCCTACGGGGAAAAGAAGTTTATCGGTTTGCAGGTAAGTAAACAACCTGCAAGAATAGTTTTTGGAGGTTAGAACTAAGGTTCCCCAAGGTTCAGTTAGGCACTCAATTTGCACCACCAGAGGCACTAGGACGGCTGGATGCAGAGTGCAGAGGCCCAATGTTAGCCAAAGGGGCTAATGGGGCCTTTGGTCAGGTGCCGCTTACCAGCAGGCCACTGGGGTATGAGAGCTGTTAGACTTGGCATGTTTCCCCAGAGTTTTTGTTTTCTGAACTCTCGGTTTTGACTCTGTTTTTGCTGGCTTAGTGTCTCTGCGCACTTTTCTCACTGCTGATCAGTGGTAAAGTGCAAGTGCTCCTGTTGTAAACTGTGGTATGGATTGGTGTTTCCATGATTGGCATATTTGATTTACCTGTCAGTCCCTATTAAAGTGCACTGAGCATGCCAGGGCCTGTAAATCAAATGCTATTAGTGGGCTGCAGCACTGGATTGTGCCACCCACGCCAACGGCCTGTAAATGTAACTCTGGCCTTCCATTGCAGAGCCTGTGTGCAGTCTGGGACTGCCATGTTGACTTGGCAAGTGTACCCACTTGCCAGGCCTTAACCTTCCCTTTTCTTACATGTCAGTCAGCCCTAAGGTAGGCTCAAGGTACCCCTGTGGGCAGGGTGCAGTGTATGTGAAAGGTAGGACATGCCCTGGTGTGTGTGGCATGTCCTGATAGTGAATTACTGCCAATTTCGTTTTTCACTATTGCAAGGCTACCTGTTCCCATAGGACAGAATGGGGAGTTTGTTTATAACATCTTATAAACATAACTGGCCCTGAGAACTAGGTAGAAAAATAAAGTTTAGTATGCCCGAAATCAGAATCTAAAGATGCATCTTTTAGTGAAGGTGATTTTTACATTCTGTGTTTGAAAATACCACTTTTAGAAAGTAGGTATTTTCTTGCTCAGCCATCCAATAGGCCTCTGATGGGGTTGAGGATTGACTGTCTGGGTTTTGGATGACAGGGGCTGGGGAGGAGCCGTGGCTCCAGATAATCTAGGTGGCTCAGGAAAGGGCTGAATAGACCTGGGCTGCATTTAGAGTAGGGGGAGGAGATTTCCTTTCACCTGAATGGGCCTGGTCTGCCTCTGACAATGCCGTCTCCACCTCCTGCCAGGAAGCCACACCAGAGAGGGCAGAACTGGTTTTGGCTGGGCACAGACACTCTCTGCCTGAGAGGACAAAGGATTTTGGGCTATAAAAAGTGGGTCCCAACCCCTGAACTTTAGAACTCTTTTGGACCAAGAAGACTGCCAAGAAGAAGAGCTGGAGAAGCTGTGAGGAGGAACTACCACTTTGCTGAGTGCTTTGCTGTGTTGGCCTGCAGTGGCTGCTTCTGTCTTGGGCAATGAAAGGACTGGACTGAACGTTCTGCAACTTCTTTCTTTGAGTATCTCCAAGAGCTTGAGGTAGAGCTTGCCCCCAGTTCAAGAAGTCTCAGGAACAGCAAAGACTTCAAGTTCTTCTGCCATCAGCACTGGGGACTTTGTGTTTTGTGCTGCAACAGAAGAAAACGCAACCCGACGCCGTCTACGACGCCACTGCCAACTCCGTGTCCTGATGACACCGCAGAGGGCACCGCCGCAATGCCGCAATGCCGCACCGCGACCCTGGTCTCACCGACGATGCCATCTGATGGCGCCACGGAGCCGCTGCTCGCACCGCGACCTGTGGGCACCGCACTCCGCACCGCCTCACATCATGACGCCGCCTTGGTATTCCGACGACGCCGCTTCATACCGACAATGACACCGCTGCTTGCACCGTGGTTCGAGGGCAGCGCTCGTAAGTTACACGACGCACCGTCCTCATCTCGCACCGCAGCCTTGGCCTTCCGACGCCGGCGCCATCGACTCCTGTTTGTCAGCCAACGACATCGCTTCAGCAACAACGACGCCGCGTCTGCACCGTGACCTGCCAGCACCACGACGAGCACCGCATCACTTCGCACCGCGACCCTGGTCTCACCGACGACGCCATCTGACACAGCCACTGAGCCGCTGCTCGCACCACGACCTGAGGGCATCGCACACCGCACCGCTGCATTTCGCACTGCAGCACCCGACGCCTGCCGACGTCAGCTCTCCTGACTTCAACCTCGAGGAGTTCGATCTGCAACCCGTCTGACTTCAAGGGCCCGACGACCGACCTCCGGAACCGACGCCTGCAGATGCCGTGCTTTCGGAGCTCAACGAGAGGCCGCCGACGCCCTGCATTTCTAAAGGTACTGTTTTGCGTGTCTTCCCAACACCGTAGTTGACCCGCAACGCCGCGGTCAGCCAGAACTGTTTGGATTTGTTTGTTCACGACGCCGTGATAGCCCCGGATGGAGCTATCGACTTCCAGGAACTGTATTTCAAGGTTATTTTGATAACTGAAGATTTCTAAGTACTTTATTGTGGATTTTTATCGTTTTTGGTCTTGTCTTAAGTATATAAAAATATTGGATATTTTTCTAAACTGGTTTGGTGTCCTTTTGTAGTGCTTACACTGTATTACTGTATTACATTTGTTGGTTATGTGCAAATGCTTTAAACACTGCCTCTAAGATAAGCCTGACTGCTCGTGCCAAGCTACCAAGGGGGTGCGCAGGGGTTATTTTAGGAGTGTAACTCCCTTATCCTGACTAGAAGGAAGGGTCCCTACTTGGACTAGGTGCAAACCATTGCCAACTAGAGACCCCCATTTCTAACAGGAGCAAAGCTCCTGGGGTTAAGATCCGCACTGCAGGGGCCAACAATCAGCACAGGAGCTACACCACCAGTGGCACGGAGGCGGCCGGATGCAGAGTGCCAAGAAGATGTAGGGAGCCCTGTGGTTTGCAATGAAGATTTCTGGTTTGAAGAAAAAGCTGCAGGCTAGGGCAAGGAGGTTTCCTGAAGCCGACCACCGGCATAAGATGTAAGTTGGGTTCTTGGGGGATGCCTGGACACTGTCGGTTGGGCCACCCAAGGCCGTGGGGAGTCGGGTGCAGGGGTGTCTTTTGGCGTCGGGTCTTCTTACTAGCTTCGGTCGCCGTCGGGGGGACTCTTCAGGTTGAGGCTGCAGACGTCGGCTTGAAGCTTGAGGTAGGTCAGGGATCACCAGATCCCAGGTCAGGATCGCTGGGGAGACCTCCTCGTGGTGTTGGGCCACTCAAACTTGGGCCGTGGGCATCGGGTGCAGAGTGGTGCAGAACCGCGGAGCCGCCTGGATCCGGGTTCTGTGTTGGAGTCTTTGTTGAGCAAATCTGGTGCTCACTGGAGACATAGTCTTGACGATGAGTGCAGGGCAGGTCCCCCAGGTTCTGGGGGGCAGCTGGCTGCTGGCCACGCCGGGGTCTCACTGTAGGCAGGTCGGAGTTGGGAGAGGCAGGTAGGACTAGGGCCAAAGCAGTTGGTGTCCTCTTCTTCCGGGGTCAGCACAGCTCTTCGGTCCTTCTTCTTCCTTCCTTGAATCTGATGAGGCAAGGCTCAGGGTCGCCCCTAAATACTAAATTTAGGGGTGTTACAGGGGTGTGCAGGTCGGGACCAATGGGTCCCTTCCTTGGGGTTAGTACACCCCCTATTATGCCCCCCTCCAGTGGGAGGGGAGACATGAGCCTCTCTCTAATTGGCAGGGTCCCTCATATTCAAGACGGAGGGGACTGAGATGTGTGCTTCACCTCGCCTCCCCCACCTGCAGGGTGGGGTTGGCAAAGGTGGGCACACCTCTCCTCCTTACTTGGTTTTCCCGCCAATTCTCCTGCCCAAATTGGGGGTCAGAACCGGTAGGAGCCAGTTGCTCAGTGCAGCAAAAGGCAGGGACAGCTTGCAAAGGCAGCAGACCTTTGAAGCTTCCCCTTTGTGGCCCAGCCCATCCTGGGGGAGGAGGCATGACACCTCTGCCCAGGATGGGCTTTCTTTCTGGACCCAGAGAGTGGAGGCTCTCTACCCAGGGGTCCAGAAACCTGTCTGGTGGTGGCAAATGTCGGGCAGCCATTCAGGAACCACACCAGGGCTGGCCGTCTTTCAGGGGGCATCTCTTAAGATGCCCTCTGAGTGCATTTTACATTAAATCCCACACTGGCATCAGTGTGCGTTTAATGTGCTGAGAAGTTTGCTACTAAACTTCCCAGGTTTCAGTAAAGCCATTATGGAGCTGTGGAGTTCGTAATGACCAACTCCCAGACCATATACTCTTTATGGTTTCACTGCACTTACAATGTCTAAGAGTGGACTTAGACAGTGTAGGGGCTTACTGGGCCACAGGCAGTGGATTGCAGGCATAGCACACAGGGATGTGTGCCATGTCTACTCTTCACTTTTCTCTGCACCAGAACATGCAGCCTGCAATGGCAGTGTGTGGGTGTTAAGGTGCAGGGCCTCTAAGGGTGGCTCAATAGGTTCTGCAGCCCTTAGAGGCCTTCCCTGGTCCCAGTGTCCTTGGTACCCATGGTACCTTTTACAAGTGGCTTACCTGTGTCCAGAGATGTGCCAATTGTGGGTACAAAGGTACAGTTTTGAGAAAGAACACAGATCCTGGGAACCTGATTGGCAGGGACCCAGGGCACATCAAGTCAAAGTGCATCAGAAACCTGGGAAAAAGTGGGGGTTATTGCAACAGAAAACCACTTTCTTACAGGCTTTACAAGCATCATGAAGCAGGTGAAGAAGATAGTGCCTCGTGGTTGTAAAAAATTGCACAGCTAAGCAAGCGTGCAGGTGACTCTGGAGAAGGCACCACCTGAAAGTTGCTTACTCCGCTGAAGTTGACTGCAGGGTATGCTTTTTCCCGATCGCAGTGCTGAGACAATCACGAAGAGAAGGTTCTTGCAGGAGCCAAAGGCGTATTTTTAAACAAATCTTTATTGTAATTTTTTCATAAACAGATACAACAGCAGGCTGAATTAGAGAAAAAGGCCTATGTATCACTGTAATTTTCATTAGTAGAGTGCTAACAATACTATTGTACACTTTCACATTTAGGCACTAAATAGTCATTTTTTACATCCGTCAAGTGCTGGGGTCCTACCAGCAATCACATAATTCACCCCACTTCACATTTTCCTATACAATAAAGAGAGAAAAAAACCATTTAGTACTAACACATGATAGATCCCTATTCGGGTCTTGACACAGATATGGCGAACCCTTCTACTCAAGATGGGTCACACATATTTTGCATACAGCGCTATGGGGATCTAATATTCTTATGGACATGAGGACTGTGTGTTCTCTGTTCTGGGGTTCCAGAGAGGACTCTTCCACCTCCTGATCTGTCTCCATCTCCTGCATGCGTCTCTCCTCAGCCAGCGCCTCTCCAGCCTGTGACATCCACCGGGTTGCTTGCAATCCATGTTTTCCCCAGTACTAACCCCAAGGGTGCAAAACTATACTGCACCTTTCAGGTTTTAGGGCACGGAGTAACACCAAGGAGGCGGTGCTTCATGGAGACCCCCACCTTAATCCTTGGGAGCGCTCTTAGACGCTGGACTATGTCATGCCAGTACTGCACTAGGTTAGGACAACTCCGGTGCATGTGCAAGAAGTCTGCTCCCTCCGTGCCACAGCTCAGACACTAGTCTGGTCTTGATGGGTTTATTCTGGTTCCAATGCAACAGGAAAGGCACACCTGGTAATTTGTGGTCCTAAATTTAGGCTAGTGGGAACTCCCAACATACTTGGATATTCATAAAACAGGCCACCTCTCCCTTCACTCCCACAGGGGTCTACCTAGGGTTTTATACTGATTACGCATAAATGAATAATGACTCTCTAACTATATTGATGATTATCATAAATTTGTGTTCTGCATTACAATGCTTTATTCTGTGATGTACCATTTTGGCAAATTATCCCGATGAAAGAGTGAAACAAAAATTATATGTGCCACATAACAGCATCAAATGCAAAAATTGAATCACAATTGTAAAAAGTCTGGTTTCTTTTTAAGAAAAATTAACATTTTGAATATCAAGATCACCCTGAAAATCAATGTTATACAGATTTGCTGTTGCAGCACCGCCCTCCCCCTCGCCCCTCATCTCCGCCAAACAAATGCTTGCAGGAGCACAAAGTAAATGTGGCCATGGAGCTAATGTAGTGAACACAAGTTTAAAAGATTTGCAGGTTTAATGAAGTAATACTTTATTAGCAATTTATTTGATAATCATAATGTAACAATTGATCCAAGTGATATTTTATGTAAAACAAAAGAAAAGGGAATATCTAATTCCAACCATATAAAATAGTTCCTTCACTAACTGGGCTAAGGCGGAAGCAATATCACTGGCAAGAAAGGACGCATTAGGATTACATAAATATCCCATTGCAGAAGCTTGGAACACGATCCTAACGGCGTTTCAAGTGGCAATAGCTCCGGAAGATCCCCCTGACACTCCTGATACCACATAAGCAATAATTATTTGTGTGTTGTACTATAACACTGTATTAATGAGACCTGGGCTATGCAACATATATCATGTATATTAGAACAACAATGTAATACTATGGGGATATGGATACTGTATTTTATATAGTAAATATGGCACTGATGTAGCGGAAGTAGACCACCTGCCCCTCATCCGGATTTATCCTGCTTTTTTTCCACTTTCCTGTTCTTATAAGGTGTTGTTATATGTTTTATTATTTTTTTCTTTAGCTGTTTGGTCGCTGACCCTGACAATGCGACATTGCTAATATGAGTCACTAAAATTGCATACATGGAACGACGCTATTCATGTGCAGGATACCGGTAATTGGGTCACGTGCTGAAGTGATAATACGTTGTGTTTGATTCACTCTGCTTAATGCCCTAAAAGTTGATTATTGTATTGATCAGATATAAACTATGTAAACGTTCGCTGTGTCCAAAATACTAAGGTTTCTAGAAGACTCTGATTGTATATACCTACTGGTTCTACAGGTAACACGTGCTGATCATTTGTACTATATTTGCAAAATTGTAATAAACAGATCAATCAAAAAAATAAAATAGTTCCTTCACTATTTATTTCTGTGCATGAACCTGGGTATTATTACCTACCTTCAAAACGTGTCCCAACTCACTGATACTCAGACTATCGACCTCTGAAGGATGAGAGAATGACTTGATACATTAAATGAAATGAAATGAAATGAAAAGGCAACTTATAAAGCGCGAACATTCACCCGAAGGTGTCAAGGCGCTAGCTCATCAACTGAAATTAACTGGACGATTCATGGCCACGTCAGAGGTTAAACAGCCAGGTCTTCAAGGCCTTCCTGAAGGCCAGCAGGTGTGTTTCTTGTTTTAACCTTAGAGGAAGGGCGTTCCAGAGTCTGGTCGTGCCGACCAAAAAACTTCTCCCACCCCAGGAGGATTTTTTAAACCTGGGAATTATCAGGTTGTGGGAATGGGAAGAACGAAGATTGCGAGCAGGTACATAAGGCTGTAGATTATGTTTAAAAAAGCCCGGCCCAATATCATTTTCTGCTAATTCAAGCCCCACAACGACAAACAATATTGAATAATACATTAAATGTTGCGATAGATAAACCGACAGATGTGTGTTAGAGAGAAAGTCCTCTTTCCCAGGGGACCCTGGAAGGTGGGGACCACGGGTAATTGCCCACTTTGCCAATGTCTTGAAGCGCCTCTGATAGCGAAGGCATCTGGATGGATGGAATGTTCGGTGGTTGAGGCGAGACAGCAGGCATGCCGACAGAGCCGGAA
The DNA here is from genome assembly GCA_963921515.1 of Calotriton arnoldi. Classification (NCBI taxonomy): domain Eukaryota; kingdom Metazoa; phylum Chordata; class Amphibia; order Caudata; family Salamandridae; genus Calotriton; species Calotriton arnoldi. The sequence continues at coordinate 84,347 of CAWUFW010001282.1, read as the reverse complement.
GGCGAGAGGAAGCAAGTTAGGTTGCATATTAGCATCATGTGCTCAGAAAATCAGGACAGAAGCGACGCCGAAAACAAGTCAAGCAGGTATCACATATTACAGCAGCCGCCGAAGGCAGGTCAAAAGGGATGCACTTCGGCGATTGCAATGGAATTCACTGAGCACAAAGCAGCTGTAAAATGGAAATTGTATGACATACTTTGAAAGCATACTTCAAAAAGAGATCACAAATCAGTTACTGTGCCTCCTTGATTGATCTCTGAATACACCAATCAATTTTTTACGCAGGATATATTTTATTCTCAGTAAAGTGGACGACATTTACCCAACTTGTGATTCTTGTTGCCCCAGCTGTAGAACCACAGAGGCTGGCTTATGTCAGATATGGCCTGGGCATGTCTGGTCCTTTCAGGATAGCTGGCAAACAAAACACAAATCCAAACCGGAAATTAGCGGTAGAATACATTTATCCAAGTCGATAACTTGTCTGCCAGGTCTGTTTCCACACCCTAAGAGAAAGGCAGCCAGCAGTAAAATAAATCTAGCTTTATTATTGGCCAAAAGAGAGATTGCAGTAGCTTGGATATTGACAGGCGCCCCAGATGTTTTGAGCTAGTTGACTAATGTGACTTAAAGCCAGATTTAAAGCATGATATTGTATGGAAAAGGGAAGAGAGAACTGAGAAAGTTGGCAATAGGTTCTGCATGGGATAAACAATGGCAGGCCTTTCAACCAAGCACCATGACCAAAGACAACCTTGAATCTGTATCAGAGCCTGGAGGTTTATATTACACATCTACCATGCGAAGTGACTGTGATCTTTTACATGAGTCTGTCTATATAATCCATCGCTGCGATGAATTAAGAAAATGACATTTTACACTCCTTATGCCATCCTGCTGGTTGCTTTCCAAAACTCAGCAAACATTGTGCAATTAATGGCACCAATGATCACCCTATCTGCATGCCACTGCTGCTCTTCATGTTTGTAGTACCAATGTTAGCCGATGGCCCTTACCTATATTAGCTACATTGGACGAGCTTGGACATTTCGAACTCTAGACCAAAAGAGTTTGGTTTCAGATTGGGTTCTATATTGATTTTAATGTGCAGACAAATCTATTGTTCAGATGGAGATGGTAATTAAGCAATGATACTTTAAGACAATGATTGTATCAACTATGACTGATCATGGTTTATTTTTTGTATATCTGTAAATGAGATTTGACATTCTCACAAAAAAGCAATACAAATTGTCTGAAAAAAGAATGATTCTAAAAATGGACTACCCTCTTCTGGATTCAATAATGAGATATTTTAGTGATAATACAGAGATTTATTTTCCATGTGATACTGCAGAGGAAGAAAAGAACAAATAACCAAGGGTCACAATTGCTTATTTTGATGTAGAATGCCACAGGGCAGTGCTTCCCAAACATTTTAGAACCACATCCCCAATTTTAGAACTACTAACTTTCGCTACCCACCTAGCTTTAATGGACATGAGGCAGACATTTTTTTAATGTAACTAAAGCATTGTGTGTTAGCGCATCATTAACAGATAGCACATTTTCCATTGAGCTGACCACTAAATTTGCACAGGCATACCGATAAAACTATATTGCACACAAATGATAATGCGTGGAAATCGGGTTTCAGTGAATATTTATCATTTGTGCTTCACCAAGTAAAAAGTCTTGATTTGTTTTGATCCTATTCAATCTTTGTTTGCATCACACTTCAGAATTACAACAAATGTACTTCATTTTTGCTTTCCTAATTGCTGAATGTGTACAGTTTATTTACAGTTGTTTACATTTTGTTGTGTGTTACAAAAAATGACATCCTATAGCTTTTTCTTTCACACTTCCTGTACCCCGGTAAGATTGTCACATGATTCACTTTACTTTTCTTTTTCTGACTGCAAAGTGAGTGGAGTTTGTGAACACCAATCCCCATGTAAAAAAAAAAGCTGTGATTTGTCAGAAGACATAGATTGACATTTGGCATCTGTCTTTGAAGCACAGCAAATGTGACAAGATAAATACAGAATGTAAAGGCGTCTTTATTTATTGCATTGACTTTCGTGACCCACCAAAAATCTTCCCTCGACCACCAGTCGCAACCCACAGTTTGGGAAACACTGCCATAGGGTATATATATCCGTCCTGCATACGCATTGGCAATTACATTCAAATGAAGTAATATAAAATCTTAAAACTGAAATGCATTACCTTAATACAATTAGGTATATGTCTGCTTCTTAAAATCTTTTAGCCAATCCCAGGTATACTGTCTATCTGCTTATTCAGAATACAGCACTCTAACCAAGACCATATGCAAGAAAAAGAGATTCATGTCCCTGTCTATCATGTCTCTCCTACCTCTCTTAGTCTGAAAACACATTTTGAATTGGCCTTGTTTCTCATTGGTTACCTTTTGGGATAATCTTTCTTCTTTGAAATCAAACTTTGGCAGTTGGGCAATTTATACTGCTACAAACAATAACCCTTTCTATCTCATCTGTTGGACCTTCCATTCTTGGCGTGGTTTCCCCCCCAACTTTTTATCTTCCTTCCTCCTGTTTTTTCTGACTTCGTTTTTGCTGGGCTTAGGACCCTGCACACTTTACCGCTGCTAACCAGTCTAAAGTGCTTATGCTCTCTCCCTAAACATGGTAACTTTGGCTCACACCCAATTGTCACGTTTAATTTATTTGTAAGTTCCTAGTAAAGTGGTATTACATGTTTCCAGGGCCTGTAAATTAAGTGTTACGAGTGGACCTGCAGCACTTAATGTGCTTAAGTAGCCTTTTGAAACATGTCTCAGGGCTGCCATTGCAGCCTGTGTGTGCAGTTTTAAACTACCATTTCGACCTGGCAAAGTAAGCCAGTTGCCAGGCCCAACCCTTCCTTTTTAATACATATAAGTCACCCCTGGGGTAGGCCCTAAACAGCCCATAGGGCAGGGTGCAGCATATTTGAATAGTTGGACATGGGCATGTACTTTTAATTTAATTTGCTGTCCAAACATGCAGCCCTTTAAAGAACATTCAATCAATCAATCAATCAGGGGTTTGTTAAAGCGCGACTACTCACCCGTAAGGGTCTCAAGGCGCTAGGGGTGGGGGTGGTGCAGGTTCCATCCATCAAGGAGGGGGTCTGTCGAAGAGCCAGGTTTTGAGGTTTCTTGCGAAGATGGGGAGCGATGTTGTCTGTCTGAGGTGGAGCGGAAGGGCGTTCCATGCTTTGGCTGCGAGGAAGGAGAAGGAGCGGCCTCCCGATCTGGTCTTTCTGGTGCGGGGGACCACGGCGTAGGAGAGCTGGGCTGATCATAGGGTCCTTTGGGGTGCGTGGAATTTGAGTCGGCTGTTCAGGTATGCTGGTCCGGTGCCGTGGAGGGCCTTATGTGCGTGGGTGAGCATCTTGAAGGTGATTCTCGCCTCGACAGGGAGACAGTGGAGTGTGCGCAGGTGCTGGGAGATGTGGCAGTGTTTTGGCAGGTTGAGGACCAGTCTTGCGGCGGCGTTCTGGATGTTCTGTAGCTTGCGGGTGAGGTTTTTGTTTATTCCGGCGTAGAGTGCGTTGCCGTGAGTCGAGTCTGCTGGTGACCAGGGCGTGAGTGACGGTCTTTCGGTGTTCGAGGGGATCCATTTGAAGGTCTTACGAAGGAGGCGGAGGGTGTGGAAGCAGGAAGACGAGACAGAGTTGATCTGGCGGTCCATTTTGAGCTCGGAGTCCAGGATGATTCCCAGGTTGCGTGCATGGTCCGTGGGGGTTGGCGGGTTTCCGAGGGCGGGGGGCCACCAGGTGTCGCTCCAGGCATCGGGGTTTGGGCCCATGATGAGTACTTCTGTTTTGTTGGTGTTTAGTTGTAGGCAGCTGTTTTTCATCCATTTGGCGACGGCTTCCATGCCTTCTCGAAAGTTGCGTCTGGCGGTGTTGGGCTCGTTGGATAGGGAGAGGATGAGCTGGGTGTCGTCTGCGTATGACACGATGTTGAGTCCGTAGGTTCTGACGATGGGGGCGAGTGGAGCCATGTAGACGTTGAAGAGCGTCGGGCTGAGGAGGAGCCCTGGGGGACTCCGCAGGTGGTAGGTGTGGGGTCCAAGAAGAAGGGGGAGTCTGACCCGCTGCGTCCTGCCGGAGAGGAAGGAGCGGATCCAGTCGAGGGCCTTGTCCTGGATTCCTGCGTCGTAGAGTCTGCGTATTAGGGTGCGGTGGGAGACTGTGTCGAACGCCGCTGATAGGTCGAGGAGGATGAGGGCTACTATTTCTCCTTTGTCCAGTAGGGTGCTGATGTCGTCTGTTGCGGCGAGGAGGGCGGTTTCCGTACTGTGGTTTTTTCTGAAGCCTGATTGGGAGGAGTCGAGGATGTTGTGTTCTTCAATGAATGTGGCGAGTTGGCTGTTGATGGCTTTCTCGATGACTTTCGCTGGGAACGGGAGCAGGGAGATGGGTCTGTAGTTTTTGAGGTCGGTGGGGTCCGCTGAGGGTTTCTTTAGGAGGGGTTGACCTCGGCGTGTTTCCAGTCGTCGGGGAACAGGCGGTCGCCAGGGAGCGGTTGATGGTGTGGCGGAGCATGGGTGCGATGGTGTCGGCGGCTCTGTTGAAGATGTGGTGGGGCAGGGGTCCGTGGGGGCCCCTGAGTGGATTGACTTCATTGTCTTCAGTGTGTCTTCGGTGGTGAGGGCTGTCCAGTCGTCAATCACTGGTTTCCGGGTGTCGGGGGTGGTTGGTGAGGGTTCAGTGTGTTGGTTGTCTTCGTCGAAGTTGTCGTAGATGCTCTTGATTTTGTGGTGGAAAAAGGTGCTGAGTTTGTCGCAGAGGTCTTGTGAGGGAGGGATGTCGGTAGACTCAGCTAGTGGGTAGGGCAAACTCCTTGATGATGCTGAAGAGTTCCTTGCTGTTGTGCGCGTGGGTGGAGATTCTGTCTTCAATCGCTTTTTCCTCGTTTCTCTGATGAGTTGATGGTGGGCGTTGGTGGCGGCTCTGAAGTTGTCGTGGGCTTCTGTGGATTTGGTGTTCCTCCAGGCCTTTTCGAGGCGGCGGCATGTGCTTCTGGACTCTCGAAGTTCGGTGGTAAACCATCTGGCTTTCTTGGCGCGGGTATTGTTGTTTTTCTTGAGGGGGCTATGGTGTTGGTGCTGTCCGAGATCCATCTATGCAGGGTTCGGGCTGCGGTGTTGGGGTCGTCGTTTTCCGCGATGGTTGGGGTGGAGTTGTTGAGTGAGGAGGTGAGCTGGTCGTCGGTGATTTTGGTCCAGTTTCTTCATGGAAGCAGGTGCTGGTGTCTGTGGATAAACATATAGAATGTTCGTGAACAAGTATAACTATCCAATGCACAGGGCTGCCTTCCTCTTTAAACTGCGAACAAACAACGATGAAAGGAATCCATCTCTGGTGCCAAGGAAATGAAGAAGTTTTGAAAAACCTTGTTGTTGCATATGTTGCATATCGCAATCCTAGGTGGAATTATCTGAAATAAGAGAAAGATTAAATAATAGGGACGAAAAACAGTCGTGATAAGCATGTTATAAACTTAGACATTTAGCAAGCTTAACAAACTTAAAGAAATCGTTTTATACCTTCTCTCCTCATATTTTGGGTGAGGAGGGTGGGATAATGTTAGCCTCCGTTTGTCTTTAATGAAATCAAGATTCTCTCTGCATATTAATTGGAGAATCGTCATTCTCCTTGATTGGCCTTTTTGCTTTTTCCATACCTACCCTCATTTTACCTGACTGTCTGTGTCTGTGGCTACACCTGCAAGGATGGAATTTGAGCCTGCCAACCTAGACTGTGGTTGAGCTCAAGGAGTTCTTTAAGGAGAGGGGACTTCCAGCCATGAGGAACTGCAGAAACCTGGAGCTCCAGAAGGATGGCCTGGGCGGAAGCTCATCAATCATTGGTGGCAGCAGAGAATGATCAGCAGGTAGAGGATGATGTGGAAGAGCAAGTGGAGGACCTGAAACCAGTTCTTGTAAGTGCAGCACACTGGGGAGGGGGATAGCTTGTCTCCTGAATTGAAAATCCCTCCCAGAGCAGAAAGCAGTTTGTTTTCACAAGGCCTCTTCCCAGAGGAGCTGACGGACAGGAAGGCTGAAAGGGCATTTAGGCTACAGATGGCCAAACTCAAGATGGAGGAAACAAAACTGGCCATGGTGGCCGAGCAAAAGAAGGCTGAGGCTGAGAGAGCCATGACAAGGGAAAAACTGGCCAGAAAGTAGAATGGGCCATTGGCTAAATCTCAGAGAGCTGGACATCAGAGCTAAGCAAGCAGAGTCCAGAAAAAATGGTGGCAGTATACCTGCAGTGCCCTCTGAAGACAAAAGGGTCCACATTCCCAAGGATCTTATGCCTAACTTTGCTGTGGGAGATGACGTTGATAATTGGTTTGAAGCCTATGAGGTTGCCCTGGAGATTCATAAGGACCCTGAGGAGATTCGGGGGCCAGTCTCTGGAGGCACATACCTAGTGAAGGGAAAAATGCCCTGCTGGCTCTAGCAAAGGGGGACAGGATAAGGTGCCCCCTCCCCCGCATTGAGGACAACCTGATCAGAAAGTATGGCCTCACCCCAGAAAGTATAGGCAGACGTTCAGGGACAGCCAGAAGCTGCCCCATCAGTCCAGGGTGGATTGTGTGGATTCCTTTTGCAAGGCACTGGATGGTTGGGTGAAGGGCAGTGAAGTGAAAGATTACCAGGGGCTGTACAATTTGATAGCAAGAGAGCACATGTCCAGTTTTTGTTTCACAGAGCTGCGCCAACACCTGATTGATATTAAGCTCACTGACCCCAGCAAGCTTGCTAAGGTGGCGGACCGCTTGCTTGGCACCAGTAGCCACAAGAAGGTATCTGGAGCGAATCACCACAAGGGTGGACAGGGTCTCTCCAGAGAAAGGAGGGGGTAGATAAAAATAAAAACAAGGAGTTCTCTAAAGGTCCCCAAATTTGTTCAATGGGGCAGGATTCCCAATCCCCACCTGAGCAGAAGAAGAATAGGTGCCCTGATCATTAGTCCTCAGGGAAGTTCACCCCCAAGTGTTATGAGTGTCAACAGGTCAGGCACTTCAGGATAATGTCAAGAGTCCCAAGAGGGCACAGCCCTCCAATGGTGGGCATACACCGGGGCAGGCTAGTGTAGCGCTTGGGGAGGAGATTGCCACAGTTAGTATGGGGGGAAATGCAGCTTTTACCCTAGTGTCCCTGGGTGATGGAGATATGGTGCCAAAGGCCCACATGGCTAGCAGCACTAAAAAGTACCGGCGATGGGTCACCATCAATGGGAAGCGGGTGGATGCTCTGAGAGACACAAGAGCCAGCAACAGCCGTCAGGTGTCATCTGGTGTCCTAGGGAAGGTAGTCCCTAAGGTGTTCCACCAGGCTGCAGTAGTTGATAACCCTGAGAGTCACTACCCAATGTCTCTGGTTCCCTTTGAATGGGGGGCTTCTCAGATTCCTTGAGGGTAGCTGTGAGTCCATCCATACCTGTGGATTGTGTGCTCTGTAATGATTTGGAGCATATCATCTGGAGAGAGGTGGAGCTCTGGTCCCAACTGGAGATCTTGGGGTCACCTGAGTGGGTGTGCCTGACTATACGGTCCATGGCCACACAAGAGGGTAGTCAGGAGAACCAGGAGCCTAGAAGAATGGTCCAGGTGAATCACTGACAGAATATTGAGGAGCTAAATATCGACCTACAAAAATATCGGTGACAAAATATCGACTACCAGAATATCGAATTCCTATCTACAAACAGGTAAGTACAAAAATATCGAATCCTAAATATCGTTGTAAATAATATAGTTTGCTAAGATATCGAATTTTTAAATGTCTTAAAAGTAATGTAAAATTAATGAAATAATAAATATAATTAAGTAAAACTTACTTAAAAATACTTAAATAACCTTAAAATTAATAAATAATAAATGTAAGTTAATACAAAAAATAAACATGCATTTTAATTTTTTATTACATATATATTAACGTAATATTAAAACAAATCAATATTTTTAATAATTAAATGTTAAAAACATAATTTTAAATATAATTACATATATATATATATATATATATATATATATATAAATAAACCTATAATATAAACATAAAAATAAATTATATATAATAAGTTAAAACATTAAAAAAAAAAATTAAATTATATTTGACACTACATTAAATTTAACAATACTGAAAAGATTGCATAGCGTAAAAGATAAAATTACTATTCCCACTCCAGTGAGTGCAACAGTAGGGAAAGCGTTGGATAGCGGTGGGTAAAAATTACTATTCCCACTCCAGTGAGTGCAACAGTAGGGAAAGCGTTGGATAGCGGGAGAGTAAAAATTACTATTCCCACTCCAGTGAGTGCAACAGTAGGGAAAGCGTTGGATAGCGGGAGGGTAAAAATTACTATTCCCACTCCAGTGAGTGCAACAGTAGGGAAAGCGTTGGATAGCGGGAGGGTAAAAATTACTATTCCCACTCCAGTGAGTGCAACAGTAGGGAAAGTGTTGGATAGCGTAGGGGAATAATTTAATATACCCACTCCTGCAATATAATTAAAATTAATTAACAATTAATAATTTTTTTAAAATTAATTTACCTCCCACCATTTTCCCCTATACACATTACCTACAATATTGTAACATATTAATAAATTAACATAATTAATTAACAATTAATTAATTAACTAATTACAATTAACAATATAATTAATAACAATCAAATCTAAATTAATTCACACAATTAACACTATAAAATAACTTTAAAAAATTATAATATAACAAATAATAAAACATACATAAAAATAAAGTACTTCCTACCCTATTCCCCTATCAACCCTCAACCCACTGATAAAAAAGTACACAATTAACATATTTACAAATTAATTGTTAATAATGAATATCTAATTAATTACTAATTAATAAAAAAATACACAATTAACATAATTACCAATTAATTATTAATTGTTATTAATCAATTTATAATTAATTAGTAATAAATTAATTAACTTAATTAACAATATAAATTATTAAATATTAAATTATTAAGTAATAAAGTAATAAATTAATTAATTTCAATTAAATTACTTCCCACCCTATTCCCTTATAAACCCACAACCCGCTACAGACTTAAATTACGCAAATAATATTAAACATATAATTAATTAAATAATGCTAAAAATATATATTATAATTAAATTACTTCCCACCCTATTCCCCTATAAACCCACAACCCGCTACGGAATTAAATTACACAAAAATTAATTAACATAAAATTCATTACTTTTACAAAATTCAAACATACATGACAAAAATAATACATACTTTTAACACATATACTAACACTTAAAACACACAAAAAAAATCGATATTACTAACTTCGATATTTAGGAAATCGATATTTCTTACCTGCATTTCGATATTCTGCACCACTATATTTTTGCAATTCGATATTCTGTCCATTCTATATAAAAAACTCGATATTCTGTCCAGTCGATATTTTTTTTTCGATATTGTGACTAGTTACCGGTCCAGGTACCTGCCAAAAAGAGGAAGGGCAAGGGGGCGAGAAGTACACTCCTGAAACTCCCATGGTCCGGGAGGAGGCTCAGCCTGAAGGCGACACCCCGGAACCTACAGGGGAGAATAGTTCTACCCTGTGAAAACCTACCTGAACTGGCCAGTTGATAGAAGGAAGGAGGTCCCACCAGGGAGAAGTTCTGCAGAACGTAGAAGTAGTGCCGTACTCTGGAGGGTCTACGGCACTCTCCAGAGTGCCCGCCGGGCATTACAGCGCCGGCCCGATGAGAAGCTTGCCCAATGATGAAGCATGACACCCACACAAGTGTGTAAGGCACTTGCTCCTATTGGAGCAAATTTCAATTCTGAAACAACCGTACCTTAACAGGTCCATCTTACTGCTGCACTATAGGAACTGCATCCTCTTTTTGATACTACTTAACATATAAGTTCTCCACACCCCATCATCCCCAAACCAATGGGCTTGTTGAAAGGTTTAACAAGACCCTCAAAGGCATGATCAAGGACCTGTCAGAGCCCTTGAAGCAGAAGTGGGATGTTCTTGTGCCATGCCTGTTGTTTGCTTACAGGGAGGTACTGCAGATGGGGGTTGGATTCAGGCCCTTTGAGCTTCTGTACGGTCACCTTGTGAGAGGACCTCTCAGCCTAGTAAAGGAAGGCTGTGAAAGCCTCTCAGGATGTGATCAGCTACACAGGGCCCTTTTCTCCCAGATGAAGCGCTTCTGCAAGAAGGGGAAAGAGAATCTGGAAGCCAGCTAGGAGGTCATCAATCTCTGTTATGACTAGGAGGTCACTCTGGTCGAGTTTCAGCGTAGCCAAAAAGTGTGGGTGATGGAGTCTGTGAAGTCCCAGGCCCTGCAAGACACATTGTCTTGTCCCTATGAGGTGAAAAAGAGCAAGGGGGAGGTCACCTTCCTAGTGGACCTCAAGACCCCCAGGAACCCTGCACGTCAGTTGTCTCAAACCTCACTTTGAGAGGTCCGAGGTTACCAAGCTCCTGGTCACAGATGATGGAGTGGAGGAGAAAAGTGAACCTCTCCCTGACCTCCTTTCTTTCAAGGAGCAGGATGGGATTACAGTCTTCTTGGAACGGGAGGGTAGTACTTTGGGTGCTCCTCCTGGTCCCACAGGACAGCAATCCGTGAGACAGGCCTATGTCTTGGCGCACACACATGATCTGTTTTTGCCTAAGACAAAACATGAGCATTAAGGATCCACACAACAGTACAGTTGGGCACTCAGGGCAGGGGTACATGTCTTTACCATGCAGAGAACTTTTCCATCCCAACAGATGCTCCTCACAGATCAGAACACCCGAACCAACTCCTAACCCACAGAGGTTGGGTGGTCAGATTGGTAAAACTACTGGGAAAGTCCATCAGCATTCCCGTGGCTGAATCCGACTCTTTGCTCCACTAAAAACTCTAACCTTTGCACAGAAATAGACCATCTCAACAACTTGGGATTTTCTCCCTTCATAGCCATAAACAATTTCAGGGGCTTATGATCTGTTTGCACCAAAAACTTAGTGCCAAACAAATATGGGCAGAACGTATGCAAAGCCCACACTATGGCAAAGCCCAGTTCTGCTCTCTAGGTAGTAATCTCCTACTAATAAAGACTACAGGACGCTCTCTATCTTTGTCATCCATTTGAGCTAACACCGCTCAAACTCCTTTGTCAGAGGCGTCCATCTGTACAATGAAAAGCTGACTGTGGTCAGACGCTTACAGTTCTGGTTGTAGGAAGCTGGCTTTTTATGTGACAGTGCTAATGAAATTAAATGAAATACATTTGTAAAGTGCAACAAAGCCGAAAGGCGTCAAGGCGCTGAAAGCTAAATCCTGAGAGTACACCTGCCCATTGCCCTGGCCAAGTAACAAAGAGAAAGCCAGGATTTTAAGGCCTTCCTAAAAAAAAACTATGCAGTTTCATACCAGTTAGATGATGGGGAGGGAATTCCAGATCGTGGCAGCCTCAGCTGAAACAGCTCTGCCTCCCCATCGCTTCCTCCAAACTTTGGGGATGACAACTAAATTGTGGGATGCCGATCGGAGAAGTCTGCAAGGGGAGTATCGTTGGAACATGGTTTTGATTCCCCCTGGGTAGCACTGTACAGTGCTTTATGAACAATACACATGACTTTAAAAGGGACACGCTTCTGTATAGGAAGCCAGGGAAGTTCACGCAATCCTTTTGAGAATGACATATATTTCAGAGTATTTAATGTCAGCCTTGCCACGGCATTTTGCACCAGTTGCAATTTGGCTAGAGTTGTCTTGTTAGCGTCCAATTAGAGTGCATTCCAATACTCAATCCTGGATTAAATGAATGCTAAGCCCACCTGTTTACATGCAGGCGAAGGAATAAATGGAAAGATCTTCGACACGGTTCTGATGATCCAGAAACAGATTGCCACCGTACACTTGACCTGAAGATCCAAAGATAGGTCACTGTTCAGGATAACTCCTAGGTTTTTTGCTGAGTTTGTAGGAGTGGGTAATGTCCCCAAACTGTCTGGCCACCAATTCTGGTTCCATACAGATGGTTGACTCCTGAACATCAGCACCTCTATCTTCTCGCCATTCAGTTTTAGGCAATTCTTGCCCATCCATGAGGCCACGCCTTCATACAGTCTTTGAAGTTGGCTGCTGTTGCATCCATGTCATTTCAGATGGACACAATGATCTGTGTGTCACTGGTATACGACACAGCCTGAAACCCAAAGGAGCGAATAAGTCTGGCCAAAGGAGAGATGCATGAGTTGAATAGCGTAGGGCTCAGGGAGGACCCCTGAGGGACCCTACATGGCAAGGACAAAGGGTCAGATTTGAATTCATTTATGATCATCTTCTGGGATCTATGAGTAAGGAATGAAGTAAGCAATTTCAAGGTCATAACCAAGGCTTGCAAATGTTCAGTAAGGAAATTAGGGGAGATGGAGTCAAGGGCCCTGGATAGGTCCAAAAGGATCAGGGCCACTGCCTGCCCTGCATCAATTAGACACCTGATGCTGTCTGTTGCGGATATAAGGGCAGTTTCCATACTGTGATGGTTTCTAAAACCGAACTGCAAGATGTACAGCAGTCCCTGTTGCTCCACATGTGCCATCAGTTGATAGTTAAGATGCTTCTCCAAGATCTTAGCCAGAATAGGGAGCAAGAAGATCGGGAGATAGTTCTTCAGGTCATTAGGGTCAAGATTGTGTTTCTTGAGAAGAGTCCTGACCGCCTCCTCTTTCCACAACCGTGGATAGCAGCCCGAATTAATTGCTATATTCATAAACACAGTTAGAGGTGGAATTATCGTGCTCACTGTCAGTTGGAGGATCTTAGGGAGACAAGGTCCTAATGGAGATCCTGTTTTCAGGTTCAGAAGGTGAGTCTCTGCTTGATCGAGAGTCAGAGGAGGGAACCAGGACAAAGACACTCCTTCACCTTAGTGGTAACTTAGCGGCTCTGCTTATGTAGAGCAGTAAGGTAAGAGTATGTATGCTACTTTTGATGAGTAGGTACAATTTCTTTGTAAATATAAGCAACCTTAGAGTGGAAGAATACTGCCAACCTGTTGAAGAGCTCTGTTGAGCCCTCACTTTACGAGGAAACTGGAGGAGATGCAAGCTGGCAGATAATTTAAAGAGTTCTTTAGAGGAGCTTGCAGATTCATGCAGAAGAGAGATTTTTCTTCTTTAATGGCCCTTTTGTACTCTCTAATGGCGTTCTTATATAGAATTTTGCCTTGCTCTTCATATTGTTTTCTCCATTCGCGTTCCTGCCGATGACAGGCCTGCCTCAGTAGTCTTAACTTTTTGGTGAAACATGGTGCTGTAGGCCCCTTCCTGTGAGTTTTGACTCTCTTGAGGGGCTCCACCACCACTGACGCAGAGCTCAGCCAGGTTGCAAGTTTGGCGGCTCCCAAATCGGCGTCCTCAACCTCAGTGCAAGGTGTGCTTCTAAGGACACTTGAGAAGAATTCTGCTGAAACCCTCTTCCTGTTTCTTTTAAATATAAAGGTAGTGTTAGAGGTGTCTATGATCTGGGTGGGAAATATAAAGTGAAAGCTACTGCCCGATGATCACACCAAATTAGAGGTAATAGCTCTTGCATAGACAACCTGGCATCATTGGAAAAAAAAAACATCTAGGGTGTGTCCCGCTATATGTGTGGGGGCTCTGACTAACTGCGAGAGTCCAAGAGAGGCTATGGTATCAATCAGTGCTCTGGAGTCCGTACTTCTGATCTCCTCAATGTGAAAGTTAAAGTCACTCATAAAAGTGACCTTATTTTTGGCTAGATATGGTTCGATCAGGTTTGCGAATTCAGTTGCAAACAAAGATCTAGGGCCTGGAGGTCTATATACCAGAATGCCAGAGAATGACTCAGTGGATACAATTTTGTTGGTAAAAGTGAAAGACCAAACACAGGCTAGTACACTTAAGCACTTCCATATAGCAGTGATTTTTCAGTTTGTGTACAATGGCTAGACCACCTCCAGGTCTGCCCACCCTATCGAGTCTGAGGATAGTATAACCTGTGGGAATTGCATCAACCAAGTCAGGACCCGCCAAGGCGTTCGACCATGTCTCCGTGATGAAAACCCAGCCTGGGTCATGTGTTAATACAAATTCCGCAAACTCCATATCATGCTTACTCAAGGACCTAGTGTTGATTAGGAAGCCTTTAAAGTTCTCCTTACATATAGTAGTCCCCTGATTGACTACCCTTTCAGCTAAAGAATTGACAGCATTAGTATATTTCCCATCCCAACCAGAAGGATAAGGGAACCTGAAACCACAAGAAGGGCAAGTACAATTTGTATTTTGATAAAGATCATTAAAATTCAATGGTGCGCATGGAGGTAACTTAGCCTTATGGTTAAGACTCAAAAGAAGGACTTTAGAGTAAACAAAGGGGGGAACGTTTTTCTGATGAAAAAGGAGCAGAGGTCCTAACGTCGGCACAGACCAGGCGGGGACAGGTGCAAGCAGGCTTGCCTTTGGCGCGCTGGTTGCGCAACCACTGCACATCTATGCACACATGCACATTAAATAGTCGTCTCAAAATAGAGAGACCGACTAGCCCGCTAACCTCGTTCCAGAGAAGCCAGGAAGTAGAGGCACACCATGCAAAGAGTACAGACGTCCCTTTATAGGTTACAGAGGTTACTAAAATAATCCCAAGTGCTCTATATGTGTGGTCAAGTAGCTTAGGCTTATCACGGAGGAGTGTTAAGCATTTGTTGTACACACAGAGTAAAAAAATGAGACAAACACTCAAGAAGAAAATCCGAGCCCAATTTCGAAAAATAACACAGATTTATAGATGAATATAGACACCAAGATCATCGGAATCAGGTAAGTACTTTCAGAGATATAGATTTTACAGTAAAACAGTAAAATACTCAAATAACGTTTTTTGAGGTGTGAGACTCGAACATGGTAATGTTATCCTATGGGAGAAACATACACTGCGTACATATACTTGCGAACGGTTGTTGAAGGTGCCTTTTAGGACTTAAGGTGCTTAGGGGTCAAGGTCCCAAGAACCACTAGCATTTTGGTTTTACCTGCCCTAGAGTGTCCGGGTGCAGAGGTGCTGGTCGCGTTTGTAGCCTCGAGCGCTAAACGTTAAAGTCAATGGAAGTGTACCTGTAACAAAACGGCTGCAAGTGGGGACTTGGGGACAAGTCCGGCAGAACCCAAAGGGGGGTTTAGCTCCTAAGGGTCTCTGGAGCAAGGGGTCATAGTCAGTTTCCATAGACATAGGCTGGGGGGCTCAGGTGCAGAGGTGTTTTGTTCAGCGGGTTGCTTCAGTTAGAGGTTCTCACAGTTCTTGGGTGACCTGGCGAGGGGAAGAAAACAGGGCAGCAGAGCCACTCTCGCTGTGGGCCTCATCGGTCCTGAAGTACCTCATCGGCAGGTCGGCTTTTTCGGTGGTGGTGTCCGGGCAAGACACTAAACAAGCCTTCATGGCGGCAAATGCTCCGGTACCTAAGGTATTGGTGCTGAGAGGCTCCTTGAGGGTCTAGTGACTAGAAACTCGCTGGGGAGATGGGGCTGACCTCCTGGAACCACTGTGACCTCCTCCAGGCGAGATGCTCCCTCAGTGGGACCGATGGCCAGCAAAACGGTGTACTGGACAAGTGCTGTTGGTGTCTGCAGATACAGGGGGATGGCTCCTCCACCCCAAGGGAAACGCTGCGAGGTTGTTGAAGGGCTAGACAGTCCTCCAAGGATTTAGGGAGGATGTGCAGCTTCTGGACAGGTCGGTCCTGCAATTGTCGAGGTTACCAGCAGCCTGGCAGGGTTTGGCGCCAATTTCGGAGCAGGTCCTCTGTTCTTGCGGTGTCAGCTCACCTTTGTCCTTCTTCTGTTCCCATGTAGACAAATCTGAGTCTCTGGTGTCGGGGGGGACCCCGAAGCTCTGAATTTAGGGACGTTTAGGGGAGTGTAGGGTAGTAGCCAATGGGCTATCTACCCCTGGGGTGTCTACACCTCCCCCCCCATATGACCACTTCCTGTGAGGAGTGGGCATTATTCTGACTCAGGATTCCTAGTTTCACCAAAACCAAGAAGGTGAAACCCTTCATCGACTGTCCACTTCAGGTGGCCCACCTTCGGGGTGTGCTTAGCCTGTAAGTGTGACACTCCTTCAGACTAGCTAATTTCCCACCTGCTCTGGTGCCAAATGGGCCCCAGGGCAGGGGGTAACATTCCTCAAGGTCTGGGGGGAAGCCAGGGCTGCATTACAAAGGTGGCAGAGGCTTTGAAGTCTCTGGCCTTGATATGCTAAATCACTTGCCATCCTGCTGGAGGAGATGTGGACACCTTCCTCCAGATCAGGCATTGTTTCTGGCCTCTAAGAGCATGTCCTCTCTCCTACAGGGGGTCAGAAACTTGTCTGTGGTGGCAGGCTGGACGATACCATTCAGCCAGCAGACTAGAGGACTAGTAGGTTTTCAGGGGGCACCTCAAAGGTGCTCTCTGGGTGCATGTCACAATAAATCTGATACTGGCATCAGTATAGATTTATTGAAACGAGGTGTTTGATACCAAACACCATTATTTTAATTGAAGCCATTATGTAGCTAGGTAACGTGTAATGACCAGTGCCCAGTACAAACCTTTAAAATGGCTTCCTGATCACTTGCAATGTCTTAGTAATGGGACTAGACATCACAAGGGCATATCTGCTCACACAGATGCGCACTCATGAAATATAATGCACCCTGACTTAGGGCTCTAAGGCCTGCTGTAGGGGTGACTTACATATAAGGCATGCAGTATATTTGGGCATTGCACACAGGGAGTGTGCAATATCGTGTTTTCAGAAGGGCTTGCGCCCTTTCACGCATCCTGCAGTGGAGGTCTGCATGCAATTTTGTGTGGGTCCCTTTGGGTGGCATAATCCATCCTGCAGCCCATAGGCACCCTCTTTAGTACCCATGCCCTGGGTACCATAGGTACCATTTACCAGGGACTTACAAGGGCGCTAAAGTCCTTGCTAATTGGGGTACAATTGAGAATGTTGTAGTTTTTAGGGAAAGAGCACTGGCACTGGGGCCTGTTTAGCAGGGACCAAGTGCACATCCTGTAAAGTACATCAGTACCAGTTGGTGCAGTGCATAGTGCAGTGCATAGTGCCTTCTTCAGTTCCTCAAATGTCTTTTGATACTCTGCAGTCCATATTCCTGGACTGCGTCCTAGAGGTCAAAACAGCAAATGGGGCTACTATACTTCCATAGTTTTCCACAAAGTTTGTGTAATACCCAGTGAGTCCTAAAAAGGACCACACTTCAGTCTGGGTAGTAATTACATCCCACTCCATCACAGACTAAATCTTGGGATCCAACGGGCAAATCTTCCCATTCCCACCTCATGCCCAAGGTAGACTACAGATGACTGCCCCACCAGACACTTAGCTGCCTTGCTAGTCAGTTGTACCTCATGTATCCTTGCCAATACCTGTCCGAGGTGTCTCTGGTGGTCCTCCCAGGAATTTCTGAATACTGGAATATCATCCAAGTAAGCCACACAAAACTCTTCCAACCCTGCGAGAACATGGTTAACCAGCCTGTAAAGTGGCAGGAGCATTCTTGAACCCAAAGGGCATCACCTTAAACTGATACAGCACCTCTGATGTAGAAAATTAAGTCTTCTTCTTAGCATTTGGTGCCAAAGCGATCTGCCAATATCCACTGGTCAGATCCAAGGAGCTCAAGTATTTTTCAGCACCTAACCGATACACAAGCTCATCTGCTCTGGGAACTGGATAGGCATCGGTTTTGGTTACCTCATTTAGGGCTCGGCAGTCCACACAGAACCACAAGTCAGTAGACCCTTGCTTTGGTACTAGAACCACAGGACTAGACCAAGTACTATGAGATCTCTCAATGACTCACAGGTTCAACATTTTGGCAATGTAGGAAGGTAGGATCCTTCTGCATGGTTACCCCCACTTTTTGCCTGGTGCTATCTTGGTATTTGACTAGTCTGACTGGGATCCTGCTAATCAGGACCCCAGTCTATCTGCTTTCTCCCTAAATTGGTATGTTCAGTACATCCCAGATTGGATACTGGGGTACCCTTATAAGTCCTTAGTATAGGGCAACCTTGTACCCAGGGCATAGGTACCTCAGAGGTTTCCCATGGGCTGAAGCATGTATTATGCCACCCATGAGAGACCATTCAAAATGGAACTACAGGCCTGCCATTGCAGCCTGTGTAAGTTGGTGCTTGCACCACTTGCTAAAGATATAGGTTTCCTATATCTAGGGTCACTTCACTTAAAACCTATAAGTCACCCCTGTAGCAGGCCTTTGCAATCCTGAAGCCAGGGTGCTTGGTTCTAAGTGAGAGGGTGCCCCTGCATGAGCAGGACACCCCTGCAGCCTACGAAGTCCATTCTCCCGGGTTGTCAGTGAAGCAGCCATATACTATGTAGAGGGGCAATGCGTAATTACGCGATCACCATCTCGAAACTGGCAACGAATCCTATCATGCTTGGTATCAAACATGTTGGAATCATACCCCCACACCATAAACAGTGTGGGAGGTATGATTCCAAGCACTGGAAGAGCCCTCCGTTAGGCTCTCAATGTTCCCAGTACTAGCCTTCTTGACCCGAAAAGCACAAAATGGTTGCTGCCAACCAGAGACACGATTCTGCCCTCCTGCTGCTGAGCCAAGCTCGAGCAGGGGAAGGCAGAACAATAGGCAACCTGTCACAGGGAGGTGTGACCACCTCCCAGACAGGATTTAGTGTATTGAGGTAGGGTGGGTGCGCTTGCCAGCGCCACTCCCTCTGCATGAGGGGCACATTTGGTGTCCTCGTGCATAGTCCAGTTCAAACCAGTCCTGGGAGCCGGTGACTCCCGCTCTGGTGCAAAACTGGACAAAGGACATGGGAGTAACCTCCCCCCTGTCCAGACCCTTCCCTGGGAGGGTCCCTTGAATCATCCCAACCCTTTCCCTAGGGTACTTAAGGGCTTACCTGGGTGTAGGTCCCTAGATTCATCGAGGGATAAGATTCAGATCAGACACCACTTCTTCTTCTACCGTCTGGGCACTCTGGACTTTGCTGGACTTCGTTTGGGCCTGGCTTCCTCTCCCTTCCAGTCTGCTGCATCGTCTGTGCCTGTGCATCATACAGGAACCTTTCAAGGTCTGTGAAGCATCAAAGACACTTGAAGGAATCTCCCTTGGAGTGAAGGAGTCACTCCCCTGCATTCGCAGGCACCACAACTAAGTCTGCTGAGCCTGAGCTCTTCTGGACTCTGTAAGATTCTGCAACACAGGTGGTGGTTTTCCACAGCTCCTGAGGCCTGCCCTGCCCTCTCACCAAGTTTGAGGCCAGTATCCCTCATGGGGGTTGCAATAACCGAACCCCTGTGCACCGCGTCAACTTGCAGTTGCAAAGGCTTGTTGGCTTCCTTCCAAGAAGATCTTCAGGCTCCAAGTAGCCCCAGCCTCAAGCACCTCCAGTACCAAAGTCTTCATCCACATCGCATCGTGTGCATCGTGGCCTGCATCTTTTGGTGAGCTGCTTGAGGACCTCTCGCGACTCCAGTGCCTCCAGCCTGTGGGTCCATTTGAGGGTCACACTTGTTTCTTTTGGACTCCCCTGATTGCTTGGGGCCTGCCCTGACTCCCCTGCTTGTGGTGAGTCCCCTGGACCTTGCTGGTCCTGACGTTGCTCCTTCTTCACTTGCCAAGGTTTGATGGTGCTCCCGCCGGACTCCGACCCCTCAGCACTTGACATCCTTCGTGGGACAGCTTGTGCATGGCTCTTGGTCCTCCTCAGCATCACCTGGTCCTCACAGCTGCAGAGTCAAGGTCATCGTCACCCATTCTACAACACCTCACATTGGAGGGCATTCGTCTTTCAAGTCTCCTGGTCACTCCTGAGTGACATAGACTCTGTCCCCTCTGCTTGCAGGTACCTCTCATCTAGAATCCACCTTCGGATTCTACCGGACACTTTCTCCTTCTGCAACAGCGGCACTTTCCTGAAGTCCTCCATTGGGTTCGACGGCGGTTTCCGACACCACTTCACACGCATGCACCCGGCTTTCCTGGTGAAGGTAATGTGGGTACTAGGGTATCCACCGGTGGGGTGGCTCTCCAACCTTCTGTCTTCCACGGGGTTTCTTCAGGGTCCACTGGGAAGGGTCCTTAATCTTTAAAAATCCAACCACGACTTACACGTAGATTTGTACGGAGCACGCAGTCGTGTTTCCACACTGCACACGCTCTCCGTGGGGTATCTATCTACTTACCTTGGGTGGTTCTGTGGGTCCCCAGCATTTCTACGTCCTCTCGACATTGTCTTGACCCGAGTCGGGGTTCTTATACCACTTTCGTATTATATGGTTTGGCCCCACCCCTGGGGTACAGTGTGTATTCTGTGCTATTTACTGTGTTTCTTTGCTAAAGTATTGTGTGCATTGTCTTCATCTCCGTGTTGGAGATATTGGAACATACTAGAGAGTATTATAGAATAAATACATATTTTTATAAATACTTGGTGCGGGTCTTTTCACTTAATCTATACTATAAGATTACATTCTGGTAAAACAAGCTGCTTTACACTCCTTCTGGACTAAGCCTGAAGGCTGCTCTCCTCAGCTACCACTTAGAGAGCTTTCTAAGGTTGTCTAAGACCTCTTAAATCACCATAAGGATTGTCTGGACTGGTGCAAGATGCCCACTTACATAAGTGGACATCATATACCAGGCCAGCTTCTCAC
This sequence comes from Calotriton arnoldi, assembly GCA_963921515.1. Classification (NCBI taxonomy): domain Eukaryota; kingdom Metazoa; phylum Chordata; class Amphibia; order Caudata; family Salamandridae; genus Calotriton; species Calotriton arnoldi. The sequence continues at coordinate 63,553 of CAWUFW010001282.1, read as the reverse complement.
AGGCAACTTCCGCTTTAATGCATCCCTGAACCCAGTCAGACATTCTGTACATTCTGCCCTTCACTGGCAGACTGTCATCCCTGTCTATGTCATGCACACAGACAGAAGTCAACCCTGGAGTCAGTAAGAAGAGGTTGGCACACCAACCCAACACCTATCTACACTCTCTCTGTTGCTCAGGCCTTAACTCATGGGCTAACTGAACCCCTTCCACAGTGCCATCCATCATGTCACCATACAGTAAGCTCACTGTCTTCCTCAACTTTCTCTGCCATAGCCATGACATTCACTATGTAGTCTCTCCAGAGGTAAGGCTGCAGCCTGTTCACATAGAACATCCTCTTGTTTTTCCTTGTGTCACCTGTGTCCACCAAGTAGTTTAACTCAGATACTTTCTGAACTACCTTGAATGGGGCACACAATTTGTCCTCCAAAACCCTGGGACAAATAGGCTTTAGCACTAACACCTCCTGACCTTCATGATACCCAGTCAGCATAGCTAACTGGTCATACCATTCCTTCATCAGCACTTGGCTAGCCTGGAGTTTTTCCTTTGCCTGACTCATGTATTGTACCATCAAGTTCCTGAGGTCAATCACATACTCCACCACATCCTTCTGTGGAGACTTTAAGATTCCCTCCCAACTTTCTCGTACTAAGGCAAGTGGATCCCACACCGGGTGTTCTTACCGAAGTGCAAAGGGACTGAACCCTACTCCCTTCTACAGAATCTCTAGGTAGACAAACGAGACATGGCAGGAGAAGATCCTACTTCCTCCTGAGGTTCTCTGGCAGAGTTCCTATCATGCTCTCAGAGTTTTGTTAAACCGCTCCACCAAACCATTAGTTTGTGGGTGGTATGCCATGGAGAAGTGATATGTCACACCAGCTTGCTCCCACATCGCTCTCATATAAGAAGAGATGAAGTTGCTTCCCTGGTCAGAAATTACCGTCCTTTGAAATCTGATCATATAAAAAATCCAGAGGGGATCTTTCACTACAACCTTTGCAGTCATGCTCCTCAGAGGTACTGCTTCAGGGTGCCTGGTAGCGTGATCCACCACAACCAAGATACATTTGTTGCCTGCTTATAAGGGGGGGGGGTCAAATGGACCACCAATGTCTATTCCAACCAGCTCAAACGGAACACTTATAACTGGTAGAGGCATTAACTGTGCCTTAGTCTTCCCTTGTGTCTTACCACTCATCCAGCAAGCTGGACAGGTTCCACAGAACCTCTCTGTGTCTCTGTGCATCCCTGGCCAGTAGAAGAGAGGGTCCAACCTATCCTGTTTTTTTCTAATCTCTTATGTGCCCTGCTAAGGACACTTCATGGGCAAGTAACAACAGGAAATTCCTGTGCACTAATTGAACCACTAGCCTCTTGCTAGTACCTGGCTCAGGATTTACCAGTTCACTATAGAGTAGACCATCCTCCCAGCCACCATAGTGTTATCTGACCATTCCTTTTCTGACCTGATCCTGGGCTTCCTTCTGATGTCCCACAAGTGTAGGACACTTAGGGGCATGGCCAAACAAGATGGCGGAGTAGACGTGCTTGACGAGAGCTCCCGTCATCTCCTCATCCGTTAACATCCTGGCGGTGGAAAATCAATAAACCACGCACGACCAACTCTCTAAACCCCTTCATCTACGTGGGGGGCCCCTGCATACTGAGTTTGGGGGCTCCATATGACGACGAGCCGTGCAACTCCACCGCGAGACGCCAGAGCCGCGCGGCCATCTTCCCGGACCTCCGTGCACCGACGGGGTCAGATGCCAGGGGGAAGGAAAAATAGATATCCAGCTCTGGCCGGCGACTTGGGGGGGACTGAAGCTACACCGGGGCTCTCCCCGTGGCCCCTGCCACCCTGATCGCCACGCGAAGAACATCCGTGATGCAGGTACGAGCGATGCGGCCTGCTGGAGAACTGTGCGCTCCGGAGGCCTACAGTGGCCCGGCGTTGCGTGCGAGTCTCTGCTGCCCGGCGCCCTGATCCCTGCATCGTGAGGGAGGACCCTGCTCATGCCACCGGCCCACAGTGGCCCTGTTACGATCGGACCATTTCTCCCGGTGAGTGGCGGGATACCCAGGGGACCGGATCCTGATCCTGAGGGGCCTGAGTCTACTTTGGCTGAGCACACGGCTACCCCACTCGGGGCACAGACGGACTCCGGGGTGCAGCCAACGGCAGGAGAGCTCATCAGTGCCTGATGTTGGGTGTTCCCAGTAAGAGAGGTTGGACCATTTCCACATAGTGGCCGAATCTCGTTGTGTTTGTTGGCATCGGACCGCGTCGAGAGCCGGGGGCTGGATCCGTGCGGGGCTCTCGGGCAGCGGGGAGATCCTGGCTGGGGGTCCTGCTAAATGGACCGGAGGCTGAACCCCCTAGTGCGATAGACCAGCGGCCGCTGGAATACTCCTAAGGATATGGTGCAGTTACCAAGGGGAGATTTGAAGAGCAACTATTATTAGGCTTTGGGGACTGATACCTCTGCTGTGCATTGCCGAGGCAGATGCCACAAAGAAAAACTCAGCTATAGCTTTGGGCTCCATCTCCTTGAGCTGCACGCCCTGTTGCATGATTGCAAAAGATAAAGGAGGCAAGGCGGTTCAAACCAACAAGATATCTAACTATGCCCAGCCACTCACCATGGACCACGGAGCCTCGGTGATGCCAATGCCCACGGAAATGGAAGATCCGCCACAAACTGCTGACAGACCCCCATATATCGCAGAAATACTCACGGCTATCCATGCTACAAGTGATGAACTGAAAAATAAGATTGAATCTGTCGCTATTGACGTTAATCTGCTTCGCTGCGACTTGCGGAAAATTTCGGAGAGGGTTACGACCAAGGAGCAGACAGTGGACACAATGCAGACGGAGCTGCACAACCTCAGAGACACTGTGATTACCCTCCAGAAAAAACTAGTGCGCCTAGACAATCATGCCGAAGACGCAGAGGGACGGTCCCCGAGGAATAATCTCTGCTTTATTGGATTCCCGGAAAAGGCAGAAGGTCCATCTGCGGAGTTGTTCCTCGAAGAGTGGCTGATGGGTGTCTCAGCCCCCTGCGGCTTTCGAAGTTTTTTACAGTGGAGAGGGCACATAGGGCGCTTGTGCCTCCCCTAAAACCAGGGGTACCTCCCAGAGCCATATTAGCCCGCTTTCTCAATTTCCGGGATAGGGATTCCATACTGCACTTATCTCGTAATAAAGGCCAGCTACATTATGAAGGACACTATATTGCGATATATCGGGATTACACCCAGAGGGTGCAGGAACAAAGATGATCTTTTTTGGCTGTGAAGTGCCGTCTGCGGGACTTAAACCTTAAATATAGTCTTTTTACCCAGCCAAACTGAGAGTGGAACATAATGGCAAAGCACTGTTAGCAGGAGAAACAACCGACTGGCTGGATACGCATGGCCCTCTGGGTCCCTGTTTGGTCCCCTCCACGGAAACGCCTAGAAAACCTGGCACCCAGAACCCATCTAGGAGCCGTCGACTGCCGAAGCACTCTCAGGACAGTGCCAGGAGTTGCAGCCCCAGCAGGATTAGGGTCTGCCCGGATGGCACCTTGCAGGCCTCCGACGTCTTTCCAGACTCGAGGGCCTCGTCGCAAGGACGCCCGTCGAACAGTAACGTGAGTGAGGACACTGATGCCTGAAATAGGCCAGTAATGGGGACATTTGATCTGAAACATTTGCGGACACTACTGCTTGGTAAGATTGAACTATTAAGGGGTTCGGAGTGCGATAGGGAAGGTTGATTTCATCACAAACTTTTTCCACACGCATTGTATTGAATGACGGGGGCATGCCCCCCTAGTGACTGGTGCCTGTCAATGGAGTTGGAGGCTCGGCCTCGCACTTCGGCGGCTCACCACTCACTTCTTTGGAACAGGGTGGGGTGGGTGGGAATGTGCACGACTGTGCTGTTGTTTTCTATAGTTGTATCAGTTTGAACTTGCTGAGGGCACAATACAGGGAAATGGGGCAGCATCTACATGCCTTCACCGAGTGTGGGTTTGCCAGGGAGGGAAATGTGATATTGCCCAAGGGGAGGGGGGATCTTGGGGTAGTTCAATGTTGGGATAACCAGACCTTCCTTCATGAGGAACAGCTCGAAGATTACCAATTGTTGTATGGGTGGGGGTTCCGCACACTTTCTTGAGAGATGGGCGGGATTATCCTGGGAGGAGTACTGATGGGGGTGTGCTTTGGTGTCCACCATGACCAAGTTACTTACGTGGAATGTGTGAGGCATCGCTGCATTTGACAAACGTAGACAAATATTCGCCTACTTAAAGAGGTATAAGGTGTCTGTGGCATTTCTCCAAGAAACTCACATTTGGGGTGACTCAATCAAATGTCTGAGGAAAAGGTGGCGGGGGCAGGTTTACGCCACCTCCTATTCTGGGTTGGCGTATGGGTAGCACCGGGGGTCCCGTTCCAACATTTACATCATGTGATTGATGCTGATGGGCGATATGTTATATTGCATGGGAGACTCGATGGCTCAGAATTTTGTATTATAAATGTCTATTCCCCGAATGATGACAATTCTTCCTTTTTTAGTGATCTCTTTGAGGCGGCCTCTCCATACCTTGGGGCTTCAATAATGCTGACTGGGGACTTTAATTGTGTAATGGACAGTACGTTAGACAGGGAGCCCCCTAGAATGCATACTAAGCCAAAGATGACATCAGTGCTCCAGGGAATACTGCAAGGGTTACAACTCGGGATATGTGGCGGGAACGTCATCCCACCACGAAACAGTTCTCCTGCTATACCCCAGCCACGGGCACTTCCAGCAGACTAGATTATTGGTTTCTATCCTCTCGTTTGGGTCGAACTGTAGGGAGAATAACGTATCAACCGAGATATTTGTCGGACCACGCCCCGGTCTTGCTGGAGTTGGGAGCTAAGTGGGTCAGGAGTAAGATACCTCTGTGCGGCTAAAAAGTGAGGCACTGACAGACCCCCCCTTTTTAGCTACGGTATCCGTAGAACTACGTAACTACTTCCGGGAAAACTGGGAGTCAGCCTCAAGCCGAGCCACCGAATGGGAGGCTATGAAAGTTGCCATCTGGGGCATTTGCATCAAAACCGCCCACGGAGTGCGGACTCAATTGGAAAGGGATGTAGCTGCACATGAATCCAGGCTGGGGAAACTGCAGATGGAACTTAGTACGGACCCCCAGAAACTGAAAGAGTGGACTGACGCCAAGGAGTCACTTATGACAGACCTCCGTAGACTGGAAAAATATGTATACACGACGTATCGACAACGACTCTATAGAGAGGGTGATAGGAGGGGGGCTTTACTGGCACGCCTGGTAAGGCAGGAGACATCAGCTATTCCTATACTACAGATACGTACTGCAGAGGGAAACTACACTATACACAGAGGGCCATTGCGGACACCTTAGCGACACATCTAGAAAATGTATTTACCAGACGCGCAAAGTCAGAACCGAGCCACTTGACCCGCTACCTGGATGCAATACAGTTATCCCATATTACAATAGCCGAGCAGGAGGCGCTAGGGTCCCCAATCACTAAAGAGGAAATAAATGGGGCCATATGACGCCTCAAACCAGCAAAGAGTCCGGGTTCTGATGGACTCCCTGCAGAGTTTTATAAGTGTTTCGCACCACTCTTGGTGGACAGACTGCTAGAAATTTATAATTAAGCACTGCAGCAGGTTCTCTCCCGACTACCATGAGCGAAGCCCTAGTCGCTATGATCCCAAAAAAAGATAAAGATCCTGATTTGCCTGGTTCATATAGACCCATATCCCTGTTGAACATAGATGTAAAGATATTGAGCGGCATTATAGCTGAACGCCTTCTTCCATTCATGAGGCGTCTTATCAACGCTGATCAGGCAGGGTTTTTCCTAGACGGAACACTTCATATAATTTAAGGCGCTTGGCACATGTGTGGCACGCCCCTAACCTGGCGGAATCCGACAATGCGATCGTGTCCCTCGATATCGAGCAAGCGTTTGACTCCGTGGAGTGGCCTTATATGTTGCAGGTCCTGGGGCATATGGGGGTTGGCGATCAGTATCTTAAATGGGCTCAACTGCTCTATGCGGCCCCTGTAGCCAGAGTACGGGTGGACAGGACTGTGTCAAGACAGATAAAACTGCGCAGAGGAACAAGGCAGGGATGCCCGTTGTCGCCCTTGCTTTTTACAATCGCTATGGAACCAATGGCAATTCGCATAAGAACGGTCATGGATAACTGGGGAATACAACTGGGTAACACCAATCATGTAATATCGCTGTATGCAGATGACACGCTGGTCTACCTGCGACAGCCAGAGAGTTCCATTCCGGTACTACTACGAGAACTGTGGCAGTTTGGCAAAATCTCAGGGTTACACATTAACCCCGGCAAATCTAAGGTGATACCGATGGACAGGCTGGCCACGCTCCAGCCGGAATTAAGGCCAAAAATAGACCTACCGTGGGCCGCAGGAGGGGAAAGATACTTAGGGATACACCTGGCCAACTCCGCTGATGCCTTTCATGCGGCCAATATGGGTCATGTCCTGGAGGGACTGCAAGGCTTGGTCCGCTTCTGGGCTGATTTGCCACTTTCACTTATGGGGTGCATAGCGATCGTTAAAATGATTATTCTCCCGCGGTGCCTATACATACTGCACCTTGGAGGCTCTAATTGGCACTCTCTTGTGGGGGAAAAAAAGACGAAGAGTCCGATTAACGACGTTACAAAGGACATGGGAGGGGGGTGGGCTAGAGGTCCCACGGTTGGACCTGTACTACATGGCATCTCAACTTTAATACGCAGTCCACTGGTTGGACGACGAAGACAATTGGGAGAAAGACCTACTGGCCGGGACATATGGAAGGGACTCGTTGGTGGAACTGTTAATGATGGGGTCATCGATCCCCGACAACCGCCCATATGTGATACAACATGTGGCAATACTGTGGGAACAAGCGATACGACGGGTAGTCCAGCATGCCCCATATGCACCAGATATGTCCCTATGGGCGGTCCGGCCGTTTGCCGCGATTGCAGACTCCATGTCAGTTAGCCACTGGAGGGGGGCTGTCTATTGATGGGGGACCTTTACAGTGAAGGACACTTCCTAACTCGTGAAGAGGCACAAACTGAGTTTGAGCTGGGGCCAGGCCAATTTTTACAATATGGTAAAATATCGAGTGTATCACGGGAGCTCTGGCATAATTTCCCAGACGAGCCACCCGTCACTAATGTCCTCAGAATGATGATAGAGATGGTACAGGGTGGGCAACTCGTTTCCCATGTGTGTAGAGCATTGAGAGAGGATCTCCCGAGAGAGCCACAGGGTCTTCAGCAGAAATGGGATGCGATCTTGGAAGAACCTCTGACGGAGGCGGAATGGCGAAAGGTAAATGTTGGGGTACACAAAGTGAGTGCGAATGCTCGTTTCAAATTACTTCACTACAACGTTATACATCAGGTGTACTTAACCCCGTGCACACTACATATAATATACCCCGATCGAGAGAATTGTTGCCCTCGGTGCACCACACAGGGGGCGGACTTCATCCACATGACCTGGCAATGTCCCACACTGCAACCCTACTGGGAAAGAGTCTTAGAGAGTCTGGGGGAGGCCACGGGGTGGACCATCTCGCGGGAAATTAAGACAGTATTACTTGGCCTGCTACCTACACCAAAAACAAAAAGCTGAGCAAATGCTTTGTGAACCTGGGACTGGTGCTGGCCAAGGGACGAATCGTAATTGCCTGGATGCAACCACGCCCTCCGAAATATTTAGACTGGCTACGGGACACGAATAAGTGGGCGACAGCGGATCTGGTTAGGATGAGATTCGTGAGGAAGGATGAAAAGGCTGAGGACGATAGACTAGCTTGAGCATCCATGATAATAGACCTCCTGAAAGGTCAGGGACAGCCTACCCAGCAGAGTAATGTAAGAGATGGTAGCCAGGAGGATAACCCAGGTGGATGCCCAAACAGGCATGCCCTGCCACTCGACTAACATAATTATGTCGGAACTACTGGTAATCACAGTGAGCGGACTTGAATCACTTTGAAGGAAGGGGAGGAAGGGGGGGTTACTGTTTACTGTTTAATGTTTTCTCTTTAGCTCTCTAGGCTGCTACATAAAATGGCGGCAAAATATGATGGGACTGCACGCTGTTATACGATTTAGACAATTGTTTTTTATGGACAGGGAACATTATTCTGTCTATGCTGGATTATGACATGCGTTTAATAGTATGTATCATGAATAAAGGTCATGATGTGTTGTGTATCCAATTTTCAATGCCAATAAAAATATATCTTACAGAAATCTTGCTGGATAGGCTCTCCAGCTGCTAACAAACCCTGGACCTCTGGAAGAAACCCAGACCTCAGCAAATGGTCCGCTTTGGGGGCCTCGTCTTCCTCTGGAGCAGAAGTGATGACCTCCATGGCCACTGCCTTCCTGGAGTCTGTCCTTTCCTGCAAACCACCTTGTCCTGGTTCCTGCAAATCAGAGATGATCCCAGTCTCACTCTGAGACTGACATGCGGCCTGTGCTCTTCTCAATACAGTTGATGTTACCCAAGCCATAAAGTCTTCTGGCCCTAGCACCAAGCAGGGGCAATCAAATAATTTCCCGAAGAGACAGCAAGCTCCTTATTTTTCCCTTACCCCAACATCAATCAAGGCCACCTTACCATTGAGCTCAACAACAACTCCATTTCCTCTCCACTGGCTACCAAACCTATATCCTTAATTCCAGGGATTATCACCTCAGTCTTAAGGTACTTCCTCTCAATCATAGTGTGGAAGGCTCCAGTATCTCTCAGAGGAGGCACTCTCCTCCCATTGATGCTAACTTCCTGCACGAAATCCATTGTATTAGGATGGATGTGCTTCAGAGCATCTATGTCCCTCTCCCAAACATCCGTAGCTACTAGGTTGAGGGCAACCGGTCCCTCTCGAGTACCTTCACCCACGAGTAACATGCTTGCTATTTCGGGTGTCGCTGTGTCAAATTCCTTCTCTTGATAGTCTTTGTTGTATTGTCCCACCTTGTGGTACTTAAAAAAAGTCATTACCTTGGACTTAGAAGGGCTTCCATGCCTTCTCTTCTCATGATGCTCCTTCCCGTACGCACCATTACTGTTCCCAGGTTTCCTGGGCCCTCCTCGAGTCCCGTGAGAATTACCTCAGCACTTACTCTCTGGTTTGGAACCAGTCTGCGGAGAGTTCTTCTCCCCGTTTGGCTGATAACCATGCTGTTCCAGCCCTTTGTGAACCCTGTTAGCCAACCACTTATCAGCTAGGTTTTGTTGGATCCCTCTCTGTCAGATCAGACAAGTATTGCCTAAGTGGGGTAGAGCACTGCTCCTTGAGCCACTCTGTCACCATCAACTGGTTAAGGGACTGGAAATCCTTGGCCTCCATCCCCCTTACCCACTCATTCCAATCACGCAATGTAGCATAAATCCAAGTCTCAAAGAGAACACCATCCGCTATCTTGCAGTCACAGAATCTCTGCAGATATTGAGCTGGTTTCAGACTAAACCTCCTAATGAGAGCGTTCTTCATTCGCTCATAGACCGTCTAGTCTGCCACAGGTATCCTCCTAATGAAAGCTATCCTTTCCAATAGCGTGCACCCCATTAAGGCAGCTGCCTTAGACCCCTCATTTAAGGCCTGCACTTTACAAGTGGCATCAAAGCTCACAAACCATTTCAAAATATCATGACCTTCGATATACACATGCACATATCTTTTGAAACCTGGGCCACAAATTGGCCTGAACTGGAAGTAGAGGTTTTTAAAAAAAACATTTTTATTAGCATTTAATTATAAGGACAGCTACACAAGTACATGTACAGCTTTTGCCATGGGCACTTTCCCAGATAAACATACTAAAATTGTAATAGATATCATCACGTTCTGGGCGAATACATATTTATTGCAGTGACGTCGTGCCCGGCTGTTATAGCAAGTACAATACGCAATACAAATTACGTAGTGTCATTTCCCATCCAACCCATAAATAACCGAGGGCTAAGGCCTTGGTCACTATCATAGTAAACATTTCTACATATCAAACGTACTACGCTATCTCATGGCTCAAACAATTGTCAAAAAAAAAGAGAGAAAATAAAACAGAACAGAGAAGAAACTCCGGCAGCAATTGGAGGTGGTGGTACAATACAACATCTCTTCAGGCAATCAGACGGACCCTTATATATGGTAGAATCAGTCTCCCCTACCTCCCCAGATGGAGTTACGACTCCACGAATTCCTGAGCAGTGGGGTGGTGATATAGGGGCTTTCAGGGAACAGCAGTTACCAGGTTACATAGATCTGACATGTCACAGATGGCTAGATGTGACATCGGAGGATACACTAACTTCTTCTCCCAGAGAACCCACGGGGTGGAAGTAGTCTCAGCATGTGGCTCTACACCGGGGTTACTGCCCCTTGCACTGACATTCAAACCACTCATCTACTGTCAGCGGCCATCATCAAACAGTGGAGCAGTCTCCAGCATCTGTACCCGCAAGGAGGGGTGTCCCTGTGTGACGTGGCACCTCAGTTACTAATGAGGTCACTGTCAGAACCTTGAGTGAGCTCTCGTCTGAGAGAGTTCTGTGATTTGGCAGTTGCTGCGCCATCGCTGTTGGCTGGGGTGTACAAGAATAAACGCCTCTTACCTGTCATCCGTCTCGTCTCATCCTTCCTTGACACGACACCACAATTTGGCGACGTCGGACGGGATAAGTGTTCAGACTGTCGTGGTCTCCGTGGTACACCTCAACAAGGCGGGCTGCTGGCATGGAGTTCTGAGGGATTCCTGTTTTGGGATTCACCGGTGACATCGATCTGGGTTGGCGCTGCCGTGGAGGACTGGGTCACGACCTTCCTGAGCTGTGTTGACGGCTGGTGCGAGTTTGGCCGTTTTGAGGTACGTGACGGAACCTCACTCCGGGCTCAGAGGAACGACTATTCGCCCTCTAGCCGTTTTACATTTCTCGCAATGTTAGGAGGAACGACTCTTCTCCCTTCTACGATGTGAGTTTCCGATTTGTGCACGCATGCGCAGATCAGCAGGAAGAGGATTATTTTTTTATTTATCCAGCACAACTAGTGCGCGCTAGTGGTCGGAGGAGAAACACTCTTAGTGTGCAGCTCAAGGAGGAACGACTCTTCTCCCTCCTGTTTGTGGGCTGTTTGTTCTCTGGCGCACGTGTTTGTCAGAAAGGAAGGGAGGTAATTTCCTGCCTTCTCTCTCACGATTTGATGACTTGTGCATTAAAGCAGTAAAGGAATACAGTTTGGAGGATCTACCTTTCGCCCTCCAATCATTTATTTGCATTCTTAAGGTCACGGCACCACTTGTTCCTTGTTGAAGCTCTGTCAAAATAATTGGGGCACGGAGGAACGTCCAGTTCGCCCTCCTGTCTCTCTCTACATTACTTCAGAGTCACACTCTAGTGATGGCTTCATAAACAACTTTAGTCTTTGTTGTGTCTTGTGATTGTATTACCAATCTAGTTGAGTTTACATCACCATTATTTTGTAAGTTGCTATCCACATATATATTTTTTTTGTGTAAAGTACAATGCAGAATGTGTCGTCACCCCCCTTTTTCCTCTCTTCCCCTGGTGAACCATCCATAGGGTGGCCTAAGTGGAAAAAGGTATTTAGCAACTATGCAAGAGTTTGTGGCACTAATCTAAGTGCTGAACGGAAACACGCTCTGTTGTTACATTGTTTAGGGGCAGAGGGGCAGGATGTTTTGGAAAATTTACCTGATCTTCCGCATGCAGAGGCACGTGACTTGAATGAATATGAAATTGCATTGGGAAAGTTAGATCACCATTATTTGCCACGTGTGAGTACAATTTTAGAAAGGTATCATTTTGGTTTAAGAGGTCAGGCTAAGGACGAATCTGTCGAAGATTTTGTAACTTCCTTAAGGAAGTTGGCGTCTAAATGTAAATTTGGGGGTGCAACGGAGGAAAGGATTAGAGACCAATTCCTGCTCCGCTGCAATTGTGATAAGGTACGTGAGGAACTGTGGATGAAATACGAACCACCTCTTGAAGAGGTCCTTATTGTTGCTAAGCAAGTGGAGCATATGATGAGGTGTGTTAGTGAACTTAAGACTGGGAAAGAGGTACATACCCCCAATTCCACTGAAACGGATAACACTATTGAGGTCCATGTTGTCAAATCTCATGGTGTCAAACCCCAGAGTGTTCCGTATGTGAAACAATCCCCTGAGGTCAGCGGTGCCAGGAATAAGGAACACAGGGGCATATTAGCAAGACCGGCGATAAAATTATCGCCGTTTTAGCGGCAGGAAACTGCCGCTAAAACGGCGATAATGGGCTTGCTAATATGCGTTATAGAATTCCAATAGAAGCCCAGGTTAGATGTCCTGCACATCTAACCTGGGCTTCTATTGGAATTCTATAACGCTTATTAGCAAGCCCAAAACGGCGATAATATCGCCGGTCTTGCTAATATGCCCCACAATCTTATAGTCACTTGTTTCAGATGTGGGTATGATGGCCATAGAGCCAATGATAGATTCTGCCCTGCCTTGTCCCAGGTCTGCAACTCATGTGGCTTCAAAGGTCATTTTAGCAAATGTTGCAGGAACCGAAATAAAAGATACAACAAAGGCAGAGACAAGGAATCTTGTCAAGAGATTGTATTACATGTTAGTGAGTCAAAAGGAAATTTTCCATCTGAAAAAGTCAGCATTGATGGGAAAGACACCATAATGAAGTTTGATTCTTGTTCTCGTATCACCATCATCTCGAGACAAACGTTTTTGAATTTGTTCCCAGATGGTAAGTCTCTTAATGAGATGGATATACTACCAGGAGGGTATGGGGGGAGCAAGATTGATATGATGGGCTATTTTAAAGCAACTATTGGTGTCTGTGGCAAGGGCACGTGTGGGAAGGTATATGTTTCCTGCAAAGGTGATGATCTTTTGGGTTGGGGTCACCAGAAGGAGTTGGGTGTCAGTTTACTCCCGAGCAAAAGTCCACAGGTACAGGTTGACCAGATTGATCATAATGGTAATAAGTTTGTCAAGGAATTCAAAGGGTTGTTTCAAAATAAACTTGGAAGGTTAATTGGCTACAAGCACAAGATCAAACTTAGAGATCATGCCACTCCTGTGGTAGCCAAGGCAAGAAGGATTCCCATACAGTTACAGACAGCGGTGGACAAAGAGCTTAAGAGGTTGGTAGAGTGTGGAGTCATAGAAGGAGTTGAGGCTACGAACTGGTTGGCTCCCATTGTCGCCGCGCGCAAAGGGAATGGAGACATTCGCCTTGTGTGGACTTGAGGGCTCTAAACAAAGAGGTTGTGGTCGACAGATTCCCGCTTCCCAACATAGAGGAAATGATCACTACCTTTTCTGATGCTAAAATCTTCAGCACTCTGGACCTGATATCGGCCTATCGTCAGGTTGAATTGCATGAGAGTTCACAGGATCTCACAGCCTTCACGACTCCTTTTGGCATCTTTCGTTTCAAAAGGATGCCATTTGGTTTAGTTTCTGCTGCCGCAGTTTTTCAGAGGATTATGTCTATTATTTTGAAAGACCAGCCTGGTGTGAAATGTTATCAGGACGACCTAATCATTTATGCGTCAAACAATGTAGAGCATGATCTACGAGTTCGTCCAGGTCTTACAAAGACTTCAGGATGCTGGGTTAACACTCAAAGCAGAAAAGTGCAGGTTTGGAGTCAATGAAGTAAGCTAATTAGGTTACAATGTTACTGCTACAGGGATCAAGCCTAAGAAAGAACTAGTTGATACCATAAAAGCTTTGAAGGAACCTGTATCAAAAGAAGAACTCTCATCTTTCTTAGGAATGGTTGAGTACTACAGTCGTTTCATAAAAGACTTTGCAAGTAAGACTTATCACATGAGAAAACTGTTAAAAAAGAACACTGACTTTGTGTGGGGTGAAGAGTGTAATCAAGAGTTCACTAATGTGAAGCAGAATTTAAGCAATGCTCCCTCCCTGCAATCCTTTGAGGCTTCGTCTGACACTAAGATTGTGTGTGATGCGAGTGGCAAGGGTTTAGGTGCTTTACTTATTCAGACTAGGAATGGAAAGGAAAATTTGACTGCTTGCATATCAAGAACTCTCAGGGATGCTGAACGCAATTATCCAGTAATCGAACGAGAGTCATTGGCTGTGTTCTGGTCCATAATGAGGTTCAAGCAGTTTCTCTGGGGGATCAAATTTGGTGTGCAATCTGATCATAAACCCTTAGTGGAGATATTTGCAAAGAAGGGTCTTGATTCTATTTCGTCACGTATTCGAAGATGGGTAGTAGGATTACAGGACTTTTCCTTCTCTGTCCAGTATGTCCCGGGTGCGAGCAACTTTTCTGCTGACTGTTTATCCAGGCTTGTTGACTTGAATGTTGTTCAGTCTGATAGTTGTGATGAGTTGGACCAAGAAGAGGGTGTGAGTGTGTGCGAGGTGACTGAAGGTTCCATTAGTGAAGAAGAATGGTTAGATGAACTCACGAAGGACACTACTTTGTGCAAAATTAGAGACGTTTTCGCTTCTGGTGCAAAGTCTAAATCTCAGCTTAAGGAGTTTGCAGGATGTTGGGAGAGGATTTTGGACGAGCTTGCTGTTGACAGAGGGTTTCTGTTGAGAGGGACCAGACTAATCCCTCCAGATAAATTGAGAGGTAAAATTTTACGGCTAGCCCATGAAGGACACATGGGCATTGTGAAGACTAAGGGCAGACTTAGGAGAGATTTTTGGTGGCCTACGCTTGATCATGATGTTGAATGTTTGATTAGAGAGTGTGTGGAGTGTGCAGTTTCTGACAAGGGTCTCAAGACAAATCAACTTCCCATGGTTTGCAGAACCCTACCCAATTATCCTTGGGAAGAAGTTGCAATGGATATCTTTGGACCTAAAAGAGGTGAACATGCCACACCTTATGTCATTGTTCTCATGGATCTATATTCCAGGTGGGTTGAAGTGTCGTGTGTACAGGACATTTATTCTTCGGCAGTTATCAGGTTTTTGGAGGGCGTGTTTAAGAGAGAGAGTTTTCCTAGGTATCTGCTTACTGATAATGGCGTGCAATTCTGTTCTCTCAAGACAGAGTCATTCTTGCAGAAGTGTGGTATTGTTCACAAACAATCGGCGCTTTACCATCCTGAGACTAATGGTGCCATTGAGAGGGTTATTAAAACTTTAAAAGAAGGTATTCAGTTAGCCAGAGTGAATGGCTTAGATTGGAGAAAAGAGTTGTCCAATAGACTTCTGGGTTACAGGTTCTCACCTCATGGCTCTACTGGGAAGATCCCTTTTGAATTGTTCAAAGGTAGGTCTCCTTCTACTCTTGTGTGTCCTGGGTGGATGAAGTGGAGCAAAGGTTGTGTGGACAATTCTCCTGGTTTGTGGAGAATGAAAGAGTTAGCCCTACAATGCAAAAGAAAGGAGGACTTTGATTCCCATAAGCGTGTGAGTGATGTGGAGGTCAGTGTGGGTGATTTTGTCAAAATCAAAGCTCCCAAAGGGTGTGCGGAGTGGTCTAAGTTCACCAAGGAGCTACAAGTAATTAAATGTTTCAATAATGCTGTTAAGACACATGATGGTCGCATTTGGAACAAAAGCAGAGTTTCCATTACTAGGAAAGCTTCTAATCCCACTCATCATTCAATGTTGAGGCCTCAACCAGTTGTAAGTGGAGTTGGTAATTCAGGTCTGCATGGTTCCTCTAGAAGTGTTACACCAATACACAGACGAAGTGTCAGGGTAATCAAGAAACCTGCTTACCTCAAAGACTTTGTGGCATGAGTCATTTATCTTAATTTTCTCGCTTGTTACTTTTCTTCTGTTGCCGCTTACATCTGTATTTATGTTCAGTTATGTACTTTATTGTACGGAAGGGAGAAGTGTGACGTGGCACCTCAGTTACTAATGAGGTCACTGTCAGAACCTTGAGTGAGCTCTCGTCTGAGAGAGTTCTGTGATTTGGCAGTTGCTGCACCACCGCTGTTGGCTGGGGTGTACAAGAATAAACGCCTCTTACCTGTCATCCGTCTCGTCTCATCCTTCCTTGACATGACACCACACCCTGTCTGTGTCAGGTCCACCGTGTCCCCACCCAGCTGGTCAGCTGACTGTAGCCTCTCCAGCATGGTACCCCACATCTCCAAGAAACGATCAGCGTTTTCATCTGTGCAAGCGGAACGCAGTCGGCGCTCCTCCGCTATCCCCCATTCACACATGTCCGCCTTCCATTTAGCCAAACGAGGGGCCGTAGAGTGTGTCCAGTGTATAGCAATGGAAGTAGAGTTAATTATCCCAGATGGAGTTGTCATTGCTGCCGTCCTAAGTTTATCTCTCCCGAGGGATATCCTTTCCCTTTCCAGCTCTCTTTCCTTTTCCTTCTGTTTCTCTTCCCACTCGCTCTCTTTTTCCTCCCTTTCTCTCTGTTTCTCCTTTCTATCTCACAATTTCTCTTCCCGTGCCCATTCCTCCTGTTTCTCCCTCCTCCTTTTCTCTTCTTCCCAGTGAGCTAGCCTTAGGTTCTCCCTCTCAAACTGGCTTTCACATCTTCCTCAGCCTTAGCTTTCTGAAGTGCCAACTGCAAGCTCAGGCTCCCTGCTAGACTCAACCCACCCAAGTGATTTACTCCTGGAGTTGGGGACAGTGGTACTCTATAAATTCAAGGTGGTGTATACACCTGAGATATTCTAGAAACTAAAGATGGTGAGTATCTTGGTGAAACTCAGGAAAATGCATTAGGGAACACACTTGGCGTCTGTATGGGATATAGCTGGGCATAAGGGATCCTAGAGCCTGAATCCACAGCGCTCTCTTCCTGAGTTCCTACCATGGTTCTCTCCCCAAAGTCAACTACAGCCTCCTCTCTTTCACCCAGCATCTCAAACTGGCCCCTAATTGAATTTGCAAGGATCTCTCGGTCCCTACCTTTGAGAATCCTTCACCCTCTATCCCTCCATAATTGGTTCATCTGATATATGGACATAGTGCTGACATCAGTTACCAAACCTGTGTTCTCCATTGCCTATGCTTGTCGCCCATGTGAGTAGAAGAAAAAAACCTGGACTTATTGATGCAGAATTGATGGGAAATGGACAATGCCACCTCTGTATCCTTGGCTCCTAAATGTTAGGGGCCCCACCGCTTGCTGCCTAATGTCAGAACCCCTTTCAGAGGTCCATGGGGCATGCAGGGGCTACTGGGACCAAGCGTGGTGGTTGAGGTCTTTTCCTCCTGATGTCCTGAGGCCCCACCTACTATGGATCTTGAGTAACTGGGCCAAGTACCCCTTCTGCACTTGACTCTCAGTGGTAGCTGTGGTCGAGCAGTAATAGCTCCCTTGGTGGGGTGTAAATACAGGCCATTGAACACGACTCATTACTCAAAGCGCAAACAGTACAAAGAATAAATCAATGGCCAGTCCAATACATGCAATTATATATATAAGAAGTATTTTATTTCTAACTCTAAACATGCAATGGTATATGACATTCAGAAGCAATAAGATAATCCCCCTTGAGGCTGGGGCTCTTGTATTTGTCAGGCAAATCCCTGACCCACCCTCCTTCATGTAACGCGTTTGGGGTTATTTCCCATTTATTGGTGGCCCCATCCAGGGACAGCAAACTATTAGGCCGTATTCAAGAGTTCTCCCATTTACTATATAAGAATTAGTCAAAAGTGTCTACAGTGCCGCATTACGATTAGCAGCAAGTCCCCCGGAGCACAGAAGGCCCAGTTCTAGTCTTACCTCCTCCAGCAGTATGGTAGTGTTCAGCGGTGTAGCGAGTGCCCTCATGATGGGCCCTCACTTGTCCAGATCCTGTACGGAGAAGTCTGGCCGCTCGTGATGGACGCAACAGCAATCAGCACCACAGACTCTCTCGGTTGAGGAGTGCTGCTGGTTCGTTCTAGTGATTGCAGCTGCTCCCACTCAGCAGGCAAAAAGGTAAGGTGCTTGTTCCCCTAGCAGAGGAGGGGTGCTGATCTGATCCTCTGGCTCCCGACTGGAGCTCCAACGAGGGTACAACGTCCTCGGAAAAGTCTCAGTGAACCTCTGGGAATTCAGCAGATCACAGCGTTCAGGCTCAACCCGCTGATCACAGCAGTATTCCTTCGGTCCAGGCGATGACCCGAACCCTTGGCCAAAGTGGTACTGGCTGCCCCAACTGGCATACGGGTTTGCTGCGGTACTCACGATCTGGGTGCAAACTCTCTTTATGCAATCGCCCTCAATATGGCGGCCCCTCCTGGCATATGAGGAAGCCGGTTTTGGTAGTCACAAGTCCTGCACTTCTGCCCCAAAATCAGTTCACCATTGACCCACTCTGGCATATTAGGCCACCACAGCACAGCAGTGCGGCCTGGTGCTTCCCATACCGCACTTCCGATTTGGCTTAGAACAAGGTGGCCCTCTCCTAACATACGGGGGTCGCAGAGCTGA
Organism: Calotriton arnoldi; assembly: GCA_963921515.1. Taxonomy (NCBI): domain Eukaryota; kingdom Metazoa; phylum Chordata; class Amphibia; order Caudata; family Salamandridae; genus Calotriton; species Calotriton arnoldi. Next base: position 45,037 of record CAWUFW010001282.1, on the reverse strand, counting down.
TACTGTACACCTTGCTCAGGGAATCCTCATGCAGGGCTCCGCACTGGACTTCACTCCCTCTAATGCTTTCCTCTCCCTCACAGAGCACACTGGTCTTTGCCCCCAGCCCTGGTCACAGGCAGAAGTCTTGAAGATCTTCCCCTTCTCACACAGCTGATTGTTCCACAGCACCATTCATGGGAGTGACCAAAATTCACATCTGGGTGTCAGCCACAGTGATATGTCCATCAAAAGTTTAGCCCTGGATTCCCAGTCCTACTCTTTATGATCCCCTTATCATCCCCATCTCCTTTCTGAGATGTGTCTAGGCCCTTTCCTTGGGATCTCTCACTGAATGAAACAACAGTCTTTTGAATTGTAAAGGGAGTCTCTTCCTTTTCCCTCCAGTGTGTGTCCCACCCAGCTCACTGGAATGCAGCAATACACAAATCTGTCTGGGGGATTCCTCTCCTCCTCATGTCTTCACCAGGCAGGCATGGGGTTCCCCAAATGGAAGCCAGGGTCCTTCATATAATGTACCATTGCAGGCTCACTCACTCAGTGTACATTCACAGCACACATACTGTCCAACACAGGTACCTCCATGCATTGTACCATTACATGTACACATACATTTAGTACACACACACAGTCTGCGTGCTCTGTTCAGCACTGTAGTTACTCTATATTTAACCAGAGTGTGTTATTTACAAACACACACACTGGCAGTACAGACACTCACCATGTGCACGCTGCACAACACTTCACCATTTATTTATTTTTAAACAGATTTTATTACGTTTTTTGATAAATAATACAGTACCTTAGTAGTGCAAAATTACCTGCCTTTGTCTGATTCCTACTATGGCTTGCAGTTGGATGCCGTACAGCTGTAAAGTACCCAGTTGTGTAGTCCAGCACCTTGGTTCCAGAGTCCCCTTACTAGGGCTAATTGACTTAATATCAAAGTAATATAATCATTCGTTTTCTTGAAACTCTGTAGTTCCTATACATATATACAAACTATCCCCAACTGTTCCCCCCACCCTACCCTCCCACCCAGGCATGTCACGTTTAGTCAATTTTCTGTCTAGCTGATCCAAGGATATTCCACTCCTGACTCTATTGGCTACTGGTACGGAGCTTAATTAGTATCTTTACAATTAGAGGGGGGTATGCCAGTCATGGGCTCACTGCTACTGTTAATTTTGGTGCAGGGAAATCAATCATCCGCATCAGGGGCCCCTCCCGCTTGGTCCACATCTCCCATATTTTCCGGGTTCTTTAACAAGTCCAGCAACACTGCCCACGTCCTAGCTGTCTCCAGTGCCCTTTCACTCCCCGAACTCTTAGCTATTTGCAGTCTAACGGAACTTTCACACGCTTCCCATTTTATAAATTCTTTTTTCCACCTAAGCGTGCTAGGGCCGTCTCTCGATTCCCAGTGGCTGGTAATATCTCTTTTGGCCAAGACCAGGCCAAGATCCTGGAACCTACTTGTTACTTTGTTCTTTGCAGTGTGGGGGAACCAGTGCAAAAGGCAGTAATCAGGTGTATTTGCTATCTCTTTATCAGTCACATCCGCCAAAATAGTGGTTACCTCCTCCCAAAAGGCCCCTAGACTCGGGCAGCTCCAAAACATGTGTGAGAATTCTGCTCCTATACTATGGCAGCGTGGACATGCAGCTGTTTGCGTATTGAAATATTTATTGATCTTACCCGGAGTAAGATAGGCCCTGTGCAGCACGTAAAAGTTTACCAATTGAAACCTTGCATTTCTGGTGCATTTCCATGTTATTTCCACCAGCTCCCCCCATTCCTTGTCCGCTATGGGTTTGCCCAAGTCCGTTTCCCATTCCTGATGTACCTTAGTCAGAGGAGGAAGCGCTGCATATGTGAGTCGCCTATAAAGACATGTGACCGCCTTGAAGGTGCCAGCCGCAGTGACCACATATTGGCATCCTGTCGAGGTCCCTGGCTCTGTGAGTCCCTCCCTCCAGTGTTTTCTTATTGCTGCGGAAAGGGCTGTGTGTAGTAGAAAATCTCCTCCCGGTATATCATAGCGTTCCCTAAGATCGTTGAATGGGATCAGATTGCCCTCTTCATAGAGGTCTCCCATTGTAGTTATTCCTAGATCCCCCCAAGCTTCCAATCAATGCCAGTCGCCTCCATGAGGGAGCGCCTCACACATAACCAACGGAATCTCTGGTGCGTAGGGGTATTTAATCTTGGATCGTCTCAGGCTCCTGTTCCAGCATTTGCGTGCCATCCTCAATTCCGTGGGGATATCTCGGTCTCGGCAAGGGAGTCTCAGTACTATACTTGATAAAAGCCGCAAGCTTGGGTCCCCATTCCTCTGTTCTCCTGCCCCTCTAAGTTTGCTCGCCACCCCCTTTGCTCGCCACTGTAATTGTGCTGCTATGTAGTAGTGCTCAAAGTCAGGGACTGCTACCCCCCCCCCCTCTGCTCTCGGCCTCATAAGGGTGGTGAGTGCTACCCTCCGTCTACCGGCTCCCCAAATAAACGTCGTCACCAGTGATTTAAGTTGGTTAAACATTCGCGCCGGGATCCAAACCGGCAGCACTCCGTAGTAATATAGTAACCTTGGCAGCATCACCATCTTCAGGAGGGCAACTCCACCCACCCGCCACCGACAGAAGCAGGGTACCCCAGAAGTCAAAACTACTCTTAACTCCTCTCAGGGCTCTCCCTATGTTCCCTTCCAATAAGTCTCCTTGAGAGTGATCAATCTGGGTGCCTAGGTACGTCAAGCAGTAAGATTCCCACCGTACCCCTTCCGACTCCTGTGGGCCTACTCTATTCGCTCTGACAGGAAAGAGACATGACTTTGCCCAGTTTACTTTTAGGCCCGGCACGCGCCCTAAGCCATGTAGAAGGTCTTTAGCCCCTCTGAGCGCTTCTCCCGCATCTGCCAGGAATAATAGCAAGTCATCTGCATATAATGCAATATGATAAATTTGACCGGCCTCCTCTAGCCCTTGGAAATATTGACCTGTACGAGCTGTGGCTGCCATCGGCTCCATGGCCACGGCAAACAGCAGGGGTGACAATGGGCAACCCTGTCGTGTACCCCGCTCTATTCTACAGCTTCCAGAGATCAGTCTGCCCGTCTTGACCCTGGCGGTAGAGTCTGCATATAACAGAGCCGTCCATTTAATGAATTCAGGCCCCAATCCAAATCTCTTCATCACCTCGAAGAGGTAAGGCCATTCAAGGATATCAAAGGCCTTTTCAATATCCACTGCAAAGATGGTCTCATCATCCTCGCAGTTGGATTTGGCCTCTAAGACCCGGAGCAGACGTCTAACATTTAATGCCGTGTTTCTGGTGGGAATGAAGCCCGCCTGATCTTGGTGTATCAATGTTGACAAATGGGGGAGAAGACGAGGCGCCAGTATTCGACTCAGAATTTTATAGTCTAGGTTAAGCATAGACAACTGCCGGTAGGCCGCCGTGTCCCATGCCGGCTTCTCCGGTTTTAGTAGCGGTATAATTACCGCCTCTCTCGTTGTACCGAGAAGATGTCCCTCCTGTTTCGCCTGATTGTATAGTTCTACCAGTCTAGGAGCTATTAAGTCAGCATATGTCGAATAGAACTCCACCGGGAGTCCATCTGTTCCTGGCGTCTTATTTCTGGCCATGTTCTTTATGGCCCCCCTCACCTCGATCACCTCTATATCTACCCCCCCCCCCGCCCCGAGGGCCTCTGATATTTCTTCCGACACCGCCGGGAGCTCCACGTCACCTATAAAGTCAGCTAGGTCTTCAGGCATTGGGGTCTGCTTGCTCTTATATAGATTTGTGTAGAATTCAAGGAATCTATTGTTAATGTCTTGCTGGCGGTAAAAAGTCTCTCCTCCCTGTCCCTTTAATTCTAATATTACCGACCCCCTCCTAGCCGGGTTGGCCAACCAGGCCAGCAAGGCTCCAGATTTGTCCCTTTCAGAATGGGCTCTGACTATTTCGTTTTTATAATCGAAGCAGCGTAGTCTCTCAACTTGCTCAGCCACCGCCTCCTTAGCTGTTAGAAGCTCTTCCTGTTTATCTCTCCTTTTGGTCTTTCCCTCTCCAGGTCTCGGAGCCTCTGCTCTGCTGCTATTGTGTCCTGCAGTAGTGTCTTCCGTACCCCCACTGACTCCGAAATACATCGCCCCCGAATAACCGACTTAAAGGCATCCCACTCTATAAATTTAGATGTCGTCGTGTTGGAATTTTCTTCAAAATATTGCCCAATCGCAGTACCCACTGTCGTTCGGAAGACCTGGTCTTCCAATGCTTCTGGTTTCAGTCGCCAAGCCGGAATTTTAGGCCTCTCGCGGGACCAAATTAGGCCCAGCAATACTGGGTTATGGTCCGAGATTGTTCTAGCGAGGTATTCGCTAGTTTGCACACTTTCGTGAAAGTCCGAAGAGCATAATATAACATCCAGTCTAATATGGAGCTCGTGTAATGCGGAAAAGAAGGAATAGTCTCTGTCCCTAGGGTGCTGCACCCTCCAGGAGTCCACCAATCCCCACCTTTGTTGCCAATTATGACGCACTTCTGCTATTTTATGTGTAGGAGCATCAGGGAGTGGTGGGTGCGACCGGTCCAATCCTACGTCAGTGACACAGTTAAAATCTCCTCCTAATGTTACCGAGCCCGTCAACACTGGGGCCAGCGTTCTGGAGAGCTGGGTCAAGAACGTGGCCTGATCCGTATTAGGGCCATAAAGGCTACCCAAAGTTATGTCCCTGCCATCTAATCTACCTGAGAGTATGATATACCTTCCCTCTGGGTCAATCATTTGGTTCGTACACTGGAAGGGTACCCCGGCCCTCACCCAAATCAGGACTCCCCGTGCGAAAGCCGAATAATTAGTATAAAACACCTGGCCTCTCCATCTACGCTGAAGTGCGACTCCCTCTTTAGCCATAACGTGAGTTTCCTGAAGTAACGCAATCTGTACTCCTCTCCTGACTAAATAGGCATGTATCCTATGACGTCTCGACAATATATGCATCCCCCGTACATTCCAAGAGTGCCCGCGCCTGCTCAGACCAGCATTCGCCACTCTCCTATGTCATTCGGCCGGCAATGCTGCGCTTGTAGGCCCACCTAGGCCCGGTCCGCTTCCGCCTTCCTGTTACTCACTAGTGCCGCCCAACTGCGCTAGCCTTCCCGGCGTCTCAGTCGTGTCCCAACCGGTTGCCCACCTTCGTCTGCTCCCTTCGTTTATGGCGATGCTGGGGGGGTCTCCCTTTTCCTGCTTTCAGGTCGCTCCTCCGCTGCCCCGCGCTCTGGTGCTCTTACACAGCCCCTGGGGGTGGGGCTCCGCCCTCCCAGCGCAGGGTACTCCTTACCAGACGGCCCCCGAGAGGGGGGGGGGACAGCAGGTGCCCAATTATGTCCCTCGCAGCGCTCACCCAGGGATCACAGTCTCCCCACCTGAGTTCCGCCGACCGCAGCCCCTGCCCTCGTCTTGCCGCGATGCAGCCGATGGCCCTCGTCGGATCTTCAGCGGCCGCTCCTCGAGGCCCGGTGTCTCCACTCCTGGTTTCCTCCGCTACTGATCACAGCAAGGTTCTCCGGCCTCCGTCATCTGGAGCTACGGCCGCGCTGCCGATATCTACCTGCTCTTCCCCCCACCGGCTGCCATCTTGCGTCTCCCAGGGCTGCCTGCTCCCAGTCTGATTTCATCCGTTTTTCGCTGCAAACCGGACCGCTGGGCAGTTCTGGTGGGAGCGGCGTGCTCCCGGGTCAGTCCACCATCTGATGGACGCGAAATAAATGCGCCCGGGGCTCAGGATGATTGTTTATCAGGGGTATGTCGGCCGGAGCTCCGCAGCCCGCTTACTCTCACATCGGCTCCAGGCCACGCCCGTCACAACACTTCACCATTTATGTGTTGTACTTCACACAAGCACACATATACACAGCACATGCTTTCATTGTGCACATACTGTGCAGCGTTACATATTTAATGTCATGTATTCAGCACTGGCATACATACATTCAGCACATGCACTAACATCACATGTACTTCATAGTACTGCTCTATCCCTATACTGTACCCTTCCTAGGCACACATACAACCAGCACAGAGTCATTACTCCCACGCTATGCAGCATTCCACATCTACCTGATGCAGGCCAAGGGCGAGTTATGTACACAGCAGAGGAATGTTTAAAAAGGGGGGTGCTCCTATAGGCCACACTCCAGTGACACAGGGTAAAAAGGGCATATTCACTACTACTGATCACTACACAGTATGCTGCCACCACCACGCTCATGCTGCTTAACTCCTGATGAAGGTGGTAGCCTTCCACCACTATGGAGGTAGCTCTTTGGGCGCCCCTCGAGGTCCAACAAGACCGCAATCTGTGAGACAGGCCAATGTCATGGTGCACACACATGATCCTTGTTTGCCTAAGACAGAAAGTCGCAAAAGAAACAATTGATGGACGGAATGCTGGACAATGCAAACATTCACCCCCAGTCACAAGGATCTAGGTTAAATCCATCATTCTTTTGCTTACCACACCACCCCAGTTTGGACCCAGCCATATGCAAATCAGTCTTGACCCTGTTCCTTGTGGGAACAGTCCAGCCCGAACTGCCAAGCCAGGCCCTCCCTGGACTTGAAACAAGCATCCTGGGACCGGTTTCAGGGCATCACCCTTCATCAGCCAGGCTAGCTTGAATCTAGTGGTAAAGGGCGCATGGGACCCACGTCTGGGCATACCATTCCCACTTAGGGCGTCATATGCAAAAGAAACAATTGATGGACGGAATGCTGGATAATGCAAACATTCACCCCCAGTCACAAAGATCTGGGTTAAATCCATAATTCTTTTGCTCACCACACCACCCCAGTTTGTACCCAGCCATATGTAGTTTCTTGAATTACACTTTCTTCAAGCGGCACCATTATTCTGAGTGCACTGATAATCTTTCCTTGATCAGAATAAATGTAGAACCTGTGAGTTCAGAGTACCACGTGCAAGAGCCCGCAGAGCAAGGAAAGGTAAGTGCAGGCCGCAGATCATGACATGAGGTTGACATCAAATCCCTTGACTGGGATGCTTGATGGACTTTAACTTACCTTTCTGCCTTCTACTAAACTTGGGGTCTGTTGAATGTGTGCCCTGGCTCCATCTATGAGTTTCCAGGATGTCCGCCTTCCCCTCCCTTTTTTTGCTCATGGGGTCTGTGGTTTTATATGGGGTTTTCACGTGTGCCCTTTTGGCTTGACCTTGATTGCTTTGTATAGGTTGCTGGGTGACCTGCTGCTTGTGGGTAGAGCTTTTTTGGAACCCTGTCACAGCATATGGCCATTTTGGCTGTGGCTATTTTGTTTGGTGTGGGGGTTTGTAGTGGGCTGTCCCCTGTGCACCTTTGTGTGCCCGGGATTTAATTTGGCCTGCATCTTGCTGGTCAAATGGGGGATGGGGGTTGGTCTACTCCCCTGAACAATCTGCTGTAGTTGTTCATGGGGTGGGAGATTTTACTTCTAGTCCTCCTTGGAGTACTTGTACTTCTCCCTTCTTTTGTTCAGTGTGGTAGCTGATAGTCAGCTGGCCCAAGCACCCTGTTCTGTGTCCACTTTAGATTGGGTTTGCTCTGTGTATGCTTTGCCTCTGATATTGGGTCTCCTTTGGCCTCAAACTCTAGTTTCCTGAAAGTGCCTTCTACTCTATAAAGGTTTGTGACCTTCAACCTTGGTTTGTCTTACCCCTCAATTCTTTTCTTTAGGTGGTCTTTTTTGTTGGGCTGCTTGCTACCTATGCTATATGTTGTAGCTTGGTTCGGCCAACATTGGGTTTGGTGTATGCTGCTGTCCTGGTATGAACCATGAGCAGATTAACTTTCTGCTGGGGTCTCCAGGTGGTCGATTGTGGACTTAGTGCTTGTAGGCTGCTTCCCTTGTTATCCCCTTGTAGTTTCCACTTGATGTTGGCTCTTCACGTTTCACTGCTTGTGGCAATTGTTCTCCCTTCTTGCTTAGGCTCTGGCGCACACTAGCATCTAACCATTTTATGGGCTTAGTGTTTCTTGCCCCATCCATTTTTATTTTATGGCTTCTAGGACATGGGTTGTATTTTTGCTCCAGGCTTTCACCTATGATCTACTTTATTTGCATTTCCTTGTACTTTTTTTAACACCATGTAGACGTGCCCCTTTTAATACCTGTTGGACTCATGGTTGCAGATCATGTGCTCATTAGTGCCTCTTCCTGTCCCTCTGCCATACTTCCAGGGTGCGATTTAATTTGGGGTTGTGTATTCTCCACAGTTTATCATTTGATTTTTCCGGTGGGGTTGAGCGTCCAACCTGTTACTTTGTAATGCTGTAGATGGTATGCTGTTACATGTGCTTCATGTTGGGACTTGACCTTTCCTGGAGGTGGGTCAATTTTTTCCTATTCCATGGTGGACTGCCTCACCTTGTGTCCCGTTCGCAGGTTTTTGTATTGGCATATCCCCACCCCCCCAGCCCCACAAGGTGTGTGGTGGCCTTCTTGCATAACCATCTGTGTCTTAGGGCCTGATTTAGATGTTTGCGGATCTGGTTCCGCCATTGCTTTTCCGACGGTTTTACCGTCCATCGCTTTGGCGGTCCGCCCGCTGTATTTAGAAGTAGGCAGATTTATGGAGGGAAGACTGTCAGAGTCCCGCCATCTCCACCAGAATCTTCCTCCTGCGTTGATGGTGTCATAGGCAAAAGAGGCTGTTGGAGGGAGTACTGCCAACATTACTGCTGTGTCAATTACGATGTACCTTTCCGTCGAGGCAACTGTGGAGAGGAAACCTCCAAACTCGAGTTGGCGGAATCAAAGAAAAAGAGGTGCAAACTTACCTTTTTTTCTGTTTCCCACTTGTACCCAATTGTCCAGGTCCTTCCTGTGCTGCTTCTACGTAACCACGATGCTAATTGATGCCGTTTACGCCGGAATCTAAGGTAGGCTTCTGTGCCACTTCTCTCACTAAGAATTGTGTGTTTACATTTGCTTTAGCCTCATGAATTTTCACATTGCTCTTACATGCAAAAATGTTATGTATCATGCATAAGTGTTCATCTTAAAACTTATCGTGGTAAAATGTACACACCTGTATTGACACCTAAAAAAATATTTATTTGGTGGTGGTAGTTGTGGGTGTTGTGTTCGTGATGCCTATGGGTGTACATGCAATAGTGTATGTATGTTGTTGGTGTACTATGCTATTTGTTAAAAAAAGGTCATTTTACACATACCCTACACATACATTTTGACCCATTCACAACATATATGTGTAGTGAGGCACTAATGAGTAAGAATTACCTGTCTCCACACCACCAGGGAGTCACTCCATCAGGAATCCATCACCAGGACACCACCAGCACAATGGGGACATCTAAATCGCCTTGGCGCAACCCCGCCGTCTTGAAGGTGACAGAGTTCTGTCAGCCAGCAGAGAAGACCGCTGAAGTGGCGCTAAACAGTCTGTTGATGCCACATCTAAATACGGCAGATGGAACGCCGTCAGTTCGACAGAGTTCTTGGAACTGCTGCTGCTGTGGGACGACGGTCCTGCCAAAATCTAAACCAGGCCCTAAGTCAGTGCTTTCTGGGTTTGTCTGTCTGGTTTGTTTCTCATATCCCTCGTTGGTCTTTGCAGACCTGTTATTGGGATCATGGGCCTATCCTTTGTGTGTTTGATATACGGGCTTCTTTTTTGTCTTGCTCCCTTGCTAAACGCTGGAGTTTAGGGTTTGTGCGCTTGGCCATTTTTGCAATCTGTCTGGTTCTTGCTTCTAGCCTCTCCCCTACTTACCTTGTTACTATTTGCTTTAGACTGCTTGGGGGATGTTGTGGGCTGCCTTGGCAGAGATTTTCCCTCGTGCCTATGCAAAATCTACACCTTGTTATGGTGTTATAGAGCTCCTAGCATGATAACCACACACTATCCTATAGTGTAACACCATAACTAGGTTTAAATACAACTGAGCAAACGGTTTTTACCACAACCATGTCAGTGTGCAGCAACCAACCCAGAAACTTTATAATTCTCTATTCAGAATGTTTCAAATCCATATGCAAGCAAGCAAATGCTATTTCAAATTTTAGATTTCCCCGTTGAAGCTATTGCAAAACACATGTTGGTATCTCTAGGAATTATCATAATCATTGAAACAGTAGGAATAGAAATAAGAACCAGTGACTGAATTAAAACAAATGAGAGTTATTTTACACACCAACTAAATGTACAATGATACTAAGTATGGAGCATATAGAGGCGCACCATAGTTTTGTCAAATATTTTCTTGCTTGCTCTGGCGGCTTCTGGTGGCTCTTCTGGGGTTCTGTAAACATGGCTGCCTATTGGAGCTTGGAGCATGGGCATGCTTCTTCTGGTTGGTGCATGCAATCTTGTTGGGTCTTTATGGCGCATGCAATCTTGTTGGGGCTTTAGGCGTCCCCACCTCCAATGTGAAATGGGTTTAGGTGTTGGACTCCGCTGAACTCCTTGTTAGGCTTGAAGCTTGGCTACCCTAGGCATTCTCTGCATACTGTTGTGTGCCTTCCAGTTGGGATTTGGTCTCCTTCTGCCCTGCCATTCTTTGATATGGGATTTGGTCATGTACTTTGCCCTGTGCTCCCAGTTGGTGATTGAGAAGGGGAAATAACTGCTAGTGACTGGGGTTGATAGTTTCTTGCTGCAGGTTTTGTTGTGTTTCTCTTCTCAGTTGGACTTGTTTTCTGTAGGTCCTACACCTGGCCTTGTCTGTGCTTTAGCGAGTGTATGTGAACATGGCATGAGTGTATGTCAACTTCTGGGCTTGGCTGCTTGGTGGACCGTAGTGTGCTGAAACCTGGCCTTTGTGTGGAGTGTGCTTCCCGTAGTGCGCTGGTTTTTCCCCTTGAGTGCCTGATCCAGTTCTGTGGTTTGGGCCCTTTTCTGTTTTCCTTACAGGTGACTGTTGACCCTGCTTCTGACTTTCCCTTTCGGTTTGCCTTTGGTACCCAGCTTGAGTTGGTATGCTTTTGTGTCGCCATTTTTGTTGTGAAGCCTGTTTGTGGACATCTACCTGGATGTTTCAGTTTGTTTGAGGGACTTTTGTCTTTTGACTAGGATTTGGGCTTCTTCTTTTGGATTAATTTTCCTGACACATCAAAGGGTGGGAGTCCATGGTGGTCTTCCTTTAGTCCTCTCAATTTTGATCTCTAGAGGGTCTTCTTGCTGCTACCATTTTGTTCCTTCTTACTTTCTTTCATGGCATCACTTTCTTGGCTGGTGGCTTTCTTGGTTGGTGGCTGCCTCTGAGTTCCTTCTCTCTAGGACTGCCTCGTTGGGGTCGGCTACTGTCATTTTTCGGTCTTCTTCTCGGAGTGTACTAGTTCTGCCTTCTGCCTTTTGACCTTCTAGTACTTGGAGGCTTGCTTTCGTGATTGGGGAGAGGATGTGGTCCCACGGCTAGACTGCTGACTTTGGCGCTGGGAAACCAAGGTTCGAGTCTCAGGGTCGACTCCACATCCTGTGATTCTGGGCAAATCACTTAATCTCCCCGTGCCTACCAAAAACAGACATTCTTGCTGATGTCGCTATTCCAAGTCAGCATCCTGAAAGTCCTGCTGCGGGCCGCCAGTGCCTGTTCATTTCACTCTAGGCACAAACACAGCTACACACAATCTCCCCGTGCCTACCAAAAAAATGAATGTGTCCTTATGTAAGGTAACTGGTGCTCGTGTAAAGCGCTCCAATAACTTCGGGTCGAGTTCGCGCTATATAAATCTGCAAAAAAAAAAATGGTGCGTGGGGATTTGCTGACCTGGATTTAGTCCTTACACACTTGTGTCTGTACTTTTCCCTTTCTGGCTGGCCACAATGGCGGTGGGTGATCGTACATGCCTGCATTGGTAGATCATCATGGTGTAAGTACATGGACGAGAAAATGAGAAGGTAATGCTTCAATTACGTATGCACTATTCCTATTCCACTTCTTTGTCCCACGTGTTACCAAAGCTGTGTGCCTGGCTTTGATCATGGTCTGTTGGACTACTTTTGTAGTCGACTCAGGGGGTTTCTGGGCAGAGTAAAAAAAAGAAAAATCAGTTTCGGTTTCTTTTGTACAGCCAGAGTGTTGGGTGTCTCTTTAGTGTCTTCCCATTTGGCATAATTTCATTTTCTACAGGAACAAGAGCAGCCCAGAAGATGTCAAATGGAGTGTGGCAAAGTATTTATGGGAACACAAAGGTCCAATGTACAACTTGTTAATGTTTATTAATTTAATCGTTTATTTGTATTTATTTATAGTTTTATACAGTGCATCCCTGAGCAATAATGGGTAGCTGGGCACTTTACATAGGATGAGTAAATCCAGTTACAGCAGAGCATAACAACCATACACAATATCGTGACAATAATGATCGGAAGAAAACAATTTTTACCACACGCAGGAGAGAAAAGGCTAGGTTTTTTTAGATGTCTGGGCTGAAGGACTTCCATATCTTGGACACACTTCCTGAGGTGGCCTCCACGAGAATTCGTATTTTCTTGGAATACTTGAAGTTGGTGAAATGTTGATGATGGGAAATGTTTACTCTTACCAGGGTCAATGATGGGCAACAGAGGCTTATGTTATTCCTTACGCCCCAACGCTATAAATTGTTCGTGCATAATAAAGTATGGGTAAAGGTAAAAATGTGTGAGAATTTCTGCAAGACAGAGATTGATTTGAGCAAAACAACATGTAATTAAATAGGAATGGTTTAATAAGTAGTTTCTATAATTCATTTTGGTGTATTTATTATTGTTTTAACTGAAAATGTTTATATGGATAATATTGTTTAATAATTAAGAAGCAGTAGAAGCAACTTAAATTGTTCAGTTTTACTCCACGGAGGTTTGTCCAAGTGAATGGAACTGTGTTCAAGTGAAGGAGACTCTTCACAGTGTGACAAACAAACTTACATATGTTAATGGACTTTCTCCAATGTTCACAACTATCTTAACACAAGCAATTTGTTAAATGCCGGAGCTTTGAAACGATCGACATATATTCCACCCCTTATGGAACATCAGCAGGCTTCCAACAGAACAATACAGTACAGACTGCCGTGGAATGTGGTATTAGTTTAAGATATCCTGAGTTTCATGTTTCTGTTTGGTCTTATTTGCTTGTACCTGAAGAGAAATAAAAAAACATCTGCCTTGGATTAATTAGGACAATTCACAGCACGCAGGCATCTCAAGGGTCCTTGGTCAGTTTCTTCGCCAGTATCCCTGGAGTGAGCATTATTCCTAAAACCTGATCCACAGAATCCAGATCTGGCTAATGTAATTAAGGGCGTGGCTTAAAACACGCGCTAAAAACCTGTGCTTAGCATAGTGTGCCGCCCGACTGGGATTTTGCTGCTTCTGTCATTGCATCCAGAAAATACGACAAGTAACATTACACCTACAAGAAGCCAGGACTATTGGTTTTGCCAATGGTTGTTAGTTGCATAAGATAAATAGGCAACAACTATGGCTTCGTTGTATGTAATATTGCAAATGCTTCCATTCTGACATGATGAGACTGTGAAAGAACTATAACGAGTCTCTTCGAAGTTACATCACAGGCAGTGAAGGGTGGCACTGCTGCAGAGTTAAGATTTGTTATTCACCCTAATGGTGAGGGCAAATATGGAGAGCCCGACAGAGACACGTCTCAGCACCTGCTTTTTAGAACTGGCGGTGCTGAGCACCGGCAGGACCTGGCCCACTTAAAGCCCTACATCGGAGGATTACCCCAAACCCTAAATCAGACCCTCCCTATGGGAGAATCTCCAGAGTGTCTGGCTGTGCATAGTAGTAAGTTTCTGATGAGGAGTGGTGTGTTCCTACAGCTTGGTCTGCGTGGCTTAAGTTAAGCTATCGCATTTCATCTTTGATGGTTCGATGATGAAGGCTTTCAGCTGTTTGCTCATCGCCACGTCCCCTCCACAAGCTCCGTTATCTTCTTCTTATCTTCAAGATCTAGACTAAATATTTGTCTCGATGCTGCTCTTTCGGTTAACTACTGATGCTCTGATTGACTATAAATTATTTGAGTTTGCCGTCCGAGTCACAGTAGTGATCGCCTTTGGCATACACATGATGTAGCCCTGGCTTCCTAGTGGGGCTACTACTAACTGTGCAGCTACGTTGGTTGACCCGTAATTCATCGGTTATAGTCAGCCTATTCTTGACAGCTCTTATGCTATTCTTAAAATAGCCCCTAGGGGGCACAACAGACCCGTGTTACCGCTTCAACTGCTTTACTTTTCCAATAGCGTTAGTTACTTTATGTAGATGAACGTGCAAACTGTGATTTGTCATTTTGTTTCTGATCAATATATCGTTCGGATTTATGTTCAATTACCGTATATATGGCTGTTTATGTATTTTGAGTATCACTAGCATTATGTTTTCGTCCCACCTTTGTTGTGTGTATGTATGGGGGGAGGGGAGCATGAGGAAAGGGGGTGACAAGTGACAACTACCCTTCTGTTGGGAGGGCTTGTTATTGTGCTTAATTTTAGTAGCATGTGTATAGTGCTGTATGCCCCTAAGGGATCTCGAAGCGCATCTGAGAAGCGATTAAGAGGTTACTTCGTTAAACTTGGCGAGAAGAGTGTGGCTTTATCATGCGGCCTGTTAGTGCGGTGTGTGAGGTCTGGGAGACAGCGCCCTGTTGTATCATTTTTTTTTGTTTTGTTGCAGATTTATATAGCGCGAACTCGACCCGAAGGTATTGGAGCGCTTTACATGAGCACCGGTTACGTTACAGAAGGACACATTCATTTTTTTGGTAGGCACGGGGAGATTAAATGATTTGCCCAGAATCACAGGATGTGGACGCTACCCCGAGGCTCGAACCTTGGTTTCCCAACTCCAAAGTCAGCAATCTAGCCGTCAGACTCGCATCTAACTTGTAGCTGTGTTTGTGCCTAGAGTGAATGGCGGCCCCCGGGGGAAGCATGACGCAGTGTAGTCTTTCCCCGGGGGATTCGCGCCCGAACAGGACATGGCTGGAGGGGAAGGGGTGGGGATTGAAGGGGGTATAAGGGTTTCAGGGAGAGGAAGTGGCTTCCTCTTCCTGTTTCCCAGCGCCAGCGGGAGGGTCAGGAGTAAAGGTGGAGGAGATTATAACCAGTGAGCGGAGAGGTTAGCGAGCGGAGCGGGAGAGGTAGCAGTAGGGATTAGTGCAGGCAGTGTAGGTTAGGTAGGGAGGGCGCGGGCCTAATTTTCGCCGGCCGGCGAAAAGTGCGTGTTCGGCGGGAGTAGGAATGGCGGCAGCAGAGGCTGAGGCGGTCCGGGAGGCATTACGCGTCCTCGGGCGGCGGGTAGAACGGACCTACTGCGCCCAGGGGTCCTTGATGAGGTGTGGGTAGGAATGACGCGGACCCCCCGGTCCGCGCCAGCGGGTGTGGCAGCGGCGGTGGTGGCGTGTCACGAAGAGCCACCACCGCGTGCGGCAAGTGCAGCTGGGCGGGGGCGGGGCCCGGGAAAAATGGAGGCAGTCAAGCGCGGGGGCAGGCGGAAGAGCCTGCCTGCGCGTCTGGAGGAGGAAGAAACAGGGGGGGGGGAAGAGAGGCCAGAGCAGGTTGGGAGGCCTGGGGGCCTGCAAATGGCACTGTCATACGGCGCTGGGGGCCCCATTAAGGCAGCAACGGAGTGTGGGCAGTTTGAGCCAGCTGGGTGGGATGGAGGGCCTGGCAGGAGGGAAAGCTGAGTCGAGAGGGGGAGGATGACCTGGGGGAGGCCTGGGTCGCAGGAGCTGTTCTCTCAGGAACTGGGACTGACACTAGACATGGGGGGACCTGGAGGAGGAGGCCCCGCTGGATATGTCGCGGGGGGGTGGACAGGGGGGTCTGCTGGAAGTGGGTGGGAGGGCCCCTTACGGGGAGGGTGCGAGCGGGACAGGGGTGGGCCGGGGCCAGCCCCGAAGCGGAAGGGCATGGGAGTGGGTGGGGCAGAGGGAGACCCCAAGGGGCACCCCCCCTCAGAGTGGGGGCGCAGATGGGATAGCATGTCCCTAGAAGAAAAAATAATGGACCAGAGGCGCATTATTTAGGAGTCGGAGGCCAAGTGGGCAGAGATGTGCGCAGCCAGGGAGGCGAGGGGGGGGTGGATGGGGCGGAGGGGCCACCCACGTCTGAGGAAGAAGCATGGGCAGAGAGGCTGGAAGCAGGCACCCCAAAAGGGGGCAAGTGGGTGTGGGTGGAGGAGAGCAGGGCCCCCCAGACGGGGGTAGGGACGGCCAAGACGGCTACGAGGCCCGGTGGCGCTGGGACCCTCTCAGGTTGCAGCAGGGGGGGGGATCAGCCGGCGGCAGCTGGCAAAAAAGGGGGTCCGGCGGGGCGCAAGACGGCCCGAGGTGCCGGCCGGAAGCAGCAGGGGGGTCCGCGGCCGCCTTCCCTCCAACGAGGGAGCGGGCTATGGCGGCGGGGGCGGAGGAATGTGGCAGTGTGCGTCCCAGGAGTGGGAAAGGAGTGAAAAGAGCAGTGCGAGAGGTGTTATGGATGCGCGAGGAAACGGAAGTGGAGTTGGTGTTAGATTATGAGGATGAAAGCGATGAGCTGGAAGAAGGAGAGTTAAGAGAGGAAGAGGAACGGTTGGCCAGAATGCCGGGGGAGGGGGGGGAGGGGGAGAGAAGGCAACTAAATGTGTTGATATGTTGCAGGCACCGGTGGCGGCACGGGCCAAAGCAAAGATGGATAACCAGAAGAAGAGCGGGACCAAAGGAAAAGAAGGGGAGGCGCAGACCACCTTGTCAGGTGAGGGCACGTGGTGGGCCGCTTGGGACGGCGGACCAAAAGGGGGTAGGAAGAAAACCTGCCGGTCGGTGGGTGTGGGGGAAGGGTCAGTGCGGGAGCTGAAGGGGCTTGCTCATGGAGGGAAGGAGCCAGCAGAAGGGAAAGGTGATGCGGGGGCCAAAAAGGTGACGGTGGCCAGTGTCCTGACAGACAAAAAGGAGGGCTTGGACGGAAAAGACGAAAAAGGGGAGGACAAACATCACAAGAAACTGCCGTACATGGGGTTGGCGATGCCCTTGGGATCCCATTTATCGGAAAAAACAAGGGGCAGAATTTGGAGACACGAATATGTTGATGTCTTTAAGCTCCTCCATAGGGAGATTCAAGCTAAGGAGGGTTCAATGGAGGAGGAGTGGGAGCTTACAAGGAGGCCCAGAGTACCGGTGAACATGGAAAATTGGACATCAGCATTTTTGATATATGCTAGCATTTATTGCGAAAAGCATCAGGACAGGGCCATAGCGCTACTGAAATATATGGATATCATTAGGAAAGCGCAGATGCACTTTGGGGGTTTCGCGTGGCTGAGCTACGACGAGGAGTTTCGGGCCAGGATTAGTGTAAACCCGGACAAGCCATGGGGGGAAGTGGACCAAGAATTGTGGATGCAGTGGATGTCATCCATGCAGTCGTCCGCATCCACGCACACGGCAAGCGGGTTACCAGTGACGTACCGGACATTTCCGACGCGTCCCACTCAGGTTGGGGCGGGTAGCGGACAGGGCAATGCAAGCAACGCGGGGGGCACCCAAAACCAGGAGGCAGTACCACAGGAGCTTGTTGGAACTACAACAAGGGATACTGCTCGAGATACCCGTGCAAATTTAAGCACAAGTGCTCCAAGTGCGGAGGCAGACATGCGCTCCCCCAATGCTTCACATTGGCTACGCCCTCGGAGCAGTGGAGAGCCACGAAAGGGCGTGGGCAGGCTGGACCAAAGGGCGCCTACCCCAGTTAGAATTGAGGCCATGGGCCCGTGGCTCTCGATTTACCCCGACAGGGAGGCAGTGTTGAAGCTGCACTGGGGGTTTACTGAGGGGTTTCAGGTGGGATACCAGGGGCCTAGGGAACGGAGATGGGCAGACAATTTGAAATCGGCCAAGGAATTGCCAGGGGTGGTAGCAGCAAAATTGAAGAAGGAGGTGGAAGAAGGCAGGATAGCGGGCCCGTTTGTCGACTGGCCGGTAGAGGATCTGATCATCTCACCGCTAGGAGTGGTTCCCAAGAAGGAGACAGGCGAGTACAGGATGATACATCACCTGTCGTGGCCGGAAGGGAGGTCAGTGAATGACCTCATTGCGGAGGAGGACTCGAGGGTGCTGTATGCCTCGGTAGACGACGCGGTCCGCCTGGTACAGAGGTGTGGGCAGGGAGCGGAAATGGCAAAATGTGATGTAAAGTCGGCTTTCCGTTTGCTGCCCATACATCCGGCGGACTTCTCGTTGCTAGGGATGCAGTTTGGGGGGGCCATTTTTGTGGACAAGGTCCTCCCCATGGGCTGTGCGATTTTATGCGCCCTATTTGAAATGTTCAGTACATTCCTGCAATGGACATTTAAGAAGATCAGTGGCCATCAAGGAGTGTCACATTACCTTGACGACTTCCTTTTCATCGGTCAGGGAGGTGCGGACAGGCGCTGGCTCGTTTTCAGGACATGGTACGGCACTTTGGGGTCCCATTGGCGCCAGAGAAGACAGCTGGGCCCAGCTGTCAGCTGACATTTCTGGGCATAAAGGCGGATTCGGTCCAGTGGACAGCTCGGTTGCCGGCTGAGAAAGTGGGGGACATACAGGCGTGCCTATTGTGGGTACTGGGGGAAAAGAAGATTGACTTGAGGATGGTGCAACGACTGTTGGGGCTGCTGAACTTTGCTTGCCGGGTAGTGAGAGCGGAAAGGACCTTTTGCAGGCGCCTAGGCATGGCCATGTCTGGGGCGGTGCTCCCACACCACAGAGTACGGATTTCAATGGGGGTGCGAGCAGACCTGAGAGTATGGCAGACATTCTTGACTGATTTCAATGGGGTTTCACTGGACTTCGTGGAGGACAGAACAATTTGGCAAGTGCAAATTTTTTCAGACGCAGCGGGGGCGGCAGGCTTTGGTGTTTTCTTGGACGGAAGGTGGTGCGGGGAGGAATGGCCAGCTCACTGGCGGAGGCAGGGGAGGAGCATAGCGTTTCTGGAGTTCTTTCCATTGTTGGTGGCGCTGGCGGTGTGGGGCGCAGAGTTCAGGAACCGGTCAGTGTTGTTCCATGTGGATAACATGACGGTGGTCGCGCTGGTCAATAAGCAGAGGGCGCGGGACTTGAGGGTGTTGCGGCTGTTGAGGACCTTTATGCTGCAGTGTCTGAGGTTGAATGTGATTTTTCGGGCAAAACATGTGCCAGGAGCGAGTAATGACATAGCGGATGCGTTGTCTCGTTCACAGTGGAGCCGTTTCCGGCGGATGGCGCCTGGAGCAGAGGTCCACAAGACGCAGCTGCCGGACGGCATCTGGACCTGGAGGGAATGAGAGTATGCAGCCTAGTGGAGAAGTCGATAGCTGAGACGACACGGCGAAGGTACAGATTGGGTTGGTCAGAGTTTGGAGCCTTTATGGGCTGGACCAGCGCGAGATGGGAAATGTCCGTTCAGGAAATGGAGCAGGGAGTGATTCGTTTTGTTTTGAATTGTATTGAAAGGGGGTTGTCACAAACTACAATAGCAGGGAAGCTTGCAGGGGTTTCTTTCTACAGCAAATTGTATAGGGGGCTTGACCCGGCGAAGGATGAGATTATAAGTAGGATGTTGAAGGGGTTGGGGACAGTAGCGCGGTGGGGGGGCCACGGGGGTGCCTCGGGAAGCAATCACGTTCAAAGTACTAGAGGGTGTTTTGGCCATGTTGCCATGTTGTTGCTATGACTCGAATGAGGTAGCGTTGTTTTGTTTGATTATGGTGTGGATGTTTTTTGGAGCATTCAGGGTATCAGAGCTCTTGGGGACGAAAGGCCATGAGGGAAGACAGTATGGCGATGTGCAGTTGGATGAAGGGCGGTTGGGGATCTGGTTGGGACACTCTAAGACGGACCAGGCGGGCCGGGGCAAGTGGATATGGTTGAGCGAGAGTGGGTGTCAGGGAGTGTGCCCGGTAAAAGAGTGGGAGGCCTTCGTGCATGGGAGGGGTAATCTGAAGGGGGGGTATATTCTGTCATGCTTCAGGCGGCAAGATGACGGCGGCACAGTTATTGGCGGTGCTGCGAATGGCATTGAGACGGATGGGGCGGGATCCGAGGGGGTTGGGACACACTCTTTCCGCATTGGGGCGGCGACGGCAGCGGCGCGGCTGGGGTGGTCATGGGACAGGATTCGACAGATTGGGAGGTGGAGGTGGAGGTGTTGTGAGCAATATGTGCGGAAATGAGGGGCAGGGTTTACCTGGAAAAAGGGGGGACGGGAGAGGGGGTGTGAGAGTAAGAAGACCAGAAACTAACACTTTTTTCTTGTCATAGGTTGCATGAAGGGCCCGGGGACCAAGACGGTCACCTGGATTGCTGGGCACTCTTTCGTGCACTGGGCGGCGCAATATGCGGACCAACAGGTATACGGCCGTAACCTGGGGCTGCGGAGCAGCCATCATGAGGTACACTGGTGGGGAAAAAGAGGAATGCGATGGGGGGCCTTATTGCCTTGGCTAACAAAGATGGTTTCGCAGAAAGGATGCCTGGATTTGTTGGTTTTACACCTGGGAGAGAACGATTTGGTGCGATTGTCAGGCCTGGCAATCATGCACTTGACGCAACGGGACTTGGAGGTAATGCTGCAAAGAATGGCAGGGACATGCCTGGTTTGGACAGAATTTGTGCCAAGGAAAGTCTGGAGGGGAGCGGTCAAACCTGCGGCAGTGGAAAAAGCCCGTCGAAAATTGAACAGGGCGATGAGAGTTTTCTGCGAGACAAAAGGCATTAAAGTGATTGCGCACACTGGGCTCCGGTTGGAGGAGTCGCTGTTATTCAGGGATGATGGGGTGCACCTTTCGAGAATGGGTAACGCTTATTATATGATGGAAAAGAGGGATACCATCAGCAAGCTTTGGAACGAGTCCATATGGTGCCGCAGAGTGTGAGGGCGAAAGGTGCACGACAGGAAAGAATGGGGCAGGTAACCGCCCTAAAGGGGGTTCCCTGGTTGGCAGTACTTTGGAGGGGTGGGGGGTGTCCTGGACGGGCCCACCCACCTCTCGGGGGGGAAGAGAGAAGGACGGGGGTGCGGGATGCACGAGTGCGAGGGCAGGTGAGGCAAAGGAGGATGTCAGGAGACAAATGAAGGAATGGATGGAGAACGGAAAGGGGATGGAATGGAAGGTGAAGAGATATGGTTTGCAAGGCGAAAGAATGGAGTGAGTGACAATGAAGTTGGGGGGGAGTTTTGTTATGTTTATTGTTATGTAAATGTTATTTAATAAAGTTATGGTTACAGCCTGTCCTAATAAATGGCCTTTTACGCTTCAGTGACAGCGTGGACTGGTTATTTAGCGCGATGGCGGCCCCCGGGGGAAGCAGGACGCAGTCTAGTCTTCCCCCGGGGGATTCGCGCCGGAACAGGACATGGCTGGAGGGGAAGGGGTGGGGATTGAGGGGGGTATAAGGGTTTCAGGGAGAGGAAGTGGCTTCCTCTTCCTGTTTCCCAGCGCCAGCTGGAGGGTCAGGAGTAAAGTTGGACCACCCGCCCACCCTACAGAAGTTTTGGGAATGGGAATATCGGGTTTGTTGGAGCATGCCAGTTTAGGACAGGTTGTTCGGGAAAAAGGCAGTACTTAGGAGGGGTGGGGGGGAGTCCTGGACGGGCCCACCCACCTCGGGGGGGAAGAGTGAAGGACGGGGGTGCGGGATGCACGAGTGCGAGGGCAGGTGAGGCAAAGGAGGATGTCAGGAGACAAATGAAGGAATGGATGGAGAACGGAAAGGGGATGGAATGGAAGGTGAAGAGATATGGGGTGCTAGGCGAAAGAATGGAGTGAGTGACAATGAAGTTGGGGGGGAGTTTCGTTATGTTTATTGTTATGTAAATGTTATTTAATAAAGTTATGGTTACAGCCTGTCCTAATAAATGGCCTTTTACGCTTCAGTGACAGCGTGGACTGGTTATTTAGCGCGAATGAACAGGCACTGGCGACCCGCAGCAGGACTTTTAAACTGCTGACTTGGAATAGCGACATCAGCAAGAATGTTGTCAGAAATCGCATATTTACTAACTCATCCACCTATACATTCACTTCAGTGACTTAAGCTGGGGGTCGAGGCCCTGGGAGCATGATTGATTGCTCGTTTTGGTACCCAAGTGGAAAACTATGGGCTGCCCCAGGGACGCTTCATGTCTATAATGCACTATTGCATGTGCTGCGCCGCAAATGAATAACCAGAGCATGAAGTGCTTCAATCGCTCTATTCCCAGTCAAATGGCCGACATCTCATTAGATGGATTGCCTCCTCACTAGTACATCACACGCTAGCATCCCTCGCTACATTGCGTGTGGCGTGGGAGTCGGAGCTGGGGAGAGCACTCCATGATGCGGTATGGAAACAGGTACTTGCCTACCCATCTGTGGTGACCAGGAATGCCCGCTTGAAGCTAATACAACTTTATGTGTTACATAGTGCCTATATGACTTCAGAGGACATGAACACCACCTTTCCAGGAGCCGACTCCTCCTGCCCCGCTGCCACCACATTGGAGTCTGACTACAACACGTGATCTGGTCATGTCCCAACCTTAGCAACTTTTGGTCTGGGGTTACTAGCCAACTCCGGGAAATCTCTGGGCAGACCACCCTCCATAGATGGGATGGATGTGCCTTGGGCCTTTTCACATGGCCCGGGTCCAACGCGGCCCTCTCTCGTTTCCTTGGCTTGGCGTTCGTGCTTGTGATTCACTCTGTGATGGGCCTATGGAAGGCAACAACCCTTGCTACCACTGACGCCTGGCAGAGGGAAACTCATTGCATGGGCAGGGGCGGAGAGTGCACTGCTCCATCGTGAAGAAGCTCGTGGGATCCGAAAATACCCGTTGATGATGAGTTGAGATGTCCTTGAGGCTTTCCATGCCCAACACAATGACACTCTCCCGCTGTAGCATTCGTCCTAGGACTGCTTCCCCTGGGACTGGCAGCTACTGACATCACTGCGCAACCTACTCTAGCCCCCCGCATTGCCTACCTCACAGGGGCAAGAGAGCGGGTAAGGCGCTGCCCTCTCCACTTTTGCTGCATGAGGTGCCTGCAGTCACATGAACATATAGCTAGGATCTTCATATCATAATTAGCCACAGCACATTTGACAGTAGTGCAGGTCCCTTGTCATTGCTCGATATGCACTTATGCTTTAGGCCTCTTTCCTCCTCGTCCAGCGACACCTGCTCCCTCTAACGCATGCTACAGTGATAAACCACCTGTGATGCCTTGCCATCCTCTGTGACAGTCTTCCTAGCTGTATTGTTTGCTGTTCGTATTACAATTATTTCTCCATCGTCATAATGTCTCTGGACTCTATTTGATGCATGCAGCACTTACTTTTATTACGGTATTTAGTACTGTATTTGCCATTTCTCCACATAATTTGATTTAAGCCTGGATGTACAGAGCATTGTAGCTCCTTCTTTTGTGAAAATGAAATAAAATATATAAAAAACTGTACATATTCTGTGAGCAATGACAGCTAGTTCTACTCTGCCCTGCTGGGAAATGGAAGACTGCATGTATTGCCTTCTATGAGAAAGGGCTCTGTGAGGAAGTAAAGCTTGCACTGCTGTTGTCCAGTATGTATCTGTCCTGTGATGGGAAAGGCTTGTGCTGATGCTATTCTAGCTACACCCACCCTCTGAAGTTGGGAATATTCCACTATTTCTGCTAAAGATGTAGCTTTTCTATAAAGAGGGTTATTTTCACTGCTGTTGCCCCATCTTTAAAAAATGGATAATTTCAATGCCCTTGAATAGCATGCTCAGGCCACTCAGAGGCTTTTGTTGGACTAAGGGCAAAAACTAGTTGAGGGCCTTGACCCAGAGACCTTAGTTTCAATCACAGCTTCCCAGCATAACCAAACTATGTGATCTTGCACAATTATTTTTCTTCCCTCTGCCTCCTTTTCCGTAATCATCACATTTGAGAGCACTTGAAACTATTTAGTTCAGGATGTGCACCGTGCAAAAATCTCTCATATATGGTTTAATTAACAATAATGTTGCTTAATCTAGAACAGCAATAAAGGCATTGTATATGTGGCACAAGACAACTGACTTGCCTCTTGGGTCACTAATAAACTTGTCATCAGGACAGAAGGTGGAAATAACGTGATTCCCATCTAGGATCTGAATTGTGCAATATCTATACAGGAAACATGGTTTAATTCCCGGCTTCCAAGAGTGAACAAACAGTGTGACTCTAGGCGAATACTTTCTTCCCTCTGTTTTAATGATTATCACATCTCAGAGCACCTTCACATAATTCAGTTGTAAAAGACCATAATGTTGCTCCACCTATAAAAATAAAAGATTATATAGGATAAAAAAAAGACAAGTAAATTGTCTCTTCAGTCATTAATAAAACTGTCATATCAGTAAGGTTGTGGTTCACTAATTCTAATAAAGGCCACTTAATGCAGTAATACAATCTAAGGTGCTAAAGTAAAACAATCCAAAGTAAACTATTAGTAAAAGTTTGAACCACAGCTATAAATTGAGCGTAAGTAAGAGACACTTGTAATAGGTCCAGGATGAGCTAAGAGCTGTTCTCCTCAGCCCAACAGTTCTGTTTTTCAAGACAGAATGCAACAAAGATGGGGCTGCTCAGAATTATGGGACCAGGCCATCACTGCCTCACTACAACTGCCCTATTGGCGCTGTTAGCGGAGCAGAAGATGCTTTGGTGTTGGGTGTGTGGTTCACGGCCTGAAGGCCTTTGCACTCCTACTCCCCACACCCAGTCAGCTGCAAGTGTGGCTTGGCCATGTGGGCATGGCTACGATTACAGTGACTCACCCTGTCAAACATGCTGCATGCGTTGATAGCCTTGCCAAAAGCACGTTGCAAGGTCTCTTCAACCAGTGGGACTCACCCTGCGCCTGTGACAAGTGAACATGCCCCATGAAGCAGGGACAATTTCACAATTTCTTGATGTGAGATACCTATATTCTTAGGGAAGAAGCCTGACCCCCACAGAGGCAATATTCAGGCACTAAAACATGTTGATGGAAAAGAGAAATATGGTCCGTTGCTGGACCCGCCTGTTTTTAATCTTGTGGTAGGGAGACACCAGTAAACAACATCTTAGATCATCCCCATTAAATTTTAATATAGGTCTGACAGTTTAACAAAGCCAAAATAAATGCTGACATAAGCGACACAGCCACACCCAAACTAGGGAATCCATAACTAGGAGACTTACACCAGCAAACAGTAGTACTCTTGAATGCTTCATAGTGCAAGATATGGAAGCCACTGTCGAAGCCAACCAGACTAGGTAGGGGAGTGTTAATCATCCTCTAAGAGTACATGAATGTATGTTAATTCCATAAGAGGCTTGGATGTTTGTTCCAGGAGTTTTGTATTTTCGTGTGTTTATGGAAGTCATACAACAGTTATTAACTCCTCTGACCCTCTTTAGCGTGTTAGTTATCTGTGTTGTACCGGTCCTGTATGTGTGAGAGAATCATGTTCTGTTCCTTCTGCTACTGCCACCTGTCCTTAACTTATTACTTGTGTTATATAAGGTTGCACTGCTGTCATACAAGTTGTACATTTATTGTGTTGTGAAGCGCAGTATAAAACCTTCTACTACACATAGGAAAAAATGATTCAAATTGCCAATGCTTGTTTTAATGCATGATGTGCGTGAAAGAGTGAACCCTCACAAAATATGTGCGCAGAGTTTACTTTTGGATTTACGCGTGAAACAAACAATTTTTTTAATGGAATAGTCGACTTTGTAAAATTTTAAAACATAGCTGAGAATTGGCTAGTTCTGCCATTTTAATCCAACAGCACATTTTATGCTGGGGTTTGAAGTCCATGATGAAAGTGTCAAAAGCACAACTACAAGTCCCACAATGCAACATGCTATTGGTTGAGAAAAACCAACAGATGATGATAGTATATGTCCTAGTGTCAAAGAGCAGGGTTGTGAAAAGAAAAATATAATTTAGTTGATGGCTTTCTGCTTTTTTTCATTAAGGCAATCACAGGTTAAATCGCTCAGTGGGTGAGAGGGCAGAGATAGTCTTACATATGCAAATTCCAGATCTCGCTGCTAATGGGTAAACATTAATACTCCTTAACCCCTTCGCTGCTAGGCCTTTTCCCCTCCTGTGCTAAGCCTTTTTTGGGCTATTTGGGGTAGTTCGCGCTTAGGCCCATGTAACCTTTTGACCACATAACGTATCCACGCCAAATTTGCGTCCTTTTTTTCCAACATCATGGGGATCCTAAAGGTACCCAGGGTTTGTGGATTCCCCTGGAGGGGACCCAGAAATTAGCCAAAATACAGCAAAATTTTGGTTTTTTGGGGAAAAATGCGAAAAAAGGGCTACAGATGAAAGCGTCTAGTTTTTTCCCTGCAAATGGCATCAAAAAAGGGATTGTGGTGCTGAAATCACCATCTTCCCAGCTTTCAGGGACAAGCAGATTTTTGTCAGAAAACCAACATTTTTTACACAGTTTTGGCATTTTTCTGGGACATAGTCTATTTTTGCTATTTTTTGTGCTTTCAACTTCCTTCCAGTTAATGGTAGAAATGGGTATGAAAGCAATAATGGATCCTGGAAAGCCATACATTTCTGAAAAGTAGACAAAATTCTGAATTCAGCCAGGGGTCATTTGTGTAGATCCTTCAAGTTTTCTTTATAGAAACAAACAGTTAAATATAGGAAAATTGAAAATTAGTTGAAAAAATCAGCCATTTGTGTCAACGTTTTCACCTGTAACTTCTTCTAATTATGACAGCTATTTGAAAGCAATATACCGTTACATCCGCTGGACCTTTCTGGTTGTGGCGATATATAGGACTTGTAGGTTCACCAAGAACCCGACAAACCTAGAGCCAATAACTGAGCAGCGTCTTGCAATGGTTTTTTATTATGTACCGGGTATATAGCAATTATTCTGGGAAAATTTATACATGGAAAAATCGGTATGAAAGACACCTATGTATTTCTGAAATGGGAACAAAATATAGAGTTTAGAAATAGTAGATATTTGCACATTTCCAAAATTGGGAGTACCCATACTAGCATGAGAATTATAGGACATTTTTCAAAATGACTTCTTTTTTACACATTGTCTTTCATTTGGAAGGCAGAAATGCATCAAAAGTCAATAGATAATAACAGTTGCTCTACAATTTTGTATTACCCTAAGTCTCCCGATAAAAATGGTACCTCACTTGTGTGGGTAGGCCTAGTGCCAGCGACAGGAAACGGCCCAAAACGCAACGTGGACACACCACATTTTCACAGTGAAAAATTACCCCTTTTTTGCAAAGTGCCTAGCTGTAGTTTTTGAACCCTAGCTCTGCCGGCACCTAGGGAAAGCTAGCAAACTTATACATTTTTGAAAACTAGACACCCAGGGGAATACAGGATGGGGTGACCTGACTGGCTCTCACCAGGTTCTGTTACCCAGAATCCCTTGCAAACCTAAAAAATTGTCAAAAAAAACACATTTGCCTCACTTTTCTGTGGTGAAAAGTTCTGGATTCTGCGTGGATCCACAAACTTCCACCCACCCCGCGTTCCCCAAAGTCTTCCGAGAAAAATGGTACCTCAGTTGTGTGGGTAGGCCTAGTGTCCGCAACAGGAAACAGCGAAAAACGCAACGTGGACACACCACATTTTCACAGTGAAAAATGACCCTTTTTTTGCAAAGTGCCTAGCTGTAGTTTTTGAACCCTATCTCTGCCGGCACCTAGGGAAACCTAGCAAACCTATACATTTTTGAAATCTAGACACCCAGGGGAATCCAGGATGGGGTGACTTGACTGGCTCTCACCAGGTTCTGTTACCCAGAATCCCTTGCAAACCTAAATAATTGTAAAAAAACCCACATTTTCCTCACTTTTCTGTGGTCGAAAGTTCTGGAATCTGCATGGATCCACAAAATTCCACCCACCCCGCGTTCCCCAAAGTCTTCTGAGAACAATGGTACCTCACTTGTGTGGGTAGGCCTAGTGCCCGCGACAGGAAACGACGCAAAACGCAACGTTGACACACCCCAATTTCACTGTGAAAAATGACCCTTTTTGGCAAAGTGCCTAGCTGTAGTTTTTGAACCCTAGCTCTGCCGGCACCTAGGGAAACCTACCAAACCCACACATTTCTGAAAAGTAGACACATGGGAGATTCCAGGAGGTATGGCTTGCGTGGATCCCCCAATGTTTTCTTACCCAGAATCCCCCAGAAACCTGAAATTTTGCTGAAAAAATCACTTTTTTCACACATTATTGTGTGGGAAAGTTGTGGCATCACCGGGCTGACACAAATTTCCTACCACCCAGCATTGCCCCAGGTCTCCCGATAAAATGGTGCCTCACTCGGGTGGGAGGCCCAAGTGCCACGCGCCAGGCAAGGGCCCAAAAGCATGAGGCGACATCAAAAATGCCTATCACAAAACGACCTGGTTTTGCAAGGGGGTCCCATGACTTTTGGCCCGGGCTCGGCGGCCACCTAGGGAAACCTAGCAAACCCACACATTTCTGGAAAGTAGACACCCGGGGGATTCCAGGGAGGTATGGCTTGCGTGGATCCACCAACGTTTTCTTACCCAGAATCCCCCAAAAACCTGAAATTTTGCTGAACAAATCAATTGTTTCACACATTTTTGTGTGGGAAAGTTGTGGCATCACCGGGCTGACACAAATTTCCTACCACCCAGCGTTCCCCCAGGTCTCCCGATAAAAATGGTGCCTCACTCGGGTGGGAGGCCCAAGTACGCGCGACAGGCAAGGGCCCAAAACGTATTGAGGCGACATCAAAATTGCCTATCAGAAGACGACCTGGTTTTGCAAGGGGTCCCATGACTTTTGGCCCGGGGCTCGGCGGCCACCTAGGGAAACCTAGCAAACCCACACATTTCTGAAAAGTAGACACCCGGGGATTCCAGGGAGGTATGGCTTGCGTGGATCCACCAACGTTTTCTTACCAGAATCCCTGCAAACCTGAAATGTTGCTGAAAAAATCACTTTTTTCACACATTTTGTGTGGCAAAGTTGTGGCATCACCAGGCTGACACAAATTTCCTATCACCCAGCGTTCCTCCAGGTCTCCCGATAAAAATGGTGCCTCACTCGGTGGGAGGCCCAGGTATCGCGCGACAGGCAAGGGCCCAAAACGTATTGAGGCTGACATCAAAAGTTCCTATCACAAAACGACCTGGTTTTGCAAGGGAGTCCCATGACTTTTGGCCCGGGACTCGGTGGCCACCTAGGAAACCTAGCAAACCCACACATTTCTGAAAAGTAGACACTCGGGATTCCAGGAGGTATGGCTTGCGTGGATTCACCAACGTTTTCTTACCCAGAATCCTCTGCAAACCTGACATTTTGCTGAAAAAATCACTTTTCACACATTTTTGTGTGGAAGTTGTGGCATCACCAGACTGACGCAAATTTCCTACCACCCAGCGTTCCCCAGGTCTCCCGATAAAATGGTGCCTCACTCAGGTGGGAGGCCCAAGTACTGCGCGACAGGCAAGGGCCCAAACGCATTGAGGCGACATCAAAAATGCCTATCACAAAACGACCTGGTTTTGCAACGGGTCCCATGACTTTTGGCCCGGGCTCGGCCACCTAGGAAACCTAGCAACCCACACATTTCTGAAAAGTAGACACTCGGGGATTCCAGGAGGTATGGCTTGCGTGGATCCACCTATGTTTTCTTACCAGAATCCCTGCAAACCTGAAAGTTTGCTGAAAAAATCACTTTTTTCACACATTTTTGTGTGGGAAAGTTGTGGCATCACCGGGATGACACAAATTTCCTACCACCCAGCGTTCTCCCAGGTCTCCCGATAAAAATGGTGCCTCACGCGGGTGGGAGGCCCAAGTGCACGCGACAGGCAAGGGCCCAAAACTTATTGAGGCGACATCAAAATTGCCTATCAGAAAACGACCTGGTTTTGCAAGGGGTCCCATGACTTTTGGCCCAGGGCTGGCGGCCACCTAGGAAACCTACCAAACCCACACATTTCTGAAAAGTAGACACCTGGGGATTCCAGGGAGGTATGGCTTCCGTGGATCCCCCAACGTTTCTTACCCAGAATCCCCTGCAAACCTGAAGATTTGCTGAAAAAATCACTTTTTCACACATTTTTGTGTGGAAAGTTGTGGCATCACCGGGATGACACAAATTTCCTACCACCAGCGTTCCTCAGGTCTCCCGATAAAAATGGTGCCTCACTCGGGTGGGAGGCCCAAGTAGCCGCGACAGGCAAGGGCACAAAACATTTTGTGATAGGCAATTTCAATGTTGCCTCAATACGTTTTGGGCCCATGCCTGTTACGGGTACTTGGGCCTCCCACCCGAGTGAGGCACCATTTGTATCGGGAGACCTGGGGAACGCTGGGTGGTAGGAAATTTGTGTCATCCCGGTGATGCCACAACTTTCCCACACAAAAATGTGTGAAAAAGTGATTTTTTCAGCAAACTTTCAGGTTTGCAGGGGATTCTGGGTGAGAAAACGTTGGTGGATCCACGCAAGCCATACCTCCCTGGAACTCCCGGGTGTCTACTTTTCAGAAATGTGTGGGCTTGCTAGGTTTCCCTAGGTGGCCGCCGAGCCCCGGGCCAAAAGTCATGGGACCCCTTGCAAAACCAGGTCGTCTTCCGATAGGCAGTCTTGATGTCGCCTCAATACGTTTTGGGCCCATGCCTGTTGCGGGTACTTGGGCCTCCCACCCGAGTGAGGCACCATTTGTATCTGGAGACCTGGGGGAACGCTCGGTGGTAGGAAATTTGTGTCAGCCCGGTGATGCCACAACTTTCCTACACAAAAATGTGTGAAAAAGTGACTTTTTCAGCCAAATTTCAGGTTTTTGGGGGATTCTGGGTAAGAAAACGTTGGGGCATCCACGCAAGCCATACCTCCCTGGAATCCCCCGGGTGTCTTTTCAGAAATGTGTGGGCTTGGCAGGTTTCCCTAGGTGGCTGCCGAGCCCCGGGCCAAAGAGTCATGGGACCCCCTTGCAAAACCAGGTTGTTTTCTGATAGGCAATTTTGATGTTGCCTCAATACGTTTTGGGCCCTTGCCTGTCGCGCGTACTTGGGCCTCCCACCCGAGTGAGGCACCATTTTTATCGGGAGACCTGGGCAATGCTGGGTGGTAGGAAATTTGTGTAGCCCAGTGATGCCACAACTTTCCCACACAAAATGTGTGAAAAAGTGATTTTTTCAGCAAAATTTCAGGTTTCTGGGGATTCTGGGTAAGAAAACGTTGGGGGATCCACGCAAGCCATACCTCCCTGGAATCCCCGGGTGTCTAGTTTTCAGAATTGTG
Organism: Calotriton arnoldi; assembly: GCA_963921515.1. NCBI lineage: Eukaryota > Metazoa > Chordata > Amphibia > Caudata > Salamandridae > Calotriton > Calotriton arnoldi. The sequence continues at coordinate 13,722 of CAWUFW010001282.1, read as the reverse complement.
TGGGTTTGGTAGGTTTCCTAGGTGGCCGCCGAACCCCGGGCCAAAAAGTCATGGGACTCCCTTGCAAAACCAGGTCGTTTTGTGATAGGCAATTTTGATGTCACCTCAATACGTCTTGGGCCCTTGCCTGTCGCGGGGACTTGGGCCTCCCACCCGAGTGATGCACCGTTTTTATCGGGAGACCTGGGGGAACGCTGGGTGGAATTAAATTTGTGTCAGCCCGGTGATGCCACAACTTTCCCACACAAAAATGTGTGAAAAAAGTGATTTTTTGTGTAAAATTTCAGGTTTCTGGGGGATTCTGGGTAAGAAAACGTTGGTGGATCCACGCAAGCCATACATTCCTGGAATCCCCCGGGTGTCTAGTTTTCAGAAATGTGTGGGTTTGGTAGGTTTCCCTAGGTGGCCGCCGAGCCCCGGGCCAAAAAGTCATGGGACCCCCCTTGCAAAACCAGGTCGTCTTCGGATAGGCAATTTTGATATCGCCTCAATTTGTTTTCGGCCCTTGCCTGTCGCGGGTACTTGGGCCTCCCACCCGAGTGATGCACCGTTTTTATCGGGAGACCTGGGGGAACACTGGGTGGTAGGAAATTTGTTTCAGCCCGGTGATGCCACAACTTTCCCACACAAAAATGTGTAAAAAAAGTGATTTTTTCAGCAAAATTTCAGGTTTCTGGGGGATTCTGGGTAAGAAAACGTTGGGGGATCCACGCAAGCCATACCTCCCTGGAATCCCCGGGTGTCTAGTTTTCAGAAATGTGTGGGTTTGGTAGGTTTCCTAGCTGGCCGCCGAACCCGGGGCCAAAAACTCATGGGACCCCCTGAAACCAGGTTGGTTTGTGATAGGTAATTTTGATGTCGCCTCACTAGGTTTTGGGCCCTTGCCTGTCGCGGGTACTTGCCCCACCCACGCGTGTGAGGTACCATTTTTATCGGGAGACCAGGGGGAGCAGAAAGGCTGAAATGGTGGCGGGGTGGGGGCATTGGCGTGCCCGTTTTGGGTAGCCCCCACCCTAAAAAAAATTGCACAAAAAAAAATCCCTGGCGTCAAGTGGGCTTTCTGCCCCACCGGGGGGGCAGATTGGGGGCTGCAGCCCCCATCTGATCCCCAGGGCGGGGCAGAAAGGCTGTAATGGTGACGGGGGTGGGGGCATTGGCGTGCCCATTTTGGGCAGCCCCCACCCTAAAAAAAATTGCACAAAAAAAATCCCTGGCGTTAGTGGGCTTTCTGCCCCACCGGGGGGCAGAAAGGCTGTAATGGTGATGGGGGTGGGGGCATTGGTGTGCCCAATTTGGGCAGCCCCCACCCTAAAAAAAATTACACAAAAAAAAAAATCCCTGGCGTTTAGTGGGCTTTCTGCCCCCCCGGGGGAGCAGATTGGGGGCTACTGCCCCATCTGCCTCCCAGGTGGGGCAGAAAGGCTGTAATGGTGGCGGGGGGGCATTGGCGTGCCCATTTTGGGCAGCCCCCACCCAAAAAAAAATGCGCCAAAAAAAATCCCTGGCGTTTAGTGGGCTTTCTGCCCCACCGGGGGGGCAGAAAGACTGTAATGGTGATGGGGGTGGGGGCATTAGCGTGCCCGTTTTGGGAAGCCCCCACCCTAAAAAAAAATTACACAAAAAAAAATATCCCTGGCGTTTAGTGGGCTTTCTGCCCCCCCGGGGTGGCAGATTGGGGGCTACTGCCCCCATCTGCCTCCCAGGGGGGGCAGAAAGGCTGTAATGGTGGTGGGGGGTGGGGGCATTAGCGTGCCCGTTTCGGGCAGCCCCCACCCTAAAAAAAATGCGTCCAAAAAAATCCCTGGTGTTTAGTGGGCTTTCTGCCCCGGGGGCAGATTGGGGGCTACTGCCCCATCTGCTCCCCAGGGGGCAGAAAGGCTGTAATGGTGGCGGGTGGGTGGGGGCATTGGCGTGCCCATTTTGGGCAGCCCCCACCCTAAAACAAATTGCGCACAAAAAATCCCTGGCATTTAGTGGGCTTTCTGCCCCCGGGGGGCAGATTGGGGGCTACTGCCCCCATCTGCCTCCCAGGGGGGCAGAAAGGCTGTAATGGTTGCTGGGGGGTGGGGGCATTGGCGTGCCCATTTCGGGCAGCCCCCACCCTAAAACAAAATGCACCAAATAAAAATCCCTGGTGTCTAGTGGGCTTTCTGCCCCCCGGGGGGGCAGATTGGGGGCTACTGCCCCCATCTGCCCCCCAGGGGGGGCAGAAAGACTGAACATTGGCAATTTTTTTGGGGGGGGAGCAAAAGCCCTCCCTGGTGCCTTAGTGGGTGGATCCCTGCTTGGGGATCGCCCTCCTGGGGCGATCCCCAAGCAGGGATCCACTGGGGAGGGGTACCATTGGAAAGGGGAGATTCTCCCTTTCCAATGATACCTCTCCCGTCTTTCTACGTGCTCAGGGGGCTGAGATAGCCCCTGAGCACGTAAAGTGAAACTGAAATGAGCCTAAAGGCTCATTTTAGTTTCGTTTTCAGTAAAATGAAGTCAGCGCGACGTGCGCGCTGATCTTCATTTCACTGAAAGGGAGGGGGGCCTCGGGAGCTGGGGAGCTCTTCCCCAGCTCCTGAGGCTGTGGGAGAGAAAAGGAAATCCCTCTGCTGTCTGCAGCAGAGGGATTTCGTGCTCCTGGCCTCATGACGGAATGGTTCCGTCATGAGCACAGGGGCACCGATGCTCATGACGGAACCATTCCGTCATGAGCATCGAAGGGGTTAAAAAGCCTGCAAAAGGGGTCGTTTACCACAATAATGTGAGAAGCAGCTGTTAGACGTGTCTAGAGACATGCTGAAAGAAAAATTAATGTCCTATCACTATTCCCAAACACATCCTCAGCTTAGAACTCTGATTTTGACGGTGCGCAGACAACACTATTGTGAAGCCTGTGCTGAAGAAATGCCGCACAGGCTGCAGGTGCTGTCTCGCGAGGGCTGCAGCGCCAGCGTGAACAGGAGTAAGAACTACAGTCGCCTTTGTGGTTTCTTACCATCTTTCGGCCAGATTCTCAAAGGTTTAGTGTCAGGTTAGCGTTACTTTTGTAACGCTAAACTGAAACTAAACCTTTTTTGAGATTCACAAACCAACGCAAATTGGTATTTGTGATGGTCTGTATGGAAAAGTAACATAAAGCAGTGCAAAACGCTTCTTTGCATTATTTTGCGTCAAGGGGACATTACATGGGTGGTACATGGGTGTACCCCTGCTACCACCCATGCTTTTTGATGCTAAAACCTATTCTCAAACGTCGGTAGAAAGGGTTCAACGGCAGAAATTAACGCCGCTGAAAAGCAAGTGTTAATGAACAGAGAAAAGGTTTCCTTTCTCTGTGCTTTTCCGACTCTGCATGTGTGCTACACTGTACAGCACACATACAAAACGTAAAAAGCTTTTTCACTTGTCTAAGCATAGTATTTTGTACAGGAAGTGTACCCTAGCTAGACCTACGCACACACCCTAGTACTATGGCGCCAGGGTGTGTGTGTGGCGTTCGGCAGCTGAAATCAGAGCTAGCACTAGGGAGAGTGCAGTAGAGTGCCATTTCTATGTGAATATGGCGTTCTCCTGCTCCCTCCCTGTCATGCAACGCAACACAGCATCTTTGGGTGCTGCACTGCGTTGCCTGTCAGCTTTCAGAATCTGGGCCTTTGTGTGTTCAGGGGCCGGGGGAGTGGTGGGTGTGCAGAGCAGGCTGTATGAGAAGAGAAATGTGTTGTGTGTGAGACTAGGATGCGTGCTCCCAGCGTGGTGCTGTGAACTTGCTGCAGTAAGACAGTCTGGCACTGGTTCCACCATGCTATATTTCAGAAGATTGGTCATAAAAACTGTGTCTATATCTTGTGTGAGATGGGTGGGTGAAGACAGATAGGGATGAATGCATTAACTACCTTTAAATGTAAGGGTTTCATCTGTTTGGGGACAGGCTGGTCTTTACTGCACTTCTGAACTCCCGATGATGCTGAATGTTCCTTATGTTTGTCCGCAGGGAGTTCCAGAGCTCCCCTGTATCAACAGAGAATGAACTACAAACAATGTGCATTTTTTTGAAGGCAGGACGTTAAGGAAGGGAGCCACTTTTGAACAGAGAATCTGCTTTTGATTGAATCACTGAAGTTTCATTTGGTTGAGGAAAACTCCAGTGCCTTGGACTTTCCTGTGGAAGAAATAAAGAGCCTTGGAAGGGGTGCCTGTGCGTAACCAGTTGAGACCTTGGATAGCTGGAATGATGTGGTTGCATCAGTGTAGGGACAGCAGTTCTCTTGCTGCTGTATTCTGGATTTCCTAAAGTCAGAATAGGTAGAGTGGGGCTTCAAGTCATAGACCAGTGACAACAGTACCAATAACATAGTGGCCTGGATACTCTATACTCTAATGGAATACAAGATTAGAGAAATTGTGGCATGGGGTTTGCATGGCAAAAAAGGCATTTTTGGTAGCATGGTTCACTTTAGGTGTTACGGATAAGTCAGAGTCCACAATCGCTCCCAGACTTCTTCTCAGTATTGCCAGAGGTAGTGAATGTACCTCAGTCCAGATGGAGGTAGGGTGATACTTGCCTTGCTCAGCAGGCGAGGATCTCAGTTTTCGAGGAGTCCATTAGCCCATGATTGGATATTATGGTCTAAGTCCTTTAGTCTTTGGAACTTGGTGATGATTTGTGTGCAATTGCATGGTTGCAACAGGTAGGATTAAAAAATGTGATGAGACCTGGTTGAGGGCCAAAGTATGCATTGAAGAGGAGTGGAGATATGCTGGAACATGCCAGGGATCAGTGTAGGTGTGAAAAAAGGAACTGAGAAAATGTCAGATCTGGCAGAGAGGTTGGAGGAGATTCAGTCAAGGATGGTGCCTAGTACATGAAGGTCATTCAGCACCTTTAATCGTATGGGGTGGTGGACTCCGTTGTAGAAGAGGTCCAGTAGTAAAAAAGAGCAACTCTATTTCTGAAGACTGTGGTTTTCAGATTGCCCCAGACTGGGATCAAATTAGATTTTATTTTTCTTAAAGGTCGAAACTCAGTTGGTAATTCAACGACAGGTCATTTTTTTAAAAGAAGTTGCTCTGGGTGAAAACAACTTTTTCAGTGAGTTAACAGAGAAACAAACTCTTCAGAGAGGCTAATCGCTGTCTGGCTCTATAGGTCTATGGGTCTTGTGCAGCTCCGGTCCGTGCAGGTAACAGCTGTGGGGCGGTGGGGCCGGGTGGGGGGGGATTTCGAGGGACGATGGCGAGGGAAAATTATTTATTTATTTAATTTTCCCTCTGTATTCCCCCCCCACCCCCCCTCCCCCCGGCCCCATAGCTGTTACCTGCACGGACCGCAGCTGGCCTTGTGTTTCAGTTTCTTTATGATTCGCTTGATGTACTGAGGTGATTGGGAATGCTGCTAGAGCATAAGAAATCATTGATGATGGTTCGAGCCATTATAACAGTAGTGGTCAAGAGCATGATGTCCTTGAGTACCTGAGGTGGGCGAGGATCCACTGGGGAGCCAGCTGGTCTGCTGGTCATGTGCAGGTCCTTATCTTTGATGGGTGAGAGTTGTTTGGATATGGCCAGTATCAGTTGTCGGACCAAGAAAGTCATCTTGGGAGGTGTGGACCAAGTCAGACTGTTAGGCAGCTTGCTGCAGTGTTGTATTAAGTAATGTCTAAATGATATTTCTTCTCTTTTCAATTAATGACATGTATTAGGCCTTGTGATACCAGAGGTTCTACAAGCATTTTCTGTCTGGCCCCTCTGTGCTTAAGATGTATGTTAGATGGGTGACAAAAATACTTAATAAATATTTTTATTAACTGCCTACATCAAGCACTTTGTTTCACTATTGATGAGGATGGTTCCTGCATGCTGCTAGTAGAGGAGGGATATGCATGTCCTGAGAAGCTGTTCTTCTTATCTGAATGTGTGGCCATGGGCTTGAGAGAAGGTACGTCGGATGGAAAAGAAGAGAAATAAGTCCCCACTAGAGGTGCATGTTGTGGTATGCGGTGGTGGAGAGTGAAAGTTTTGAAGGAATGTTGGAAAGCTGCACAACCAACCCCTCTGGCATTTAGTGATTGAACAATTTCAAAAATAAATCACAAAATAAAAAGTTTTGTAAAAATTCACATGATTTTTACAAAAGCCCATACAAAATCTAAAAACAGAAATACAAAAAAAACAATTGGTTTGAATTTACTTTTATGCAGCTGGGCCAATAAAAGGAGGGTAGACAGGAGTTAGGTGTTTTGTTCCTCTGTCTCCTGTGCTGTAGAGCCTGTGGTACCACCATCAGCGTCCGGTGGAGGAGGATCCTGCTTCCCACAAACTCAAACTGCCAGCAAAGCCAGGAGGAAAAGACTGCAGAAGACTCAGCTGGTATGTAAGCAGCCTGGCCTTCTTTGTCAGCCATTCTTCTTGATAGAGGGCAAATGCCTGAGGAGTCTGTCAATAATTATCACATGGTAGCTGTTGGGACAGGAATGTTCCCTTCATACTCTGTCCTGAGTGCCCGACTGCATGTGAAACTGGTATCCTGACTTTTTGTTTGGCCCTGGCATCATATTAATGTAGTGTATACTTCCACAAAGCGAGGGCCAGACCCTGGTTTGTGACCAGGAGGGACACACAAAGCGTGCCCTCATAGTGGGCATCGGACTACTGTCCATGCCATGGGTAAGTCAAAAAAAGCAGTGGCGACAGTGTACTGAATTTTTCTGGATCATTAGTGTGATTAGGTCCCTTTCTCTGTGCCAAAAATAGTGGTGTCTACTGAACCATCTCTAGTGTTCTGCTGTTATGTGAGTTCCAGATCTTTGCGCTATTATATTTCTTTGTCAAGTAAGTGTATGTGCAGTGAGTGTGTAGCACATGTATGGTTATAGGAATGTGTGTGTGATAAGAGTCTGGCTCCTGGGACAAGTGGGATTCATTTTGGATTGCCTCTGGTTGAGCATCAGACACTGACATGAGGGAGGACGGAGAAGACACTGACACGAAGGAGGATGGAGTCAGGGGTATCCTTTGAAATTCAATGAGGGCTTTGTTAGCAAAAGGCTGTAATTAGTTCTTCATGAGCACTGCCATTGCATATATGGTAGGGGTAAGGGCGGAACTGCAGTTTCTGTTATTCAGGGGCTTACCTCTTTGTCTGTCTTTGAGTACTGCATCAGGAAGGTTGATGATAGCCACTGCAAAGGCAGAAAAGTTTAATTGGAGTTAAAAATGTGAAGGTGATTTGATTAATTTAGGAAAAGAACTATTGGAATTATATGATGTGTGTAATCAAACCATTATAAAAACAGATACTGGCTATAATTGGTTGGTCAAGAGAAAGAGGGAAGATAAGTGACAGTGGGCTATGATTCAAGGGGCCTAAAGGGTGCAGAAGAACATTACTTTAATATAAAGGAAGTGTTAGCTTGCTGTTGAGGAATTTCTTCAGACAATATGTGTTGGGAATTGAATTCACTGCATAAGCAGACTTAGATCTTTGTGCAACTAAGGGGGGCGGGACATGGCACACCACCAAAGTAGCTTTAGTCTGCCTACAATCAGTATGTGTAGAGGATGGAGTAAGTTCTAGGTGTTAGAAACATGATGGATGAATATTTGAGATTGCTGGTCACAACAGTTGAGCATGGAGGAAATTAAGATGAGAGTATAGTGGCTGAGGTGATAGATGTGACAGGGATGATTATGGAGGAATGAATGAAACACTTTGAAGACAGTGAGGTTTTAAGTAGTGCAGTTTAGTACGTTAAGACTAGAAAACGGAAACAAACTGATGTATTGCAATATAGCTACAGACGTTTCATGCCATAAAGGTCGGCTGTGAAGCAAACATGCACTTGTGGTGCCATTAAATGTGGAAGATAGAGTTTTTACAGTATAGCTAATAAGTTATTGTGGTATAAAGAAACTTTGCAACACAAAGATGCACTTGCATCGCCAGTGAGTTGTAAAGATAGCGTTCTTGATAGGGGGTCTTAATGTAATGTATGGGAGCTATAAATAGAAGTGTAATATCGGAATTTTGGTAGCTAGGAGTGGGCAAAGAGGTTGATTTTTTAAAGTATGATGATGTGTGGCTTACATATGAAACAGCAGGTCACAAAAATCTGTAGTTTATTATGCGAAACAAATAACAAGACCTGGAAGACCTTGTGAGAAGATTGTGCTTGACATACTGCAACCGTATCGCGCTTTGAGGGCCAATAAAAAGGATGATCATAGTAATTACTTTTTGTATTGGTCAGAAATAAAATTTGTAAATCGTGTAGATACACAGGTTGTGATTATGTTCTTTGAGGAGCAGTTTGTGCAAGAGTTGTTCCATCAGAAATTGTAACAGACAATGGATGCAGATAGTTTACAGAGAAATGATGGAATTTTTGAGTGAGCTGGATATCCAGCACATCAGAATGTATGTTATCATCCCCAGAGCACCGGGTTGGTGGAGAGAGTTGGAACAGACTACTGAACGAATGTCTGCACTTGCTTGTTGTTAAACAGCAGGATTCGAGAATAGTAATGAGGAAACTGATTTGTGCTTATCAACCTACATTCAGTCTTGTCAGTGAAACAACCTCTTAAAACGAATGCAAGCTAATTTTGCTTCCAAACTCAAGCAGCGTTAAATATTGGCAGAATGAAGGTGCAAAGTTAACCATCAGCTCTGAGTGAGCAGTTTAGATCAGGGTGAAGTTATCCCACTAGGTTAAGAAGGAACTATCTAGGTTTTCTAACCATTTGCACGAGTGTTAAGAGATCTGGTAGAACTGTCTAATGGGAATGCATGTAATTTGGCAAGTTGGTGCATGTCCTCGACTGTATATTGAAGGACGAGAAGTAGTCAAGGGTGTACGTGAGTTGCCTGCAGGAGTTCCTGTGAAAGGAATCAGAGAGTCCCTGATTGGATGTAAGACTATGGCACTTTTTAAGGTTTGTTTGAGAGTGCAACTGTCACCAGACCATATGTGACTAAAAAAGAGCTTTCACAAAAACTACTTTGCCTCCGCCCAGATGCTGGTTCATCTGTGTAAATATTTTGATTTGTCAAAAGCTGTCTGCTTCCACAGAAAGAGTGTTTAACCTTCAAACACCTGGGATCATTTGTTTATCCAGCTGCTTGAACCATGATCTTTATCAAGCAAAGCTTGCCATTGTGATGGATACAGCTTGCACTTTAAGATGCCACATATGCTACTGTGGTGCTATTAAACAATTTCTAGATAATTGAATAATTATAGTGTTTGTTCTTCTCTGGCTGGTATGAGAGAAAGCTCATGCTCAATACGGGATGGCTTTGCTTGTTACGGTGCCAAGCCAATGACCAAAACTATATAATAGATCTGTTTACTATGAAAAATTACGATAAGGTCTGTGGGACTGACTTATTAATTGTGAATAGGATATATCTAAGTCAATATGCATATAAGAGTGAATTGTTAACACTCTATTAAAATCCGCATAGAGGTATTTTGTTACTCAGAATCTCACAGTTTACTGTAGTAGGCAAGTGATTTAGTGTTGGTTACCCTCTCTGACAAACCGTGGGGATAAAAGATTTACTCTGTGATAATCCTTGTTAGGGTCTATTAGGAGATTTGGTATTTTTCTTTGCCAACTGTAATGTTGTTTACATTTCTAATTTTGTGACTGTATGATTAACCACTTAACCGCGGCGGCAATTCCGCCGCGGTGGTTTTATTGAGTGGGCGGGGCCGCGTCGGCCAACGGACGTGCGCAGCACTACGGAGGTAGTGCTCGCGACGGCCGTTGGCCGACGGGCGCACGGAAAGGGTTAATGGTGCCTTGGTACACACAATACAGTAGACCTAAGTTGATTAAGGTGACAAGCCAATGATAAATGGTACAGGCCTGATTGGTTCACTGGTAAAAATTATGTCTGAAGCCTTGGGTCTGATCGCTTTATTATAAAACAATATGACAAGGGCAGTAGGTTTGGCTTACTTACGGTAAAAAGTATTTGTTAAAGCAAATAGGCCTTTAATGGTGGATTGTTATCACTCTCTGTTACAGGCTGTAGACACGTATTTTGTTACATAAAAGCTCACAGATTACTATAGTAGCAAAGATTTTGGTGGTCATCATCCTTGTGACAAACCCTGGGGTAGAAGATTTTCATTGTGATAATCCTTGTTAGGCCTTTGGAGTGGGGTTTTATATTGTTTTGCCAACTGTAATGTTGTACATATTTATAGTTTTATAACTGTGTGCATGATGGTTGCTAGTATACGCACACTTCAGTAGGTCTGTGTTGGTTATGTGTTAAGCAAGTGGTTCATTGGGAAAAGTTAAGTCAGATTCCATAGATTTGATCTGTTTATTAAAAAAAGTTATGAGAAAGCCAGTAGGCCTGAATTACGGACTGTGAAAAACATGAGTTAAAGGCAATAGACTTTTAATGGTGGATTATTATTACACTGTGGCCAAAGCCTATAGGTAGGTATTTTGTTAACTTCAATAGTAGGCAATAGTTCTGTTGTTGGTGACCTACTCGAACAAACTGTTATATTTTCTGGGGCTAGAATTAAGAAATCCATGGCATTTTGGCATGTCTTGCTACCAAGATTTTAGAGTTTAATTTCAGAGTTAAGTATGTCCTTGGGAGACGAGATTCAGGTCTGACTGTTTGCCTAGATTGCATTTAGATATTGTGGAGGAAGCACTCTCTGACTATATACAAGTTTGCAAGATTGATGTGAATGTGGTAGTCTGCAAAGATAAGCAAGAATGGAAAAAAGATTTACGTAAAACATGGTTATGCAATCAAAGCATGACCTAGGGAAAAACATGCCGAAACCGGGGACACACCCATTATGGAAGGTAGCAGATAAGTTAACAGTAGAAAGAGGTGACAAATTAGTTCCAATGGCCAGCTTTCGATGAAGGATTTTGGAGGTAGTGCATGAAGGCAATTTGGGCACATGCTTTACCAAAGGACGAATAAAGGAGGAGTTCTGGTTGCCAGGTATGGATAGAGAAATTGAAAGGAAAGTTGAGGAATATCCCCCAAAGCAACGTCACCAATAAACATTTAGGAGTCAGATCTCCACACAAGTTATCAGTAATTTGTCCTGATAGGGCTTGGATGAATGTGGATCTGGATTTCTTGGGACTCTTCCTCATTCTACTGCATCGGTCAAGAAATATGTTCGTTTTAATTGGTCATTGTTCATGTTTGATGGAAGTGAAATTCATTGGTAAACCAAATACAGGAGATGTTAGCACATTTTTTTAAAGTATTTGATTAAAAAAAGGGGTACCAAATACTAGTTGCTAATGGTGTACAATTTACTTTGAATGCCATGAGTGGCATTAAGCCTTTGCGGGCACCATTTTATTGGTTCTAGAGTAGCACAGTGGTTGAAAGACTGAGGGGCCGATTCCGATCTCGGTCGGAGGCGCACCTAACATCATTCGGTCGGGAAAAAAGCCATGCGAATGCCTGTTTCCCGACCGAACCGCACATTATTCCGAGCGAGCAAGTACGATGCGCATAACAGCATAGATTCCGACCCAGTCGTACTCACCCAATCCAGGTCCTGTTCCCCGACCGAGCCGGATCCGTAAACGCAGAATCGAGTCGCACGGAAGCCAAAATGCAGCCCCGTCCGGCCGGACAAGTGCGATGCGCTTCCCGTACGCGCCGAACCCGTCGCTACGCACGGCACGTCAAAGCATCCGGGAGAGGCGCACATAAGCTCCGATTCGCGCCACATCACGATCCACGGCTACGAGACGAACACGCCAGCGACGAGGACGAGGCGAAGCAACGAGAAAGACGAACGAGACGAACCAACCATGAATCCCATCGTGCCGATCCTACCAATATTCTACATCTACTACCGGAACAGGCACGGACGCGTACGGCGCAGAAGGTAAGTCAGACACCAACCACAAAAACAAACTACACGTACCCGACACATCACACACACACAGAGGATGCAGAAATTACTTACACCAGCAACAGCAGCACCATAGGGGCAGGATGGCCATCACCAATGCCACATATACACATAGGGGCCCGGATGCCTACCACTACTACCACCTCTACCCAGGGGGTGCCAGATGCCTACCACTACTACCACCTCTACCCAGGGGGTGCCAGATGCCTACCACTACTACCACCTCTACCCAGGGGTTGCCAGATGCCTACCACTACTACCACCTCTACCCATGGGGGCTGGATGCCTGTCACTACTACCACCCTTACCCAGGGGTGCCAGATGCCTACCACTACTACCACCTCTACCCAGGGGTGCCAGATGCCTACCACTACTACCACCTCTACCCATGGGGGCTGGATGCCTGTCACTACTACCACACTTACCCAGGGGGTGCCAGATGCCTACCACTACTACCACCCTTACCCATGGGGGGCTGGATGCCTACCACTACTACCACCCTTACCCAGGGGTGCCAGATGCCTACCACTACTACCACCCCTACCCAGGGGGTGCCAGATGCCTACCACTACTACCACCCCTACCCAGGGGGTGCCAGATGCCTACCACTACTACCACCTCTACCCAGGGGGTGCCAGATGCCTACCACTACTACCACCTCTACCCATTGGGGGCTGGATGCCTGTCACTACTATCACCCTTACCCAGGGGTGCCAAATGCCTACCACTACTACCACCTCTACCCAGGGGTGCCAGATGCCTACCACCACTACCACCTCTACCCATGGGGGCTGGATGCCTGTCACTACTACCACCCTTACCCAGGGGTGCCAGATGCCTGTCACTACTACCACCTCTACCCAGGGGTGCCAGATGCCTACCACTACTACCACCTCTACCCATGGGGGGCTGGATGCCTGTCACTACTACCACCCTTACCCAGGGGGTGCCAGATGCCTACCACTACTACCACCTCTACCCAGGGGTGCCAGATGCCTACCACTACTACCACCTCTACCCAGGGGTTCCAGATGCCTACCACTACTACCACCTCTACCCATGGGGGCTGGATGCCTGTCACTACTACCACCCTTACCCAGGGGTGCCAGATGCCTACCACTACTACCACCCTTACCCATGGGGGCTGGATGCCTGTCACTACTACCACCCTTACCCAGGGGTACCAGATGCCTACCACTACTACCAACCTTACCCATGGGGGCTGGATGCCTACCACTACTACCACCCTTACCCAGGGGGTGCCAGATGCCTACCACTACTACCACCTCTACCCAGGGGGTGCCAGATGCCTACCACTACTACCACCCTTACCCAGGGGTGCCAGATGCCTACCACTACTACCACCCCTACCCAGGGGGTGCCGGATGCCTACCACTACTACCACCTCTACCCAGGGGGTGCCAGATGCCTACCACTACTACCACCTCTACCCATGGGGGGCTGGATGCCTGTCACTACTACCACCCTTACCCAGGGGGTGCCAGATGCCTACCACTACTACCACCTCTACCCAGGGGGTGCCAGATGCCTACCACCTCTACCCATGGGGGGCTGGATGCCTGTCACTACTACCACCCTTACCCAGGGGGTGCCAGATGCCTGTCACTACTACCACCTCTACCCAGGGGGTGCCAGATGCCTACCACTACTACCACCTCTACCCATGGGGGGCTGGATGCCTGTCACTACTACCACCCTTACCCAGGGGTGCCAGATGCCTACCACTACTACCACCTCTACCCATGGGGGGCTGGATGCCTGTCACTACTACCACCCTTACCCAGGGGTG